>OV702281.1:157421501-157739001 GCA_916181665.1 Avena sativa | reverse complement strand
CAACAACAACAACAACAATACATCACACAGACAATCACCAAAACAAGCATCAAAATAACATAAGGTTTCAACGACATAAACAACTAGCTTGAAAAGCAAACACACCAATAGCAAGCCATCCACATGTTGGATGGTCATTGCGACTCAATAATCAAAAGCATGGTATATAAAAGATAAATGAGTAGTCATCACTACTCCTCTGCATCAACCTCCTCATCAACAAGTGTAAGACCTGCATTCTCCATAGCAGTCTTGTATTCCTCGACATTGGTAGTCAAGGCCTCTACCTTGGCTTTGAGAGCCCTCTTCTGTGAACGAAGTCTCTCAATCACACCCTGCTGTTGCTCGAGCTCGAAGTCCTTGGCCTCTAGTTCTGCAGTCATCTCTCGAATCCTCTTATTCCTATCTTGGACTCTTTTCTCTTGACTCTTGAACTTCCTATCCTGACTCTCAAACTTGGCCTCCATTTCCTTGAATATCTCGTCTTGCTCCGCGAAGATCTTGTCCTTCTCATGAAGCTGCATCTGGAGCTCGTCATTGCTAAGCATGACATTGGTCCTATCAGTATCTAGGTGCCTAAGTAGAACCTCTAGGTCCTGAAGGTACAGATGAATCGGCTTTGCCGTCTCTCTAGCAGCATCCTCGAACTCAATAGCCTCACCATCCTCGCCGCGTCTACCGAAGGCATGGAAGTGAGTACCTCTAATCTCCCGAGAGTGCCTCCCTAACAAACGCCCAAGTAAATCCTGCATGACTACCTCTAGGCCTCTCTCCTTGTCGTCATGCATAAGCTTGAAGGTGATAGCCTCCGTGGCTGGCTTAGTCTGGAGTCCTGGCTGAGTAACCTTGAAGCCCCAAAGGTCCTTCCTCTCAAACTTGGTGAGGGGAAGCATCATGATGCTAGGAAGCGGAAGATTGAGCACACTAGTGAGCTCAATAAGACGAGTGCCAAAACGAGTTCCCTTGAACTCTTCAGCCATGCTGATAGTAACATTAGGCATTTATTTTATAAGATAGAGAAAAGTTAGAAACAACATCAATCGAAATACACAAGACAAGGTAGCACAAGCATATCATTGGCAAACAAACACTCAAGTCATGGTATACATAAATCCATTATAAGTATCCAAGGTTCAACATAACTTAGACAAAATTTTGGAAATAAAATGATAAGTGTGGTGGTCCAACTAACGAAGTACGTTACAACTCTCACTCACTAGACAAAATGGCTATCAAAGCATCTTTAGTAGCCATCTATCTATCTTGTTCACAAGATTCCCAAATCAAGTCTATGATGTCTTCCCTTAGTTGTTGGTTGGTAGTTTCCAACTCTTGGGTATGCTTCTTTTCTTCTCCAAGGTCATTTTGGGTGTTAATCATTCTTCAGTTGAGTCTATCACCAAGATCTTTGTTGGCCTTCCAAGCTGCATCCCTTGCAGAATCAAAGAATGTGGTGTGCATCACTGAGTTGGTGACCATGCAGAATCCTGATTATTTGTGGTCGTCTTCCTTGTTTTTGTACAAGTGAAGTTGTACCCACCAATATTCTTCTCCTTCATCCATCACAGGGAAACCTTTGTACACAGCTGCACCATGTATCCCCATGGTAACCATAAGGTTCTTGAGGGCCTTTGGAAATTCAGTCTCACACTCTAGGGTCATGGTCATGAGTGGTCCCGTCCTTACAGCTTCGTTGATGGAGTTCATCTACAAATAGAGATGAGAAAGAAGAATTAGAAAAGTTTACGAGAATAAAAAGACAAGTGTGGAAATTGTTGAAAATTTTCCTTAGTGGTTTCTAATCCAATCCTAGGGTCATAATCCTACAGGCAACACAGTGCTCTGATACCATATGTAAGTTCGCACCTTTATAAAGGTAAAGATCCCTATGATTGCAATGCTAGTCCCTGGATCAATGCTAGCATCCACAGTTTAAGATGAAGTACACAAATATAAAGGTCATTATTACATATCATTACAGAGACAACATAGTCTTCTACAACTCCATGGCCACAGGCCTAATACAAGAGTTCAAATATAATAACATAAATAAGTCTTCATCTTCATGTGCCATAGGCAAGCATGTTGAGTGTAGACTCATAATCCCTAATCATTATCAGAGTAACCTGCAACATCACAAGTTACAGCCACAGTGGGTCAATACATTGGAATAGTATTGTCAAGTGATACCTTAGTAGAATATTAGCATCTAGATACTATATGAATTTGTGTAAGTGTAGCTTAGGCTTGCTTTGCTCAAAATAGGTTTTACCTATCAGTTGAAAACACTAAGTTTTTCTTTGACAAAACTTTCCCAAGGAACCACCAATAGAAATTGGTGAACCTTCACCCTTGTTCAACCACAAGTTTTAACTTAGAAAATTGGGATGAGGAGATTCTTGATAGCTTCCATGTCTTGATGCTCAAGTTGTCCAATACCAGGGACATGGCTAAGTACTTAGATTCTTCCATCTGCAGAGGTTGTGCACTTTCCCCACAATACTTGATTTTCACCAAGACAGGACCTTTCAGAAGCCTTCCCTTAGACCAAATGGACGCGCTCCAAACCTATCATCCCACTACCACCAACTGTCCAAATGGCTAAGTTATTGCAACCTATGTGATCCAGGCAGAGCCCATAATGCCATGTGGCTGCATTATAAGCTACTGGGTGGCTTTCGACAAGTGAGATACACAAGGTAAACCATAGAAATGGGCCTTGTGTAACCACTCAACACAAACCATTCTTTCCATTCCACCCAGGTGTTTCATTCACTTAGTTGTTTTATTAAGCAAAAACACAAGTCAATGTCTTAGAAATATTTCTCATAGCATGAATATATAGTCCACCCTTGGTTGCTACTAGCTAGGCTAAGCATGGCAATAGTAAGCATCTTAACTTAGAGGAAATTCTAACAATTCTACTACTACTAGGATTTCCCAAGCATAGTATATAGATACTTAGCAAAATATTCATGCAAGTCCTATACAAAATATTTCTAATGCATAGGTGAAAATATAGGGATAAAAACATGAAGCACCACTTGCCTTGGTAGTTTGGGGAGTAGCAACAATCTTCACAACCACAATAACTATTAGCACCAAAATCTACACATAAAATAATGGCACCAAATTCACATATCAAAAATATACAAACAATAATATATGAATGCATGCAAATGCCATGTGATGATTTTCTACACCAAACAAGCCAAGTTTACAGTACCGAATCATAAACAAGACCAAAGCACACTAAACAAACTTTATTTGATCTTTAAATCATAAACAGATTGCATAAACAGATAGCATTCTTTCTCCTGAATCCAATGATATAAAATTTGTAAAATTTGAACGTGTGGATCAAAAGTTATGAATTTTGCAAGTTTGAACAACTAATAGATCAAATTTCTGTTTTAAATCTAAACTCAAGCCACGCGGCGTGTTCTGATTGGCTCGCACCGGTTTGGGTGGATTGATCAACCTGGGCCACACGATCTGAGTGAAAACGCACGGCCAGATCTAAAACGTACCCCTTTGATAAGTGATCTATCGTATGCGTTGGATCTAGATCTGACGGCTAACGATCAAGCGACCAGAAACTGGCGGCGCGCAGCGACGGTGAGAGGCGGCGCGCTCGGTCTACGGCGTTGCGGCGGCTACAGGAAGCGAGGAAGAGAGTGGAGAGGCTTACCAGACTCGCAGAGGCGCGCTGGAGCTCAACGTGGAAGTGGTTTGTCAAGGGCGCATAGACACGGTGGGGATTCCTCGTCGGAGTAGAGCCTGTTGTCGGGCACGGCTGTTCGTCGATGTTGCCGACGTTGTAGATCATGCCAGGGGGGAATAAGCGGTGCGTTAGATGCGGGAAGCAACACTGGTCAAGTGAGTATCAAGAAGAGGGCAAGGCGCGCTCGGAACTAACCAGATTTACTCGCCAGAGTTGAGTGCCTCGTCGGGTTCAGTCGTCGATGTTGCCGATGCTCGGGGTTGTCCTAGCACACAGCAGCGGTGTAAAACGAGGCGCAAGGGTGCAGTGATTGTACTGGATAGGTTAGGAGTCAAGGGGCGTAGAGAGCTCACCGGAATCAGTCGTCGGACTTCGTCGGGACAGCGGCAAAGTTTGGTGAAATCTGAGCAGCCTGGTGGCGAGGAGAGGGTGCTGTGTGGGGGAAAATGGCCGTGGTGGAGAGGGGATTAAGTAGTCGGGAGAGGGCGAGGATTACTCTCTAAATCAATGGGAATTAAACGGGGTTTAACTGCGGCGAGGTAACGGCGGAGCGGTGATTGCGCGCGTGATTGAGGACGACGATGACGCGACAAGGTGGGGTCGGGCTGTCAGCGAGTGCGTGCGCGTGGTTGCAGTGAGAAACAGAGGGGGAGAGGGGAACCTGGGTGGGCTGTTTTGTTTACTAGGCTGAAAAAGCATCACCGGCCCATTTATGTTATCCTTATTCTTTTTCTTTTTCTAATTCGATTTTCAGGAAACAATTTCAAATGAAATCAAATGTGTTTGATTTCAAATTCTTTCTAGATTTTTATAAAGTGAAACCTGCACAAATTTAAGTGTAAAACCTTGCTGATTCACCAAACCTGCTTGGTTCCTTTGGAGTTTTAAAAATAACACAGTGCCTTTACACAAGATTTAATAAAGATATGAAAATGGTTTTAAAACCACATTTTGTTTTGAAAATTTTTGTCCAAGCCTTGGAACACAACCAAACCAACTCATGAACAAACAATCTTGGTTTAAAACAATTAATCTCTCACTAGAGAGTAGCATTGGATCAATGCCTGTTTACATAAAATAATAAGCACCCAAATGCTTCTATTTTTGTAATGACTTTGAAAAAGATCCCTAAATGATTATGAATGCATGGATGATATTCAATCTTTGAAAACATGATTTTAGGGATGTTACACTTATCCGAATGAATATAACTTTGAAAGCTATCATTGTTGGTGAAGAGAACGTTATGTTTGGGCAAGAGACTCCTGCAAAATAAGCTTCATTATAAAAGCTTAGCTCAAAAATAAGTATGATTTGTTAATTGCTCTCTGACCAAGAACAAAGTTTGCCATCACCAATTATGATTTTCTTTGTGCACCTTTATTATGAATCCCTTACTCATTGCAAGTTAAGTTATATAAGAGTGAGTTGCTTTCTATTATGATTTGTGTATTGATAAATGTGATGCTTCTTGTACGTATTCTCTTTATCGACACTTCACTCCTTGAACTTGTGGTCATGTTACTGAGTTCAGTTTTCGCTTGGGGACAAGCAAGGTCTAAGATAGGGGGGAGTTGATATGTCCATTTTTGCATAACTATTTTGTATCATAATTTACTGTTATTCATTGATATATTTCATATTTAGAGATGATACTTATGTTATTTCATCTATTTTGCATGTTTGATGATTTTTGGAGAATTAACTCCCGGAGTCAGAATTCTGCTGAAAAAAGCGCTGTCCAGATGTAATATTTCCGAAGATCAGAAAATTCCTGAAAATATACGCAAATTCCTATTTTGCCAGAAGATGAAGATAGATAGAAGAGGGAGTGGAGATGAGCTACAGGGGGCCCAGATCACCCCTAGGTGTGGGCCCCCTAGGCCGTGCGGCCAGCTGGTGTGGCCACCCTGGCCCACCTCTAGCGTCGCCCTTTCGCATATATCTTCCTCTCGAAAACCTAATACGGGGGGAGCGATCACAGAAATATTCCACCGCCTCTGCGGGGCAAAAACTACAGAGAGAGAAAAAGCTCTCTGGTAGGCAGAAATCTGCCAGGGAAATTCCTCCCTAGAGAGGGGAGATCGTCGCCATCGACACCGTCATCGAGCTGTGCTTCATAGGGATCAATCATCATCATCCTCATCACCATCACCACCAGCACCATCACCACCACGTCATACCGCTGTAACAATTGGGTTGAATCTTGTGTAGTTCATAGGGGAAACTTTCCCGGTGTTGATTACTTGTTGTAGTTGATGCTATTAAGTGAAACAATTGGATTATTGTTCATGTTCAGATTGTTACTTATCATTATTTCATCTCTTATCTTGATCCATATTATGTCTTGTGAGTAGTTTGTTTAGTTCTTGAGGACATGGGAGAAGTCATGTTGTTAGTAGTGGAATTATGTTGACTAATATTTAATGGTTTGATATTTATGTTGTGGTGCTATTCTTCTAGTGTTGTCATTTGAACATGGACTACATGATACTTCACCTTTATGTGCCTAGGAGAAATCATTGTGTATTTGGCTACAAATTGTGGGTTTGCTGGAGTGACAGAAACCTAAACCTCTGTTAGGAAATCATTGCATAAGGGATTGTAGGATCTCAGAGTTTAATGTTGTGGTTATATTTTTATCTTAATTACTTTCTTGTAGTTGAGGATGCTTGCAAGGGGTATAATGACAAGTAAGTATTAGTTAAAGTTGGGGTAGTACATTAGCATAGGTTCACCCCCATAACACTTATCCAACCGATGAAGATTACTCTACTATATGAAGCGAAAGCACTTGACAATATTCCCATGTGTCCTCGAGAATTTTTGGTCATCATAAGTAATACCCGGCTTGTCTTTTGCTGAAGAAATGATTGGGCCACTCGCTGCAATTATTATTATTCTGTTTTATTTAATCGCACTTTATTTATCTGCATTACCAAAAACCCCTAAAAAGTTGTTTGCTAGTATTACAATTAATCCTTGATCCAAATAGATTGTCAACACCTTCTTCTCCTCATTGGGTTCGACACTCTTATTTATCGAAAGTACTACGATACACCCCCTATACTTGTGGGTTATCAGGCTCCACCCTCCGCCTTTTTTTTCTTGCCTCTGTCGGCAGAGTCAGAGGTGGAGCTCTTCCGCTTTCGTTCCAACGGGACCTCGTCGTTGGAATGAGTGACGTCCTTCATTTTGGGGTCGTAGACTTGTGAATCCATGCTACCTTCGTCGAGATTCCCCAGCTGTTAAGTTAATTCTAAGTGTTAGATGCAAAAGTATGTGCAAGACGAAAGAACTGGAGTATATGTTGTACACGTTAAATAAATGAGTAGCTCTGGGAATTTGCCTCCCTCGAACATGTCATAGGTGATGGTGAAGCCACACTTCCGATCCTTCACTTTGACTATGTCCTTGAGAGGAAGCTTGACGGAGTCACTGGAGAAGTTGTCCATGGAGATCCTGAGGCTATCTTTCCTATCCTTGGTGTACTGGTGCTATAGAGGCTGGATCCGCCTGATGAACCAGCACATGGCTAGGTCCAAGCCGGTCAGACCCGTCTCTACGAACCAGTCAATCCGCCTTACGGCGCGAGAGGCTTCATTGTTGGAGGGGAGGAGGGCTTGTGATCTCCATGTCAGGGCTTCAGTGGTGGCCCCGTTGACAAAGTTGGGGTATGTTGTTTCTCGGCCAGCCAGAGGGATATCTGGGCAGTAGAAATACGTCCTCTGCTAGTTTTTGACCGACTCATGTCCTACAATGTCGTGGAACTGCCGGCCAGGCCGGATCTTGAAACTAATTGTACCTTAGTTCATGAGCTCCTCTTTGCTCACTCCGGCTTCCGTCTTCACGGTGAAGAAGTAATTGAACATATCTAACCTAGGCCTAATTCCTAGGTAACCCTTGATACGTCCAATTTGCATCACAATTCTATATCATAATTTGCCTCTATTCATGGATATATTTCATATTAAGAGGTATTACATATGTCTTTTCATCTATTTTTGCATGTTGGATGATTCTTGGAGGATGAACTGCCGGAATCAGGATTCTGATGGAAAAAGCGGTGTTTTGATGAAATTTTGCGAAGATCGTAAAAATACCAGAAAAACTACAAAAAATCCTATTTTCCCATAAGACCAAGGATGCCAGAAGGGAAGGTGGAGTTGGGCCACAGGGGGCCCACACCCCCCAGGCGCGGGCCACCCTAGGCGGCGCCTACAGGGGGTGTGGCCACCATGGCCCACCTTTAGATCCACCTTCTCGCCTATATCTTCTCCTGGAAAGCCTAATACACGGGGAGCGACCACAGAAAGATTCCGCCGCCTCTTCGGGGCGAAAAACACCGAGAGAGAAAGAGCTCTCCGACAGATAGATTTCTGCTGGGAAAATTCCTTCCCGGAGAGGGGAGATCATCGCCATCAACACCATCATCAAGCTAGACTTCATAGGGATCATCATCATCATCCACACCATCATCTCCACTAGCACCATCCTCACCACTCCATCCCGCTATAACAATTTTGTTGAATCTTGCATTAGTTCTTAGGGGAAACTTTCCCGGTATTGATTACTATTGTAGTTAATGCTTGTGAGTGGAACCATTGAATTATTGTTTGTTCAGATTGTTATCCATCACCATATCATCTTTGATCTTGATCCATATGATGTCTCGTGAGTAGTTCGTCTAGTTCTTGAGGACATGGGAGAAGTCATGTTGTTAGTAGTGGAATTGTGTTGAGGGATTATTCAATGGTTTAATATTTAAGTTCTGGTGCTATTCTTCTAGTGCTGTCATGTGAACGTCGACTACATGATACTTCACAATTTATGGTCCTAAGGGAATGCATTGTGTATTTGGCTACTAATTATGGGGTTTCCGGAGTGACAGAAACCTGAACCCCCGTTAGGAAACCATTGCACAAGGGAGTGTAGGATCTCAGAGTTTAAGGTTGTGGATAGGTTTATATCTTAATTGATTTCTTGTAGTTGCGGATGCTTGCAAGGGGTTTAATCACAAGTATGTATTAGTACAAGTAAGGTCGGTACATTAGCACAGGTTCACCCACAAAACACTTGACAGTATTCCCACGTGTTCTCGAGAACGTTTGGTCCTCATTAGTATTTCCACCGGCTTGTCCTTTGCTAAGAAAGGATTGGGACACTTGATGCAACTATTTGTTGTTTTATTTACTTGCACTTTATTTCCTTGCTTTATCAGAAAATCCCTAAAAATATGTTTGTTAAGTATTTACATAGATTTCCTGCTCCATAGCACTAGTCAACCTTCTGCTCCTTGTTGGGATCGACACTCCTTATCGAAAGTACTACGATACACCCCCTATACTTGTGGGTCATCAGGCTCCACCCTCCGCCTTTTTCTGGCGCCGTTGCCGGGGAGTGAAGCGCTATTGAAGAGTGGAACTAGTAAAGGAAACTTCTACTGTGAGTATTGCTTTTTATTTATGTTTATTACTTTGTTTCCAATATGGATAAACCACTTGGTTTTCTGTTTGGGAGAACTACTACCACTGGTAGGGTAGTAGATGAACCACCACTTGTTGATATAGATCCTTTTAAGATACCTACAAGTATTGTTGATCGTGTTATGGATAATTATTATTTAGGGGATGGAATTGTCATCCTAGTGATCACTTCCTTTTTATCCATGAATTATGCAGGTTGTTTAAGTGTGCAGGTATCACAGCTGAATAGGTGAAGATAAATTACTCCCTATATCATTGAAAGGAACAACTGAAGAATGGTATAAGCTGCTGAAGAATGGACATTCTATGGAATGGGAGGAAATAGTACCTCTCTTTTACTCTAAATTCTATCCTCCAAGTGAGATTCATAAGGATGGGAATCAAATATATAACTTTTGGCCTTGTGATGGAGAGAGTACATCTCAAGCTTGGGGGAGATTGAAGTTACTAATGCTTAAATGTCCTATTCATGAACTCCCTAACAATATTATTATCAATAACTTCTATGCAAGGCTTTCTATCCATGATAAAGATTTATTAGATGCTTATTGTGCTGCATCATTCACACGTATGAAGGAAGAAGCTAAATGGAATCTCCTAGACCGTATTTGTAAGATCCCTCCTTTGTAAAGGAAAAGGATCCCTGTGATTGCAATGCTAGTCCCTGGATCATTGCTAGCATCCACAGTTTAAGATGAAGTACACAAATACAAAGGTCATTTATTACATCCATTCTAGATTTTAAACATAGTCTTTACAACTCAAGGCCACAGGCCTAATACAAGAGTTTGAATAAGTAAATAAATATAAGTCTTCATCTTCATGTGCCACAGGCAAACATGTTGAGTGTAGACTCATGACACCTAATCCTCATCAGAGTAACCTGCAACATCACAAGTTACAGCCACAGTGGGTCAATACTTTGGAATAGTATTGGAAAGTGATACCTTAGTAAATTTTAAGTGGACTACTTTACTATATGCATTTTGGCTAAGTGTAGCTTGGCTTGCTTTGCTCAAAATAGGATTTTCCTATTAGTTGAAATCACTAAGTTTTTCTTTGTCAAAACTTTCCCAAGAAACCATCAATAGACATTGAGGTCCTTCACCCTTGTTCACCCACAAGTTTTACTTAGAAGTTGGAGTGATGAGATTCATGATGGCTTCCATGTCTTGATGCTCAAGTTGTCCATTGCCATGGACTTGGCTAAGTACTTAGATTTTTCCATCTGCAGAGGTTGTGCACTTTCCCCACCAGACTTGGTTTCCCAAGACAGGACCTTTCAGAAGCCTTTCCTTAGACCAAATGGACGCGCTCCAACCTATCATTCCCACTACCACCAACTGTCCAAATGGCTAAGTTCTAGCAACCTATGTGATCCAGGCAGAGCCCATATTGCCAAGTGGCTGCACTATAAGCTTCTCAACACTTGGCCTCTAAAATCCCTTTGTTCCTAGGTGGCATACCACAAGTGAGATACACAAGGTAAACCATATCCATGGGCCTTGTGTAACCACTCAACCAAAAACCACCAATCAAGTTCCTTTCCACCCAGGTGATTCATTGACTTAGTTGTTTTATTAAGAAAACATAAGTCCAAAGACTTAGAAATATTTTCATCATAGCATGTATAATTTACCAACCCTTGTTTGCTACTAGCTAGGCTAAGCATGGCATAGATAGTAACTTAACTTAGAAATTTCCTAGCAATTCTACAACTACTTAGGATTTCCCAACATGGCATTTGGCAAAATAGTAACATGCAAGACTTAGCAAAAATATTTCTAATGCTTGTATAAAAATATAGGGATAGACATATTCATGAAGTACCACTTGCCTTGGTAGTTGGGAGAGTAGCACTCTTCACAATCACAATCACTAGCACCAAAGTCTACACAAAGAATGGTAGCACAAAATTACACACAATTCATATACAAACATAAATATATGCATGCATGCAAAATGCTAAGTGATGATTTTTAAAACTCAACCAAGCAAGTGCATAGTACTGAATCATAACCAAGTTAAAAACTTGCTAAACCAAGTTTATTTTACACTAAAACAATTTCCTAAACAATTCCTATACTTAGCGAGTCACTGACCTGGAGCGTGAGCTCAAGGAGGCGAGGGCGGAAGTGAGATCGGCAGAGGGGCAAGCGAAAGCTGATGTTACTTCTGCCGCTGAAGAGCGGAAAGTATCTGATGCGCTCATTGCTGGGCTGCAGAACGACCTTTCTTCTCTTCAAAGTTTCATCACGGACCTCTACCGCCCGCTAGTTGGTAAACTCTCCTTCAGCCAATTTCCGGCGGCACTAACTGTATTGTGATGTCGATTTTTTCTTACTGCTTGTTGATGTGCTGCAGGCCGAATTACTGATAACGTGGAAGAAGCACAGTCGTATGACGCGCGGCAGTGTGTGACCACCCTGGTCGACTCGGCCGCGTTGTCAGCAACTTGCCTTCGAGCATATCTTCAGGAGATATCGCCAACGGAGGTGATCCCCAGCGACCTTGTCGAGGTATGGCGCTACCTGGAAAAGGCTCCGTCGGTCGTCGAGTTCATGACGCGGTCGGCCTTCCGGCGCGGGGCAGCGACGGCGCTCAGCCTTGGGCTTGCCCACTTCCCGGAGGATTTCGACCTCGACGATGTCACAAGCGGCTACCCCTCGTCAACGGGATCGGTGGAGATTGCCGAGGTGCTGAAGCTGACGAACCGGGCCGTGGTGCACTCCGATCGCGTTTGGGCGATGGGCGACCTCATCCCCTATCAGGAGACGATTGTCGCTCCCAATGATCATGAACCAAAGCATCGGGACTTCAAGGTCGAGCAGCCGTTCCGTGCGGCGATGGCGGGGGAGCTGACGACGTACCCGTCGAACCCGTACTTGCCCTTCATCCGCAACCGCAGGGACAACGGTGCGTCTGCATCAAAACCTGTGGAGTAAAAGTGTTGTTCCCTTGGGCATTAGTACGGAATAACTATGTAACTTTCCTTGTATGTGGAACAATTTGTGCTGTTATAAAGGAAACTCGTGTTATTTTGTCAGTCGTTTTGCGATTTTGGATGTTGATTGAGCGAGTCCCCGAGCGCGTCCGCCCTTTTTATGGGGTTTACCTCGTTGTTATATGTTTGTTAATTTTTAATGAGTTAAGGTCGACTCGCCATAGATCAGAGAGCCAGTCGCATGGCGACTCCCAGGGGTGCTCTTTACTTGACCGTTTTCCCGGGCGCGAACGAGGTCGGGTTGCCGAGTCCCCCAGCGTGGTACTTGGTGGTTCTAGTCGCAGGCCCAAGGTAATTGGGGACTAAGCGCGTTATTGTAAGCGTGTCCCTCCTGCCTGATCCGGAGGATCAGTCACATGGCGAGTCCTGGGCACGCTCTCATACTTGGCGTTTTTCCCTAGTCGCTCGTATTTGGCTAGGTGTCAGTCCCCGAGTGTGGTACTTGGCCATTCGAGTCGCTGCGCCAAGGATGCGGAGGACTTGGTCGCTGTGAGGAGCGAGTTCAATAGTCTTGGCTCGGGGAGCCATTCGAGCTAGGCGACTCGAATGGGGCTCCGGGTTAGCATTTTTCGTGGACGTTACGAGGCCTGGGGTTTCCCAGTGCCCTCGTACCGCACTTACTTGGCCGTGCCGGTCGCTTTACCAGAGGTTGACTTCTGCGAATAGAGTAACACTGTTATTATGAGTGCGTGTGGCACAAGACACGGAGAGTAGACACAATTTTCGGTAACCAATCTGTTTTATTTCATAGCGGGTGGGGAGTACATGTATGGAGTTCTAGGAGTAGAACTTCCGTAGGAGGTTTACATTTCATGGCCGCTTGACGTCGAGTTTTCCGTCTCCTCGGACGTCGGTGAGGTAGTAGGCGTCGTTGCCCAGGACTCGCCCGATGGCGAATGGTCCCTCCCAAGGGGGGAGAGCTTGTGCATGCCTTTCTTGTCCTAGATTAGGCGCAGTACCAGGTCGCCTTCCTGGAAAGTGCGAGTCCTTACTCGCCGGCTATGGTAGCGGCGGAGCCCTTGGTGGTAGATGGCAGTGTGGGAGCGAGCTAGGTTGCGTGCCTCGTCGAGCTGGTCGACTCCGTCTTGGCGTGCGAGTTCGTTTGCGGCCTCTGTATAGTTGACCACCCTTGGTGAGTCGTGCTCGAGGTTGGTTGGCATGACTGCCTCAGCGCCGTAAACCATGAAGAAGGGGGTGAATCCTGTCGACCTGTTGACGGAGGTGCGGATGCCCCAGATGACAGAAGGTAGCTCCTCGACCCATCACCCGGCGGTGCGCTCGAGTGGGACTTGTAGCTGTGGCTTCAGGCCATGGAGGATGCTCTGATTGGCGTGTTCCGCTTAGCCATTGGACTCTGGGTGAGCGACTGAGGCGAGGTCGAGTCGAATGTGGTCTTGCTCACAAAACTCGGCCATGGCTCCTTTGGCGAAGTTGGTGTTGTTGTCCGTGATGATGATGTTTGGGAACCCGTAACAATAGATGAGCTCACGTAGGAACTTGGTGGCGGTCTTCCTGTCGCACTTGCGGACTGGCTTGGCCTCCACCCATTTTGTGAATTTGTCGACTGCGACTAGGAGGTGGGTGAGGATGGAGGGGGCCTTCTTGAAGGGGCCTACCATGTCCATGCCCCATACGGTGAACGACCAAGTGATGGGGATTGCCTTGAGCGCTGAGCTCGGCACGTGGGTCTGGTTGGCGTATTTCTGGCATCCGACGCACCGCTGGACAATGTCGACAGCGTCTGCGTGTGCGGTGAGCCAGTAGAAGCCGTGTCGCATAGCCTTTGCGACCAGAGAGCGGCCGCCGGCGTGGTGGCCGCACTCGCCGGAGTGAATGTCTTGGAGGATTTTGCGTCCTTCAGCGGGTTGAACGCAGCATTGGAACACGCCGGTCACGCTGCGCTTGTGGAGCTCGTCGTTGATGATGACAAAGGATTTGAAGCGGCGTGCTATCATCCGGGCCTCCGTTTTATCCGCGGGCAGGGTGCCTCCCTCCAGGTAGGTGACGTATGGCGCGGTCCAGTCGCTTGGCTCGGCGATTAGTGCGACCAGGGCTGCTTCTGGTTGCAGCGGGATGCCGATGTCGATCTCCCTTGGGGGAGAGACGGAAGGTTTGGTGATGGTGTCGAGGAAGACGCCGGTGGGTGGTGCGAGTCGAGCCGAGCCGATGCGAGAGAGTGCGTCGTCCTCCTCGTTCTTCCGCCTGTCGATCCACTCGACGGAGTAGCCTGCGAAGTGTCCACCCAGCTGGTCCACTTCTTGGCGGTATGCCGCCATGGTGGGGAGACGGCGTCGCAGGTGCCGGCGACTTACCCGGCGACGAGGTCGGAGTCTCCGTAGTAGCGCAGGTGATTGACGTTAATCTCCTTGGTGGCTCGCATGCCGTGGAGTAGCGCCTCGTACTTGGCCATGTTGTTGGTGCAGGGGGTGAAGTCGAGGTAGATGACGTAGAGGAGCTTGTCGCCCTTCGGAGATGTTAGCACGATCCCCGCCCCTGCGCCGTCCGCGTTCTTGGAGCCGTCGAAGTGTAGGTTCTAGTAGTGGAGGTATGGCAGCTTCTCTGGCTGCTGGGCCTCCTCCCAATCGGCGAGGAAGTCTGCGAGAGCCTGCAATTTGATCGCCTTGCGCGGCTCGTACTTGATGTTGCGGACACCGATCTCAAAGGTCCACTTGGCGACTCGCCCGGTCGCCTCGCGGTTGTGGATAATGTCCTGCAACGGTGCTAAGGAGATGACCGTTATTGGATACTCCTGGAAGTAGTGCGGCAGTCGCCACTGTGCTCTGAAGACCACGTATACCAGTTTCTGGTATTGCGGGTAGCGCTGGCGCGACTCGGTGAGGACTTCGCTGATGTATTACACTGGTTGCTGCACCGGGCACTCCTTTCCTTCCTCTGGACGTTCGACGACCATGAAGGTGCTGACGACGCGTTCGGAAGCCGCAACATAGACCAGAATGGGTTCCTTGTCGACGGGGGCAGCGAGTAGCTGTGCTGCGAGTAGCACCTCCTTGGGGGCGTGGAGCGCGTCGTCTGCCTCATTGTCCCACTGGAAGGTGGGGTTATTGCGCATTAGGCGGTACAGGGGCATCGCCTTTTCGCCTAACCGGGGGATGAAGCGACTGAGAGCCGCGACTTGCCCGGCTAGCTTCTAGACGTCGCACAGGCACTCGGGTGTGCCGAGTCGAGCGATCGAGTTGATCTTGGCGGGGTTCGCCTCGATCCCGCGCTTGGAGACGACGTATCCCAGTAGCTATCCAGTTGGCACACCGAAGGTGCACTTTCCTGGGTTTAGCTTTATCTTGTACTTCCACAGGTTGGCGAATGTTTCCGCCAGGTCGGCGAGTAGATCGCCCTGGCGGGCGGATTTCACCACCACGTCGTCGATGTAGACGTGGATATTGCGGCCAATCTGGCTCGCAAGGCACTCCTGCATGCACCTATGGTAGGTCTCCCGGGCGTTTTTGAGGCCGAAGGTCATGGAAGTGTAGCAGAAGGCTCCGAATGGCGTGATAAACACCGTCTTATCTTTGTCCTCGACGACCATTTTTATCTGGTTGTACCTAGTGTAGGCATCGAGGAAGCATAGCGCCTCTCAGGCTGTGGTGGAATCGATGATCTGGTCGATCTGCGGGAGGACTAATTGCTCCTTCGGGCAGGCGCTGTTTAAGTTTGTATAGTCGATACACATTCTCCAGGTCCCGTTTTTATTTTCGACCAGGACTGGGTTTGCCAGCCACTTGGAGTACTTGATTGGCCAGATGAAGCCTGCAGCGAGTAGACGCTGCACCTCCTCGGCGATGGCTCGGCGGCGCTCTTCATTGAAGGGCCGCAGCGATTGCTTGAAAGGTCGCACTTTGGGGTCGGTGTTGAGTTTCTGCTAAGCGAGTTCCCTCGGGACACCAGGCATGTCGGATGGTTTCCATGCGAAGATGTCCCTGTTCTCACAGAGGAACTCGATGAGCGTGCCTTCCTATGCTAGGCTCATGCCCGTCCGATCGTCACTGTCTGGCTGGAGTCGCCTGGGACCAGCTCGATGGTGCGGGTGTGCGTTGTTGCCTCGAAGGCGGTGGAGTTGCCGCCCTCCGAATTGGGCTTCTTGAGTATAGTGGGGTCATCGCTGTTGACCCCGCTTGCTTACTTGGCGAGCTCCTTGGCGTGGTTGGCCTCCGCCGCGATGACGGCGTCAGCGAGTTCGGCCCCTTTGGCCTCGCATTGTGCGGCCATGTCGGGGTCTCCATGGATGGTGATGCCACACGGCCCGGGTAGCTTCATCGCGTTGTACGTGTAGTGGGGTGCTGCCATGAACTTGGAGAACGCCTGGGGCCCTAGGACGCAGTGGTAGGGTCTGTCGAAGGGCACTAGCTCGAAGACGATCCGCTTTGTGCGGAAGTTTGCTGGTGTGCCGAAGGTGACTGGCAGCGTCACCTTGCCGATCGGGTAAGCCTTCCGACCGGGGATGATGCCTTGTAAGGTGGTGTAGGTCGTCTCGATCATCAACTACGGGAACCGCAGTCGCTTGAAGGTGTCCAAGTACAGGATGTTGATGGAGCTGCTGCCGTCCATCAGTGTTTTGGGGAGCCAGTAGTCTCCCACCTTGGGCTTGACCACTAGGGCGACTCGGCCCGGATACTCGATCAGTGGCGAGTGGTCCTCGCGGCTCCAGATGATTGGTTGCTCAGACCAGTTGAGGAACTGGGGGATGTCTATCTGAGCCACCGCGTTGACGGCGATAGCGCGGGCGATGACCTTCTTCTCGCGCTTCGTGTTGAAGCCTGTGAAGGTGTGGAGAGAGCCGGCGATGCTGCCGAATTTTCCGCCGTTTGGCGGGTTGTTGTCGGGGTCTTCCCGCGCGCGTCGTGCCTTCTCGATCTCCTTGAGAGAGTGGCAGTCGGCGGTCGTGTGCGTGGCGGGCTTTCCTTCCCTGCTATGAAACACACAGGGTTGGTTAAGAAGGGCCGCGGGATCGAACCTCGGCTCTGCCTTGTAGTTGGCACCGTCGCGACGTTGTACTCCATTGCGGCGAAAGCTCTTGGGCTCGCGCTGCGCGTATCCGGCGTTGGCGACGAAGTCGACTCGCCCATCACTGCGGCGTTTGCCGATGAGGCGAGTGTTGCTGTAGCGTAACTCAGGTCGCCTCCCGTTGTCGTGGCCCCTCGTGCGGCGATGCCCTCCCGACTCATCATCGGTTTCTTGGTTTGGATCCTCCTATGCGTACTTCTTTGAGATCTCTAGGAGGTCCGGTATGTTGTCGAGTGTTTGGTACACTAGCTTGAGCTTGGCGACCAAGGGCTTGTAGCAGCACGAGGTCTTGAAACAGTGGATCGCGGTGTCCGGGTGGATTCCGGCCGTGTTGTACCACAGATCTTGCCATCGTTGGACTCAACTACGGGTCGACTCGCGGGGTCCCTGGACGCATCGCTCCAGGTCTTCGATGGTGGTGGCGCGGGTGTATGAGCCCTCGAAGTGCCTGACGAAGGCGTCACGCATTTCCTCTCAGGAATCGATGATGTCCGTTGGGAGGGTGTTAATCCACTGCCTGCACGCTCCCTCCATCATCAGGCGGAGGTAGCGGGCGGCGAGTAGATCGGTGTGGCCGGCGATCCCCATTGGCATGAGGTAGGTGTCCAGCCACACAGATGGATCGTATGAGGGATCGTGCTTTGAAGTTCGCCGGGTATCTTTCGCCTCGGATCATCGGTCCGAAGCACGGGGGCCCCACTCGGCTCAGCGATCCCCTTGGTTCGCCTCACGGCGGTTGGTGAGGGTGTGCCGCAGGTCGTCAGGTTGACATGCGCGCCAGCTCTGGTTGTTGATGATGTGGGTGCGGGCGTCGACGGGTTGTCCGTTGGCGGCGATGAAGTTGTTCGCCGGCCGAGGGTCGTTTGTGGAGAGTGCCGCGTTCGCGGGTCGGTGTTGGAGCTGCAGGGGTTCGGGTGGCGGGCAGTTGAGAGTATTCGCCGCCATGGGGCGGACGCTCGAGGCCGCTCTGCTGCGTGATGAACGTGAGTACATCTGACCCTGTGAGTCGACGCCTGCGTTTTGTTGCTCGACCGCTTTGGCGAGCAGACCCCTAGCGTACTGGATCTGCAGGGCGCCTTCCCCAGTGGCTTCAATGTTGTCGACTGTTGCTCGGCCCACGACGAGGTTGTCTATTGGGGTGGAGAACAGCGGGAGCCCGTTCGCGTCTCGCTCTCGTGAGGAGACCACAATCCTTGGCTGGTCCCTGGGGGTGCGCGGTTGGGTGGTGGTGGGGCACCATTGGTCGTTGCCCCTTGTGGGGGCCGAGTGCTTCCTCCTGGCAGAGCATTCTCGCAGATCGCACGCTCGGCCATGCGGGCTGGGTCGTTTTCTTTGTCGAAATTCAGGGCGCGCCCCTAAACGGTAGGATTCAGGCGCGACCTGATTCGGAGTTGGTGGTATCGCGACAGCTCCTGCGCTGTCACCTGCTCGAGGAGAAATTTTTCGCGCTAGGCTTGTTCCTTGTGGACTGCCTCCGCCAGCTTCAGGCGGAGTTCCTCGACCTCCGTTGCCATCGCGTTTGGTGGGATCGGCGTGGATAAGGGGTCTTCCGGTGGGTCGGCGCCAGTAGCCATGTAGGTCGCGGCGTGGCGAACAGTTCCGTCATGGAGGTCGGCGGAGTTCTCCGACCCGGAGTCGAAGTCGATGATCCCGAGGATAGAGGGATCCTCGAAGTCTCCGATGTTGGAGACCTAGGTGATGGAACAAGCGGGCGATGCGACGACGATGGATCCGGCGAGTGACACCGGCGTCGCCGAATCGGCATCGTCGTTGAGGGCCGCGTCGTCCGCGGCCGAGGTGGTTTCGGCCACGTTGCTGTGGGCCGGGTCATACTCAGAGGCGAGGCGGTAAATCATGCGGACCTGGCTTTCAGAGAGCCGGTCACGTGGCGGCGACTCGCGGATGCGAGCCGAGTCCTCCGAGACGATGACGTTGGTGAGGCCGACGAAGAGGCTGATCGTGCCGACCGGCAGGATCACGCTATGTGTGACGGGTCGCGCCGCCGGGACGTAGCTGCTCGGCAAGATCTGGAGCATCTCTCCGATCGCGATCATGCGGCCGGTGGCGATCGAATCGTTGATGGGCAGATTGGATCTCGCCGCAGAACACCGGCCTGACCGGCCAGGCCCCACGGTGGGCGCCACTGTCGTGGGAATGACCACGGCAGATGCTACAATCGGCAGCGAGTAGTAGAACATGGGGCAAGGGCCGCCAGCCATCTTCGGTGCGAGATGATGGTAGAGACACAAGGGTTTACCCAGGGTCGGCCCCCCGGAGGGTAAAGACCTACTCCTGCTAGATTGTATTATGGTGAGAGTACAATGGGGCGAGCTGAACGCCTAGGCGGCGAGTCGCTTGGGTGTATGATGGAACGTATCCCTTATGCGTACCCTAGGGAGGTTTATATAGGCTCACCTCGCTAGGGTTTACAGATCACAACCGAATTAGTTAAGGATTCGGAGATTCTATGACCTAGTCCGACTGGGCCTAGCTATGCTTCTGGGCCTCCAGCTTCCAGTCGCCTGTGTCCACGCCAAGTCTTGATCCAGTCACCATCCTGCAGGCCCACTCGCTGAGGCTCAGGCCAGTAGGAAACGTCCTGCTGGGTGTACCCCGGTTGGCATATCCCTATCACCCACAGTCCAACAGACAGTGCGGGCGCGCTAACGGTCTGGTTCTAGCTGGAATCAAGCCAAGGCTCATCGAACCGCTCGTCAGATCACCTGGATGCTGGATAGAGGAGCTGACAGCAGTGCTTTGGAGCCTACGCACCACACCCAATCGCTCAACCGGCTTCACACTGTTCTTCCTCGTCTATGGGGAAGAGGCCATTCTCCCCACAGACATCCAGTTCGACGCACCCCGCAAGCAGCTCCACACGGAGCAAGAATCCAAGGAGGCAAGGAAGGACAACATGGACTTGCTCGAGGAGGCACGCGAGTTGGCTCTGTCCAGATCAGCAATCTACCAGCAAGACTTGCGTCGATACCACGCCAGCCGGATCCGGCCCACCTCCTTCCGCGAGGGAGACCTGGGGTTTCGCCTGGTCCAGAGCACCTAAGGAATGCACAAGCTGTCCCCACCATGGGAAGGCCCATTCCTCGCCAACCGAGCGCTCCACAACAATTCATACTATCTGATCGACGCACAGCAGCCGATGAAGAAAAAGGCAGATCGCTCAGACAAGGAGACAGAACGCCCATGTAATGCAAGCCTACTCCAGCCATTTTACACTTAGAAAAGTGTATGTATCTTCCCTTTTCATGTAACAAGTCAACAATATTGAAAGCCTTGGCACAGCGGTAAGGACTTTGTCCCAATTCCTCACACCATCTACATTTTCGTACTGGCTGGCCTAGGTCCCGCGATTTCTACATGCGGCATAATATTGCACGCGGCGTCTAGAGTAACCTCTTCGGTTTCGGCTTCAGTACGCATGTCGGTTGTCGACCCGGCAAGAGCAAAAACTCAAAGCGCACGCGGCAAGAAAATGCCAACATAGAAAGCAAGGGCGTCCAGGCGAACCGGCCGCTCCCTACATGATTTAAGCCAACAACTGTAGGGTTTCGTAGCATGGAAAACAAAAAATTTCTACCGCATACAAACAAACAAGCCAAGATCTATCTACTAGATTGTAGCAACGAGTCGATGGAATAACTCACCCTCGAAGATTCCAAAGTGTTTAACGAGAGCGGATTCTCGTGGGTGATGTAGACGTACTCTTCCCGATCTCAAGATCGTGTAGATGATCCTTCCGGCGCTGCGTTCCGGCAGCGCTCCCGCAGTCGGTCACACGTTCGGTACTCGACGAAGACCTTCCTCTCCCTTGTTCCAGCAGGCAGCGGAGGTTGTAGCACTCTCCTCGCGATTTCGGCAGCACAACGACGTGGTACCGGAAGTAGAGGGGAGATCTCGCAGGGCTTCGCCTTAAGCCAGAGAGAGTATGGTGGACTATGAGAGAGCCCTCGACGATCTAGGGTTTAGACACGCTGAGGAGGGGGCAAGCCGGCGGCTAGGGTTAGCTAGGCGGCGGCGGTTTTCCCTAGGGCGGCGACGGCGGCAGTGGAGGTGGCGGCGCCGGCGGCTAGGGTTTAGAGGCGGAGGAGTTGTGTGCCTAGGAGGGGAGCCCTACCCCTCCTTATATAGGTGGAGGGGCCGGCCAAGGGGAGGGGAGTCCCTCCCCAACTCGTCTTGGAGGTGGGCCGGTGGTGGAGGGGAGGAACTCCTCCCCAACTCGGTTTCCACCTCCCTCTCCACTTCCCAAAAATAGTCGTTTGACTTTCAAATTGCCGTTTGACTTTGTCAAACTAGGATTTGAATAAACCCTCTATTTTGTTCAGCGATGACACCTAGTACATAATGCAATCATACCAACTTGATATAAAACATTCATGTACCCTTCCCCTCCGGAGTGCCGGACATTCCGGAACCTTCTAGAACATTCCCGATGAAAACACCGGAACCATTCCCCAACTCCGAAACAGGACTTTCCTTATATGAATCTTATTCTCCGGACCATTCCGGATCTCCTCGTGATATCCCGAATCCCATTCGAGATTCCGAACAACATTCGGACTCTTTCTCAACATTCCATAACTACTCAAACAACGTCGAATCCTAAGTGTGTCTCCCTACGGTTCGTGAATTATGCGGACATGATCGAGACACTTCTCCAAACAATAACCAATAGAGGAATCTGGAAATTCATATGGCTCCCACATATTTCTACGATTACTTTGCGATCGAATGAACCACTTACATACGATACCAATTTCCCTTTGTCTCACGATAGTTTACTTATCCGAGGTTATGATCGTCGGTATCTCTGCATACCTAGTTCAACCTTGTTACAGAGAAGTACTCTTTTCTCGTTCCCGTGATATGTGATCCCTTGTGAGCCAGTCACATGCTTGCAAGCTAATTGGATGACATTTCACCGACAGGGCCCAGAGTATATCTATCCGTCATATGGATGGACAAATCCCACTCTTGACCAATGTGTCTCAACCAATACATTCCGAACACTCAATGCCACCTTTATAGCCACCCAGTTACGGTGTGGTGTTTGATGTCATCAAAGCATCCATCTGGTAAAGGTGATATGCATGATCTCATGGTCGAAGGAATTAGGTTACTATGTATCAGAAAGCATATAGCAATTGAACTATTAAAATGACTTGATCTTTATGCTACGCTTATCTATAGGAGTATGTCCACCATATCATTCTCCTAACATATGATCTTGTTGTTAATAACATCTCAATGTTCATGATAGGGAAACCACAATCATTTATTAACCAACAAGCTAGTGTTATAAAGAGGCTTTACTAGGGACTTCAATTTAAGTTTACAAATCACACAAGTATTAATGTTTCCTTGTTAATACTATTATAGCATGAATGTAAACATTTATCATAAACACAAAGATATAATAATAACTACATTTATTATTGCCTCTAGGGCATATCTCCAACAACAATAGCGAACCGAAGTATCGCAAGGCACGCCAACGTAGCCAATCCTTCGGTTCCGGCTGTAGACCATAACCTGGCTGTCAGCCGGCCAGGAAAACTGCTCGAAGGGCCAATACTCGCTGAGAAAAGGGGAGTTGCTAACGGCTTAACTCGAAGGGGCGCGTATCTATTTTCCTTCTACGATAATTATCAACTAACGAATGAGCATATGCACAAGAAAACTAACCCAAAGAAACGCTTTGTCTCGCACGACCCGAGCCACAAATTGGCAGGAAACAAGGTGGCAAAAGAGCTTCGCCATGTCTGGCTACCCCAGCCGGCCCGAACCTCGGGGACTACACCCAGTGGACGCGCTCCGGCACACCCACAAACTCAAGTCAAGGTAGACAAAAGAGCTTCGCCCCGGCTGGCTACCCCAGCCGGCCCGGACCTTGGGGACTACACCCAGTGGACGCGCTCCCGCGCACCCACAAACTCAAGTCAAGGTAGCCAAAAGAGCTTCGGCCCGGCTGGCTACCCTAGCCGGCCCGAACCTCGGGGACTACACCCAGTGGACGCGCTCCCGCGCACCCACAAACTCAAGTTGTAGCCAAAAGAGCTTCGACCCGGATGGCTACCCCAGCCGGCCCGAACCTTGGGGACTACACCCAGTGGGCGCGCTCTCGCGCACTCACAAACTCATGTCAGGATGGCAAAAGAGCTCCAACGCGGCTGGCTATCCCAGTCGGCCCGAGCATAAAATATCGCAAATGGCAGAGATATAAACAAAGATAAGCAAAAGGCACCAAGCAATAAAGCGGAGCACGAAGGCTCCATGCAGATTCAGAAATCGGTGACAAAAGTTAGCCGAACTATAGCACCAACAAAATAACAAGTTTCACAAATACACCCGGCATTCCGGGGATCAAGAGTCTGGGACTAAAGAAGTGGAAGGAGCAGGAGCAGGAGCTGGATCAGCAGGGGCGGCACCGGCATCAGTGGAAGGAGGCTGGCTGCTAGAGGAGATGTGAAGGGGATTCCAAGGCACCGGGGCCTAATGGAACGGCCGTGGCTCTCTGAGGGCACTAAAGTCACGCTCCAAGTCCACGTAGGTGCCAATCTTCACCCCACAGGCCTGGAGCGCAGGAGTGCTGGCGCGAAGGTCCTCGTAGCTCGTCCCAAGACGGAAGCCGCGGGTGAGCACGCTCATGTCGGCACCCGGATACCACGACTTCACCAGACCTAGCGCCATCTCCACTCTGCCTCGAGCAGCCCACTCTTTGTGCACGTCCAGCACGTAGATGTCTCTGGATAGAGCCACAGCTAGGCTGGCCATGTCGTGCACCTCGCCCACGTCCGGCCAGATGTAGTGGAAGAGATCATTGCCAACGGCGCGCAGGCCATTGCTCTCCTCCACCAGCACCTTGCCAGGTAGAGGGCAGTCAGGTCACGTCCAACCTCATCCACGGGCAGCTTTTCCATGGCCATCTCGGTCGCCTCAGGATAATGAGCTGCAACCAAGCACAAGGCAGAATAAACGGACAAGATCAAGCAAGTCATGACACAACAGAAGAAGCAAACTGAAACTCTTACTGATGACCATCTCCAAGATGTTCTGGAGGTGCTGAGTAAGCTCCCCCTCCCTGCCGCGAAGAATCTTGATTGTCTCCTCATGTTGGGTGGAGATCGTCTCACAATTCTTTAGCGCCTCCGCCCGGATGTCAGCTGTCTTCTTGCCCTGCTCCACGCTAACCTCAAGTTGATGCATGGCCACGGCAAGTTGATCGAACTGCGCCTATTGCGCCTTGTTCGATTCTTCCAGCCGGGCGACCTCAGCTTCGAGGTGCTCCACCTCCCTCTCGTTGTCCTGGATCATGGATGTAGGTGGATACCCGATGGTCAACAAAAAATGGGAAAAGGGAGCCAATCGCCAAGACAGATCTTAAGAAGCAATCTTACGGCCAAGATCTTGGGTGTTCTTCATAGACTCCACAAAAGCTCTCTGCAGCAGGAAAACACTTGAGCAACA
The DNA here is from genome assembly GCA_916181665.1 of Avena sativa. NCBI lineage: Eukaryota > Viridiplantae > Streptophyta > Magnoliopsida > Poales > Poaceae > Avena > Avena sativa. The sequence goes on along the minus strand of OV702281.1, from coordinate 157,714,286 downwards.
GAGAAGCAAACCGGATGGAAGAACGGAAGATACATGAAGGGAAACGACTTAACTCTATCAAAACAGACAAAGTTTTGGCCTCACCAAGGCCCTTTTCCATTCCCTCAACCAGGATCGCACTCGGCGTCATCAGCCGGTGACGATAACCTCGTCATCATCGGCAGCCACACCCGAAGGCGCAGCCACCACCAACTCCCTCCCAGCCAGCCGACCACCATCCGGCTAGCTGCCATCCGCCGCAGCCGCCTATGCAGCCCCAGCCTCCTTCGTGACCTCCATAATCACGGGCCTGGCGGAGCTTCTTGGAGCATCGCTCTAAGCCAGGTTCACGCCAGCCCCGGGACGAAGGAGGGGGGTCTTAGAGTCCCGCACAGCCTCAAACAGCTGCCCCAACCGCGAAGACGCAGGCGCCTGGTGCAGCAGCCCCGTGGTCTGGGAGCCCTCAGGGGCCTTGGGTGGAGAAGGCGCGGCTGACGCAGCCGGGACGGCCACAGCCGGCGCGGGCGCAGCCGGCGACCTCGCCACCTCTTCAATCGGCGGAGGAGGGGGAGGAGCAACGACAGCGGCACCACCATCGCCAAGCAACATGGCCTCGCTACGCAGAGTGAAGAGTCAAAGGAGGAACCAGCAGAATCACATAGTGTCAAGCAAGGGCAAGGGAGATACTAACCCAGCAATGGACGGTGGAGCAACGACCTGACGCCCGCGGCGCGTCTTTTTCGCTTCAACTGGAGCAGGAGCGGCAACAGGCGCCGCCCTCTTTCCCCGGGCTCTCGCCGTGGGTTTCTCTTGGCCACCCTCCTCGTCGGTGACATCGACTGCGACGCAAGCAAGGAGTCAAAACCACAACCTCAAGAACAAATGTGAAGGAAAGAGCTACGGTCAGCAACTTACCATGAGGATCCGAGGGGCCGTCATCTTCCCGGACGGGAAACCCTTCGGGCTCCGTCTGGGGGTACTTCTTTGGCTTCCTGTCCTCCAAGAAGGACGGAAGCGGGAAGTCACCCATGCCGTCCTCAGCTAGTTGCGCCGTGAACAACTAATTAAAAAGGGGAGCATAAGGCACCCAAGGGAAGCTAGCAATGACAAGGAGCGAGACGCAAGATAACGAGATAAAAACATACCCGAGGCGGCAGGCGGCCGCGATGATATGGAGGGCAGGAGTATGCCCAGGTAGCCTCCATGCGGAACTTGGAGATCATGGAGACCCAGTTCCGCAGGTCCTGGTAGGGCACATCCTTCCGCGACGTCCTCGTCGGGTCGTTGGCGGTCGATATGTGGCACATCTTGTGCGACCGCTTCTGTAGTGGAAGCACGCGACGCAACATCCACGACAAGGTGATGTCCCGGGCGGTGAGCCTCTCCGTCTCCCCATCGTCTCCAGCCGGGCGGCCATCCAGTCGAGGTCCGCCGTCATGCCCATGCCCTTCTTTGCCCAGCCTTTTTGCGTCGAGGGCACGTCAGTGAAGGGCGGAAGGCAGATCCAGTCAATCTCTATCACATTGCTCACATAAAAATATGAGCGCTGCCACAGCTTGACGGTGTCGGGAAGCTCGAACCACGACAACAGCGATGAGGACCGCGGGTAGATGGCGCAGCAACCCGTCCGCGTCAGGGATCCACCCATGGACGTGTTCTAGGCCTTGAAGTGGAAGAACTTGAGAAAGTTCGCCACCTCGGGCCACACCCAAAGATAGGATTCACAGCAGGCCGCATGATGCGACAGCTGCGCAATGGCGTTGGCGCCCAAGTGATGAAGCTGGAGATCGAAGAAGAGATAGAGCTAGAGGAGGAAAGGGCTGACAGGAAGGCCGAAGCCACGGCCAAAATGCGCAAGGAAGACGACGCGTTCCCCCAACCGAGGGTTCGGCACCCGCTCCCCCTCCGGCGCGAGCCGGTGCTTCACGAGCATCAACGAGGGAAGAAACCTCCCCCACCGGTACTTGTTGACGAGCTCGTCGGTCACAAAGGACCCGCACCAGCTGCCGCGTTGCTCTGGCAGCATCTCGATAGAGGAGGTGGCCGTGGTGGATGTGTAAAAAGTGGCCGGCAACGGCAAGGAGAGGGCGCACAAGGGCAAGGGGCACTGGAGTACAAGGAGAAGATGACCCGGAGGATGGACAAGTATGGGAACTAATCCCCTTCAGAGCTCTATTTATCCCCACGGATGGCACCGTCGCCTCTTCGGCTTCTGCGCGACGTGTGGCGTTGCGGAACCACAGCCACACGACGCTTCGGCTCCAGATCTCGTGTGCCATCATAATCACCACAGAAGATACGCGGGCGTTACCAAGAGACGAGGTGTGTGCACTCGCCCCGAGAAACCGCTGCGGAAAGTTCAATGCGTAGTCGCCAAAAACTGACGAAGCGACGCGGAAGTCAAACTGACACGACGTGCGCCAGAGCCGTAGTCGTGGGTGACGACATCAACGACACCATCAAGCTAAACGTTTCATCTTCACCGGCGCTAGCCGGTACCTGCCTCTGCTGTTTACACCCAGTGGACCGCCATTGATTCCGCAGCTGGTTAATTCTAGCCGGAAAGCAAAAGAAAAAGAAGCAGCCGAGGCAATAAAACAACTCTCTCAGGACAAGAAGGAGCACGGAAGATCTTTCCCACCGGCCAAGCCCATATGTGCTCGGGGACTAGTGTCGGGGGGATAATCCCCGGGTGGGGAAAGCCAAGCACAAGTAGGTCGGGTCCAAAAGATGCAGGCCGCCTGGCCTCTAGGAAAGACAACTCTAGCCGACTGGCGAATACACCCGGCTGGGCTTATAACCTTCCCGGCTGGCCCGTCTAGCCGGTGGCCAGAAGAACCGGCCGGGTGGCCGTTTCCACCCGGCTCACCTCGGATTCGATGGAGAGCACGGAAGGGCTGACGCTTCATGCGGGGTACGCTTCTGGCTCTCCCTCGTCATCAAGCAAGCTGGCATGCTGTCATGACCAGCGCTACCCGACGAAGATAAAGCAAGATGGTCGGCTGGACTGGCGAAAGCAGTCCAGTTGACCGTTAAAGCAAGGATGACGCCCCAAAGGAAGCCCGGGTGACCACTAAAGATAAGGGTGACGCTAAAAGAAGGGCGGACTGGGTCCTGGCCCACCGGCTGGGCCCTGCAGCCGGCCCTGTCCTGTAAACCCATATCCAAACGGTAAACCCTAGGACCCGAGCTATAATCTGTCCCCCAGACCAGTATATAATGGAGGGCAGAGCTAGGGTTCTAGGTAAGTAACAATATAAGGATAGAAGTGTTGGCATCAAGTTCCCTTGTTCCTCTAGCTTTCGATAATAGCTAAGGAAACAACTTAAGGAGCATATGTACTGAGCATCAGCTCCCACAGATAGTTCATCTTGCAGGAGTATGGGTGTTACCTCGCGAATAGGGCCCCGAACCTGGGTACGCCCCTGTGTTTGCAGTGCACTTTGCCTAACCCGTTGCGTGAGCCACCGAATGCATCCGTGTGTCCATGAATATTACAATCTTTTTTGGCCACGCGTTTTACAATATTTTTTGAGCTAGCATTTTACAATCTTTTTTCCCTTCTTTGTCGCGGTTGAATAATTTAGCCCTGGCACTTTAATAATGTTTCTTCTTTCGAACGAGCTACCTTTTTTAGCTAGGGTTGTCCTTTTTCTTCTTGTGATGTATGTTGCTGCATCGTAGTCGTCGTCATATTCAATCTTTGGATCGCCGTACTGGTCGAAGTCTTGCTCGTTGGCGACTCCATCCATTCCGATGATGTTTCTTTTTCCTCTCCTCACAACAACACTGCTAGGCTTTGTTGGGTCTGTAATGAAAAAACATTGGTCCACTTTGCTAGCCAGTACCCACGTTTCATTTTTCGCGGCCACGTTCGCACCGGCGGCCTTGGATTTGGCTGCTTCGGGTATAACCATGGTTGTGAAATACTGGTCTTCTTTTTCGACGCTCTTTGCCCATCTGACACGAAACATAGACACCTTTTATCCATAGTAGTCGAGCTCCCAGATCTCCTCGATCCTTTCGTAGAATCTTTCCTTCACGTTGTCATCGGTGTAGAATTCCGACGTTATGCCTGAGTTTTGAATAATCACACTTGTTTTCCTTTTCCTTCGTGTAGAATGTGTAGCTGTTGATATCATATGCCTGATAGATCACCAGGTTTTGCATGGGTCCCTGCGACAAGGTGAATATGATCTTTTCTGTGTCAGAAGAATGCCATCGCGGGGATTATCAAGGAGCGTCTGCCTAAACCAACGCGTTAAATCTGAGTTGTGCTCTTTGATTATTTCTCCCTGCATCCTCAATATGACCAGGTCAATGTACTTATTCTCGATTAACCTTTTGTGCTTCTGTACCCAAGGATCAACCAGTTCTAACTGCTATAGCGCGACGAGGTTTGCTCAATCAAAGTCTGTGCATTGAAATCGAAGTTTTCATGCAGTATGCGACGACCCTCTCGTTGACTAGATCCGTCAAGCTTGCCAAGGTGCCTGTTGACGGGAAAACCGACAGGGCTCTCGATGCCTAGATAATTCGTGTAGAAAGAGATGCACCCTTCGGCCAGAAAGCCCTTGGCTATGCTTCCATCTGGACAGGACCTATTGCGAACGTATCCTTTGATGTTTCTGATCATCCTTTCAAACACCATCATGCTGCGGAGGAACATCGGCCCGAGTTGGACAATGTCCTCCACGACATGGACCAGCAGATGCACCATAATGTCGAAGAATGCGGGCGGGAAGTAGACCTCAAGCTCGCATAGTATCACCACGATCTCCTCTTGTAGCCTCCCGAGCTGATTGACGCCAATCGACTTCCTACAGATGACGCCGAAAAACTTGCAGACGCCAAACAACGTTTCACGGACGTGCTCATCCATTATCCCTCTTAGTGCAACCGGAAGTAACTGCGTCATTAGCACGGCAAAGTCGTGAAACTTCATGCCACTGAACCTCTGCTTTGCCTCGTCTAGGTATCTTCTTATCTTGCCCGCGTAGCCATAAGGAAATTTGACTCCTAGAACTCACTTGAAAAATTGTTTGATCTCATCCTGGCTTAGAGTGAAGCAAGAAGGAGGGCAGTAATGTTCGTTCTTCTTGAACTTTTTACCCTTCTGATGACCTTGTGTCGCCTCCGACTCATGATTATTGTCATCTTCCTGACCATCAGGAGTAGTGCGTCCTCCGTGAAGCTCCTTCCGGATGCCCATGAATATCATGTCGTCCCTTGCTTTCGGACCATCTTTCGTCCTATCTGGCATGTTGATTATGGTGGCGACCAAACTCTCGCACATGTTTTTCGTCATATGCATGATGTCAAGGCTATGAGGCGTGCGGAGAAACTTCCAGTATGGCAACTCCCAGAAATAGACCTTGTTTTCCATACCTTCAACAGCGGCTTGTCTTCTGCCTCTTTTGCTTCTTTCTAGGCTTAGGACAATCTTTCCAGTTTTTCAGCAATTCTTCCACTTCTTCGTTGCTCCTCCCCTCTGGGATTCCTCGGGTCTCGGATTTGCCATCGAACAGATCTCCACGTTTTCTCCATGGATCATTCTTGCCGAGCCACCTCCTGTGCGCCATGAACACAGTTTTCAAAGACCCTGGATCTTTCTCTAGTTGGAGATAGCTTGTGTTATCCATTCACCTAACGCATGCGGAGAATCCTTGGATAACCTACCTCGAGATATACCCACAACCTGGATAGTCTTGCACCGTAGTGACCAACGCGGTTCTCATAGTGAAATAATCTTGTGCGACGGCATCGCAAGTATTGGCTCCAGATTCCCATAACGTGGCTAGCTCCTCTTTCAACAGCTCGAGATACAGATTGATGTCAGTACCAGGTTGTTTTGGCCCTTGAATTAGCATACTCATTTGTATGTACTTCTTCTTCATGCACAACCATGGAGGGAGGTTATACATCCATACAAACACGGGACAAGTGTTGTGCGTGCTTCTCTAGCTACCAAACGGATTGAGTCCATCGGTGCTTGCACCTAGCCTGATGTTCCTCGAATCTCCACCGAATTCTAGGAATTCGAGGTCCAATGCTTTCCATTGGCTAGCATCTCAAGGGTGCGTCAGCAGCTCGTCCTTTTCGGGGTCATCGTCATCTCCTGTCTTCTTCTTTTCCGCATGCCATCACATGAGCTTCGCTTCCTTAGGATCTGCAAAAGAGCGCTGCAGATAAGGAGTGATAGGAACGAACCATACCACTTTTCGAGGTGCTTTCTTCCCTTTCTTGTATCGACTCACGCTGCACACCGGACATGTGGTTTTCTCCGCATCCTCGCCCCGATAAATGGTTCAATCGTTGATGCATACGTGGTATCTAACATGCGGTAGATCGAGAGGACAGACGATTTTCTTGGCGTCCTCGATACTAGTTGGACACGTGTTCCCCTCTAGGAGACGATCGTGCCAGAATGCCATCATATCGTCGAAGCTTGTGTCGCTCAATTTGTGTTTTGCCTTCATCTCCATAGCCTTGAGTGTTACATTCAAATGGGTATCATCGGTCATGCATCCTTCATACAATGGAGTAACCACGTCTTTCTCAAGTTGTGCAATCTTGGCTTTCTCTCTAGCGGCATCCCTGGCGTTACTCGTCTGCTTGAGAAGCAGCTCTTGCACATAAGGGTCTCACACCCAGCCTGACGTTGTTCCATCGTCGTCTGCTCCTCCGGCATCTAGATCATCAGCATCCCGGTCTACTTCCGCACCTTCATCATATCCAGGAGACTCTTCATCATCTCGCCCGTCCTCTCCATGATGATCATCCTCATGTTGCCCACCTTCACCTTCTCCATCGTCTTCGTCATCGCTTCTTATCCAACGAGTATATCCATACATGAAACCATGGCGAAGCAGGTGCGCCTACAGATTCTCGGAATCTAGGTCGATCAACCAGTTGAGTTTGCATCTTCTGCATGGACATCTTATATCCATCTTGTTATTTCGTATCATGTCAGCCGTCGCACATTTGAAAAATCTAGCCACAATGACTTCGCTCATTATGAGGACCATTTTTGCCTGCGCGGTGTACACGATACAGTTAGAAGTTTATTAGAACCACATAATCAATGCATGCATGCAATGGCTGATAGAAAATTTCGGCATGAACTATCCTAGAATAAGGACCTTTGCGAAATGCCAAAGTCTTGCCAAAATGGAAATGAATCAACATTTTGGAAAAACAAATGGCAACTCATTCACACACAAACACAAGAGGGAGACCGATCCATACACATGAACATATCATCCTCTCCATACACACATGCATGAGCATCGATCCTCTCTATATACACACATGCATGAGCATCGATCCTCTCCATATACACACACATGAGCATCGATCCTCTACATACATATGATATCATCCATATACACATGAACACATCCTTACATGGACAACTTACTGAGATGAGAGACCGATCGAGATCGACTGGGAGGATGGCGTGTCCGGAAGGAGAGCTTCCTCTATTATGTATGTAACATCCAAGGCAAGTTCTACATGTTAAAAATGGTGAATGAGTGGAGAAATTGAGGTGGGAAGGAGAAGGATCCCGACTAGATCTAAGGAGGAAGAAGGAGGGGAAAGTGAAGTGTGGGTGGTGGATGATCACATGTGCATAAAGTGGAGCTGCCAAAAAACAGTCGACACATCCATGGAGCACATGGCCCTAGTGCGCCATAGGCATTAATAGCAACCGTGGCGCACATTCCAGGAGTGCGCCACAGATGTGTTTGCCCATTTATGGAGCACAGGGGGCTTAACTTAGGTGTAGCGCACTTGCCTCATGTGCGCCACGGCTATCCCTAACAACCGTAGCACACTTACCCCATGTGCTCTACGGGTATGTCGCATGCGGCCAGCAGGCCCCTGGCCCACACATATCTATGGCGCACTAAGACAACGTGTGCCATGGTTGTTCTAGTTACTAGTAGGGCACTGCCCACTGGTGAGCCATGCCTGTTTTACCCGTGGGGCACTTCAACCACGTGAGCCACGGATGTGTGGATTACCTATAGACCTTTTCCTAGTAGTGAAACACGGGAAATATAACAGCCACCACAACAGTAACCATCACCATGATAACAATAAACATCGTGGTCATGACAATGGTGGATATAAGAACCACAAGAGACACCACAGTGTAAATGGCAATGGAAGTCAGCCTGCTAAGAGAGACATCAGTTAGGTTGAGTGCTTCAAGTGCAAGAAAACTGGGCACTATGCAAATGAATGCCCCGAGAAGAAGACTGATGTAGCCAACTAGACAAACCCTTTTCATAAGGGTCAAGTGAACCACATCAATGGGGAAGAAATCTTTGAGGAGTTCAATGTTGTGGCTGGTAAGTTCAAGCTTAATCCTTTCCGGCACTTGTTCTTTTTTATACCGACACATCACATTCATTCATATCAAGAGAATTTGTAGACAAAAATAGACTTCCAACTGAAACTATTGGATGTCCTATTAAAGTAAGCTCTCTAGGAGGAGAGATGATAGTGAATTTTGGATGTCATGACCTAGTAATAGAGTTTGGAAAGTATAAGTTTATAGTTAGTCTAATAATCCTAGATTCCCAAGGGTTGGATGTGATTTTGGGCATGGATTGGATGACTAAGTATGAGGGAGTAATAGATTGTGCCAATCATATTGTTACACTCACAACCCTGGATAAGAAATGGATTAGATTCAAATCTAACTTTGAATCCAAAGGGAGTAAGGTAAATTCTCTTAAGGGGGTTAGCATAGACAGTGTACTAGTGGTGAAAGAGTATCCGGATGTGTTTCCGGTGGAATTACCAGGAATGCCACCAGATAGAGATGTGGAGTTTTTGATTGACTTACTGCCAGGATCTGGACCCATAGAAAAGAGACCCTACAAGATGTCAGTTGATGAGTTGAAAGAACTCAAGAAACAGCTTGGAGAATAGTTACAAAAAGGATTTATCCAACCAAGTTGTTCATCTTGGGGTGCACCAGTTCTGTTTGTTGAGAAGAAGGATAGAAGTCAAAGACTATGCATAGATTATCGTGCACTCAATGAGGTGACTATAAAGAACAAGTACCCTTTACCTAGAACCAACGATCTCTTTGATCAGCTAGAAGGAGCACATGTGTTCTCAAAAATTGATCTCTGATCAGGCTATTTTCAGCTAAAGATTAGAGAGCAAGACATACCTAAGACTGCTTTTACCACTAGGTATGGATTGTATGAGTACACCGTGATGCCATTTAGACTAACAAATGTACCAGCTTATTTCATGAACATGATGAACAAGGTGTTCATGGAGTTTCTTGACAAGTTTGTTGTCGTATTCATCAATGACATTTTGATCTATTCAAAGAGAAAAGAAGAGCATGAATAACATTTGCATTTGATTCTTGAGAAACTCAGGGAGCACAAGTTGTATGCCAAGTTTAGTAAGTGTGAATTTTGGTTGAATGAAGTTGGTTTTCTTGGACATATTGTGTCTAGAGATGGCATAGCTGTCGATCCCGCAAAGGTATCAGCTGTAACTGAGTGGGAATCTCCCAAGTAAGTTAAAGAAGTTTGTAGTTTCCTAGGCTTGGCAGGATACTATAGAAGTTTCATCGAGAATTTATCAAAAGTGGCTAAGCCAATGACAGAGTTACTTAAGAAAGAGAAAAAGTTTGATTGGACTGAAGGATGTGAAACCAGTTTCTAGGAGTTGAAGAAAATACTAGTGTCAGCACCAGTTTTCTGTCTACCAGATCTAGAGAAAGACTTCCAAGTCTATTGTGATGCATCTCACCAAGGATTGGGTGGATTTTTTATGCAAGAAGGAAAAGTTGTGGCTTATGCCTCGAGACAACTCAAAACTCATGAAGTAAACTATCCTACACATGACTTAGAGTTAGGCTCTATTTTCCATGCAATCAAAACATGGAGACATTATCTTTTGGGAAAGCGGTGTGAAGTGTTCACTTATCACAAAAGCTTGTAATATATTTTCACTCAGAAAGAGCTCAACATGAGACAAATAAGGTGGCTAGAACTTATGAAGGATTATGACTTGAGTTTGCAATACCATCCCGGTAAAGCAAATGTTGTAGCGGATGCTTTAAACCATAAAGTCTATGTGAATGGCCTCACTAAAGGAGAATTGCCAGATGATTTGTGTGCCCAATTCAAAGAGCTAAGATTGGAGATAGTGCCTGAAGGATATCTCATGTCATTGGAAGTTCAACCAACATTGTTGGACAAGATCAAAGAATCCCAAAAGTTGGACAAGTAAATAGAAGAGATTAAGATTAAAATTAGTAAAGGAAAGGAGAAATGATTCCATGAAGATGAACAAGGAACTTTATGGTATGGAAAGCGTATCCGCATTCCACAAGATCCGGAACTTCGGAAGTTGATTCTGCAAGAAGCACATAATTCACCATATTCTATTCATCCGGGTAACACCAAAATGTACATGGATGTAAAGGAAATATTTTGGTGGAATAATCTTAAGAAAGATATCGCAGAACACATTGCTTTGTGTCATGTGTGTAGTAGAGTGAAGGGAGAACATCAGAAACCGGCAGGGTTATTGCAACCACTACCTATACCTGATTGGAAGTGGGATAAGATTGGTATGGATTTTATCACCGGATTACCAAGGACTAGGTCTGGATACGATTCCGTATGGGTTGTTGTGGATCGCCTAACTAAAGTGGCTCATTTAATACCCATGAAGACTACTTATACAAGTGCTAAACTGGCTAAGATCTATATGAATAGGATTTTATGTTTACATGGAGTGCCTAAGAGTATTGTGTCTGATAGAGGAACTTAGTTCACTTCTCATTTTTGGCGACAACTGCATGAATCATTGGGAACTAGACTAGAATTCACCACAGCTTTTCATCCTCAGACTGATGGTCAGACAGAAAGGACCAATCAGATTTTGGAAGATATGTTGAGGGCATGTGCACTAGACTATGGATCTAGTTGGGATGAAAGTCTGCCATACGCAGAATTATTTTACAATAACAGCTATTAAGCAAGCATAGAGATGGCTCCATTTGAATTCCTTTATGGAAGAAAGTGTACTACGCCATTGCTATGCAGATCAAGGAAGCTGTAGAGAAAGTCGGAATGGTAAGAGACAGGTTAAAGATAGCCCAATCCTGACAACAGAGTTATGCAGATCCAAAGCGTAGGTAAGTCACCTATGAAGTAGGTGATAGATCTTACATTAGAGTCTCACCACTTTGTGGTGTGAAGAGATTTGGAGTCAAAGGAAAATTGGCACCAAGATATGTTGGACCATTCAAGATTTTGAGCCACAAAGGATAAGTGGCCTATGCGATTGAATTGCCTAAATCACTGTCTGTGGTTCACAATGTGTTTCATGTGAGTCAGTGAAGAAGTGTCATCCGGAAATGGAAGAAACTTCATTGAAAGACACTATACCATTGGAAGAGGTTTAGTTGGAGAATGATCTCACTTACGAAGAGAAACCTATCAAGATTCTTGAGACAGCAGAAAGAGTCACTCGTACAAAGACTATCAAATTCTGCAAAGTACAGTGGAATCATCATACCGAGGAAGAAGCAACTTGGGAAAGAGAAGATGACCTTCGGAATGATCACCCTCAACTATTTTCTAGCCAATCCGAATCTCGAGGGAAAGATTCATCTTAAGGGGGTTAGATTTGCAACAACCCAAATTTCATCAAATGCAAAGTCATGTTACTGCATTCATAACATCATGGATTTTGATCTTGCATAAATAATTTCAACGTTTAAATCCTATTAGAACCTTATTTAGAGCCATTTTATTATATACATATGGGGCATGGTTTCTATTTTATTTTTTTGACCTCAAAATGATTTTTGAATACTTTGATGTGTTTGACACACATTTGGACACTAGGACCACAGTACAAAAGTCTAGTGATTATTTGAATTCAAACATATTTGAATTATCCATTCAAATTCATTTTAGTAAATCAAAACAGAATTGAAAAAGGCAAAAAGAAAAAAGAAAACGGCAGCAACCTATCTAGCCCAAACCCTCTCACGGCCCACTAAGCCCACCCCGGTTTCCCCTCTCCCTCTCTGTTTCTCATTGCGCGCAGTCGCACCCCCTCGCTGACAGGTGGACCACCCCTCCGCGTCACCCCCTTCGTCCCCAAACATGGCGCGACGACCTGCTCGCCGCTGCCATTTACCCATTTGATTTCGTGTTTGATTCCGAGTAACTGCGGGCGTAATTCTCATCCCCGAGCCTGCTACTTAAACCCCATGGGCTCCGCTATATTTCCCCATACTCACCCACCCCTAACCGCCGCCAGGCTACACCAATTACTCCTCGCACCGCTGCTGTCCCAACGAGCTCCGGCGACGGATTGCGGTGAGTCTCGTGCGCCCCAGCCATGTCCACGACCACCTTGAGCACCACGACGTCTCAGCAACCTCAGTAAGCCCAAGTTCCCCCTCCCCTACCCCCTAGCCTCACCGGCACGCCGTTGATAGACGCATCGTCGCCGTAGTGGCCATTTGCGTTGCTCGTTTTTTGTTAGAGCAACGTGGTCCACTGGATCTAGATCCAGTGGCTTAGATTTGATCACCAGTGCGAAGCGGTATCATCAGATCTGGACCGGAGGATCACACTTAGACCTAATGGCTCACTTGTGTGATCCGTGTTTAAAGAACATGTTGGGCCCCCATGTGTGGTTTTGGTAATTAATGACAATCTTTATGGACTAATGTGTGTATTAAGTTATACTTGTATGATTTGTCCATTCGCATCGCTTGGAGCTTGTGTCGGCTTCAAGGTCGATGAAATGAGAATAAGATATGTTGTGTAAGCTCAAAATGCGCCATCTATAGAAGATCTCATGTTTGATGCTTGCCATCCTCGGTGATCATGGATCGATGATGAGAAACCAAGAAAGGCGTTCCATCTTGAGAAGGTCAAGTTCGTCTACATCGAGCTCAAGTGGAATGCTCAAGGCAAAGGTATAATATTGATATGTCCCTTTTGCCGGTCTCATGTTGTGTGTGGGAGACCGGGTTTAGGATAGATAACCGTACTATCAAGAGGGGCTCTCGTATGAGTAACTCGGTCACATTGTTCAGAGAGAGATCAAACCTTTTCATACTTGCATCATCATATTTGGTTGTTATTTGGTCTTATCCATGTGAGGATATAGATCTTGTGGTAATCTCCATAACAAGCTCTAGTTCATCAAAAGCGGATTTCCCTTTTCATATATTGTTGCGATTTTGATTTATGCGGCTTTTCGGTTTCTCACCAAGTGAGGTATCTCACATTATTCTACTTGATACTTTCTCACCAACTGAGATATCTTTCATTGGGAAGCCCTTGTCGTCCTCTATCCAACGCAATTGCAATCGGGTCAATCGGAGCTTCCAATCAACTACTGCCCGCCCCTGGGCGCCCCCCAAATTCTTTCTGCCTCGCTAGGTACCCAATACCGGTACTACAGTTCGGCCCGGTACTACCGCCCTGGTGGGCCGGTAGTACCGGTCCATCTCTAGGTCACACAGCACCCCGCGTCCCAGCTACCTGGCTTGTTTCTTCCTGCCGCGCTTTGCAGCCTTGATCCCCATGCACGCGCTGCAACTTGCGTCGACCTCGCACCCGCCTCACGCACTGCCCGCGCGTTGACCCGCCGCGTCTTGCGCGCTTGCAGCCGCCGCGCGCCCGGCTGGCCCCGCTCACCCCTACTCCACTTCCCAGCGCGCCGCAGCTGCCCCCACGCGCGCTCGCGTCATGTCCGCTGCTGCCGCCCACCTGACCCCACTCACCCCGCTCGCCCTGCCGCCAATCCCGCATGCCCACTGACCCCGCTCGCCCCACTCGCGCGTTGACCGCATCAAGATCTCGCACGCGTCGGCGCGTGACTCGCTCGCGCGTGCTGCTAGCTGCGACCCCGCTTCGCTCGGACGCTCTGCTGCTAGGCCCGCCTACGCGCTGCTGTGCTAGCTGCCGCGCGCCTGCTGCGCTGCCTTCTGCTTGCTCTGCCTAGCTCGCTCGCTGTGTGCGTGGCTGCTTATTTCCGGTAGTACGTGTTTTGTCCGGTACTACCGGTCAGTCGAGGAAAAATGCCCTAACAGGCAGAATTTGCATGTCTCTTTAAATAGCTTTGCCCCTTTATCTTTTAGGGTTGCTTCTTCCTCCTCCTTTTGTCTAAGCTTTGCCCTCATTGGCCTTACACTTTGAGCTTGATTTATACTCACCCCTCCATTGATTCTTGCATAATTTGAGGGGTAGTTGGAGGTGATCTAGATCTACGTTTTGACCTAACCGATTCATCTCTTTGTGATTGTATCTTTGGGGATCTAGATTTTGGGGGATTTTGTGTCTATCTTTGATTCCTCCTCTCTTGTTCCCCCAATAGCTTTAGTAGCTTTGTTGGAACTTGAGAGTGAGGGATTTGAGCACCTTTGTGGTGTTCTTGCCATTTGCATTTGGTGCATCGGTTTGAGTTCTCCTCGGAGGATTTGATTCGTGTGACTCATTAGAGCTAGTTCCTCTTGGGTTCTTGGAACCCTAGACGGTTTTGTGGCCTTGGTGGCATTGTGGCCTTTTGTGGCATTTGTTGGGAGCCTCCAATTAAGTTGTGGAGAAGTGCCCCAACCTTGTGAGAGGTTCCGGTTTCCACCAACAAGTGCACCAATAGTGGAAGCGTGGATCGATCCCATTGGGGTGAGATTCACCAGAGAATAAGGGAGGCCTTTTGTGGCGTTGGTGGTTTGATACCAGCCCCTCTCCAAACGAGACGTACTCCATGTTGGGCGGAACTCGGTAAAATTTCGGTGTCCCCGCGTGCCTCGATTATCTCTATACCCGAGCTCTTTACTTATGCACTTTACATTGTGATAGCCTTCGTGCTTGAAGTAATATATATATTTCTATCACTTTTTTGCTTGTATTTCTTAGCATAAGTTGTTGGTGCACATAGGTGAACCTTAGTTGTTCTAGGTTGTGCTTAACAAAGTAAACACTAGTTTTATTCCTCCTTTGTAGAGCCACTCTAGGAAAAGTTTTAATCGCCTATTCACCACCCCCCCCCCTCTAGGCGACATCCGTATCCTTTCAATTGGTATCAGAGCCCGGTCTCTCATTTTAGGCTTCACCGCCTTGAGAGTAAAGATGTCAGCTATGGAATTAGTGCACAAGGACACGCTCACATTCGATGGCACAAATTATGATGTTTGGAAAATTCGCATGCTTAATTTATTTCGGGAAATTCACCCAATTATCGAGGGATATCTATATGTGGGTTTCTCTTCTCCTATGGATACCCAAAACGAATCTTTAGAGGAGAAGTTGAACTCTCATATAGATGCTCTAGCTACTAAAATTCTTTTGCATGTTGTGAGCAATGTAGTTCTTTCTTCTATCATGCCTTATTCAAGCGCTCGTGAGATATGGACCAAGCTTCAAGATAAATATAGCAAGTCCAACATTTTTGAGGATGATTGTGTTGCTTCCACTTCCGGTCGAGATGAGTTCTCATCCTCTACCACTTCACCAACATGTGACTCTTCACAAGGTAATGATATGGTGAGTGGTGATAGAAATTGCAATTTGGATAGTGTTCTTACTATTTGTAATCCTTCATCTCTATCTAGTTGCAATGATCTATCTTTGGACCCTAACACTTCTAGCATTATAAACTTCTTACATGCTTGTGTTAATAGTCCTTGCATATCATGTATAAATGACTTGAATAAATCTCTTGATGATATGCTTGTGTTGTCCTGTTGCCATGATAAAAATGCTTCTATTTCCTCTAGTGCTTGTGTTGCTAACCATGTAGAGGAAACCGAATATTCTATGTACCAAGACAAGGTCTTGAATAGAGATACAAGTGCAACCTCATCATCACCTTCCTCCGGTTCTCACATATGCCTTATGGCTAAGGGAACAAAGGTAACCTCTTTGGATCCCATTGTATCTCATGATTATGATGATGATGATGAGGTTGAAAAAGATAATGATGATTATAGAGGTAAGTATGATATTACCTCTATTAAGAAAATGGGAAAGGTTGTCTATGGCACTCTCTTAAAAAGTAAAATTGCTTCCTCCAACTTTCTTGAATTCTTGAATTAAGCTATTGAAGGCAATGATCTTATTGAGGATCAAGGAAACTTAATTGATGAACAATTTGCGCATGAGCGTAAGTATGCTAATGAAATTTCTCAACGAAATGACTCCCTTGAAGAAGAACAAACCACCAAAGAATCTCTTGAGGAGACTTTCACTCTAGAATTATCTAGAGTAAAAGAATACCATGATAGAGAACTTGTGGTGGCAAACTCCTTCAAGTTTAAAAATGATGAACTTGAAGTTTCTTATGCTAAACTTGTTGAGGATTTTAAGCATCTTGATAATGGCTCTCGGGTTGTTAAGAGGGAACTCATCAAACTCACCGAGTCGCATGAGCAACTTAAAGATTCATATTCAAAAGAGCTTGCCAAGTTGCCCTCACCTCTCACTAATAATGATGATGCTTGTGCTACTAACTCTATTTCTTGTGAAGCATCTATTTTGGAGGAGAATGTTGAACTAAAGGCTCAACTTGCGCTGCTAACTAGCAACTACGGGAAATTAGAAGAAAGTCATGTTAAGATCTCAAGCTCGCATGAGGATCTTCTAGTCTCCCATGGTAGGCTAAAGTTAGATCATGAGGCCATCGTGTCAAAGGTAACATCTAGTGGACCTCATGTGTACATTAGCACTACATCTACTCCAAATGTTATATTGCCATGTGCTAGTCCTTGTAATTCATCCTCTCACAACCATGCTATATCTCGTGATGAATTACATTCCGTGCCTTGTTGCTCTAACAATGTAGCATCTACTTCCTCTAGTGTTTTTGTTGAAACTAACCATGTAGAGGAAATCAAAAGGCTCAAGGCCAAAGTCACTTCTTTGAAGAATGAGTTGAAAAAGGGTCATCAAGGGAAGGTCACACTCAACAAAATCTTAAGTGTGCAAAAATCGCCCAATGACAAGAGTGGGCTTGGATTCAACTCCAATATCAAGAACAAGTCCACTATCAAGTTGAAGCACAAGGACAACAAGAAGAATGGCCAAGATCAAGTCAAGAATCTGACCAACATTGTTTGCTTCAAGTGCAAGGAAGAAGGGCACCATGTTAGATCTTGCCCATTGAAGAAAAAGCCTCTTAGGGTGAAGCCACAAGGGAAGCGGCCTCAAGTTCCACCTCAAGTCATTAATGGGCCTATTCCTAAGAGCTCTACTCGATCACTTCCTCGAGTTGTGGCTTCACCGAAGAAGAAAGATAGCAAGAGTAGAACTTGCTACATATGCCGTGAGAAGGGGCACATTTCTTTCGCATGCACTATTGGTAACTCCTCATCCCATCCTATCTTGATTGATGATTCTTATTCTCTTTGTAAGGATGAGGTTGGCAATGTGTTTGCCAAATTTGTTGGTGCTCAATGTGGTGTCAAGAAAAGAACCATTTGGGTTGCCAAAACTATTGTGACTAACCTCTTAGGACCCAACTTGGTTGGGGACCAACAAGCCAAAACTTGACCAATAGGTGTGTTTTGGAGGGCATTGGAGACTTGGCTACATCATGAAGAATTAAGAGATCTTCATTATTATATTTGTCAATCCAAGTCATGTGGATTATATTGCTCCTATTATTATTATATTTCCAATGTTCCTCCTTGCGATAACATATGCTTAACTCATTTCATTGAAAGTTACTCGCCCCCTTGTGCATGTGTTGGTTTTGTATCCTCCATGTTTTTGTACATGTTGTTCTTTCCACTTAATTATCTTGACGTTTCAAGTATAATTGTATATGATTAGGTGGCACACCATGTATGTTTGTCTCTTGTATTCGAGCCTTAATTGATTATATTTGACATCTTATTTGGCTCTTGTGAGAGATTAATGGATTATCGCATTTTGGGGGAGTGTTATGCTTGGGCATTCCACAATCCTAAAATTGTGTGTACATGAGGAATACCACCTAGTATTTATATTGGATTATTGTCTAGTCTCTATGTGGTATAATTCTCATGAGAAATTTAAGTTTTATAATGTCCATTAATTATCTCTATTGGTATTCTTTTGCCTCGTGTTCGTTTTATGGTAGTATCATATTATGGGGGAGTCATATGCTTAGTGCATATTACAATCCTAGAAAATGTGAATATTCGAGGTTGTGTCACTTAGAATTACTATTGATAATTATCTAGCACCTATGTGACACATTTGCTCATACAATTTCCAATCTGCTTGAATGGCTTTATTGATCTTATTTTGGATCTTGTATATGAGAGTGTTTCTTGGTATGTGTTTCCTCATATTTAGATATATATATCATCATGGAAACCATTTGCTTCAAGTTACTCTAATCACTAGTGATTGTGTGACTATTGGAAGCTACCAAGAATCATGTTCGAAGTATCATTCTTAATTCTTATCTTTTGTTATATGCGTCTTGTTGTGACTATGATCTTGGATGTCCATGCTATCTACCTTGGTAAAATTATTCCCAATATTTCTTGTCCTTGGACAATGAGTACTCAATTTATGGTACAATTTATTGATCATATTTACTTTGGCCTTTGTTTAATTTTATCCTATATTTGTCCAAGAAAATGTTTTGTGTTGTCTCCCAAGCCTTCCTTGCTTCTTGTGGATCTTCTTATTTTATTGATACCCTCATGTGTTTTACGTATTGTAGGTACTAGTGATGATCCCATTTGTGTGCATTTTTTGAATTTAAAAGGAAAATCCTACATAATGCACTATCTATGGG
Organism: Avena sativa; assembly: GCA_916181665.1. Taxonomy (NCBI): domain Eukaryota; kingdom Viridiplantae; phylum Streptophyta; class Magnoliopsida; order Poales; family Poaceae; genus Avena; species Avena sativa. The sequence goes on along the minus strand of OV702281.1, from coordinate 157,695,503 downwards.
GGAGCTCTCCTATACTATTTAGAACACTCATATTTATGCTTCTTTGTTTGGTCCATATCGGGTTTTATGTGCTTGGAACCTCAATCTTTTCGTTTTGGTATTTTGTGCCATCATGAGAAGTTTGGGGAGTTTGGTTTTGTAACATCCCTAAAATCATGATTTCAAAGTTTGCATATCATTCATGCATGCATATAGAATTGAGATCAAATTTAAACTCATTTCAGAAAACAGAAGCACTTAGTGCTATCATTTTATGTGAGCAAACTTAAATCAAATGGCCATCCCCATTTGAGAGTTTGAATGTTTTAAACCTAGATTGTTTGTCTCCCTTGTTGAATGGATTGAGTGTGGAATTTGAACCAAGCCTTACAAATGGAAATGGTTTCAAAAATCATTTTGCAAACATTTGCAAATCAAGTGCAAAATCCCTGTTATTTTGTTTCTCCAAAAATGACCAAGCCTTTACAAAGTAACCACATGGTGTTATGCCTAGATTTGAGACTGTTGCACACTACAAAAACCCCAGAAAGATTTGAATTCAAAAGGAGTTTGAATTCTTTTAAAAACCATTCCTGAAAATCAAAACAGAAAAAGAAAAGGAATAAACAAAAGAAAAGGGCCAGGCGCTCCTATTCTAGCCCAGCAGCAGAACCGGCCCAACTAGCCCACCCGGCCACTCTCTCGCTCGCTCGCACGCGCAGACGCACCCACGCGGTCTCTAACACTCGGACCCCACCCCCTCTCCGTCTCACTCGCTGACTGGTGGACCTCGACAACTGACCCTCGTCTTCCCCAAATCGCGCCCGACCCCGTCGCCGGCCGTTTCCTCCGCCCATCACTGCCGCGATTGATTCTTCGCTTAATTGCCCTTGATTCCACGCTTAATCGCCGCTCCCCTCTCACCTACAAAACCCCATCTGCACCGCGGTCATTTTCCCCCACTCTCCTCGCTCACTCCTCCACCAGGCTGCGCGCATTTGACCTCGAAACCCCGCAGTACTGACGACTCCGGCGACTAATTCCGGTGAGCCTCGACCGCCCCCCTCTCTCTGGTTCAAACTATCACGTCCAGCATGATCTTGTGCATCTGCTGACACCTTTCTTTTGCCTGCTCGTGACCCAGGTCATCGTTTCCGTTCGCGCCCGTAACCATCAGCGCCGCCGCTCGACTCCGGCGAGCAATAGCGGTAAGAACTGAGCGCCCCTTGCCTTCCCTATGTTACCAACTTGTTCGCTAGCCACTTGTGCACCTTCTGATCCCTTTGCCTTGTGCTAGGACGACACGGAGCCTCGCCAGCGACCTCGATAGCAAACGACAGACGCCGCCCGCAACTCCGACGAGCCCCAGCGACCGTGCCCGTGCGCCCCTCGTCAAGCCACTGCTAGGTTGAGCTTCTCCTCGACGTTGCGAACCTGGTAAGCATCCTCCTGCCTCTCCGGACGACCTGTAGCGCCACGCCGCCGCAGACAGAACTCGCCGCCGCCAGTAGCCGCCGCCAGGCCGCCCCGTTTTGGTCGCTTGATCCAGAGCCGTCAGATCTGGATCCAACGTATAGAATTAGATCATTTAGCGAATCGTTATGGGTAGATCTGAGCCGTGTGTTTTAAATAGATCCAACGGCATGGGAGGATGATCCTGAACGAAACAGTATCAACCAATAGGATTAAGACGCATGGCTAGGGTTTGATTCAAAAACAGATTTGAAATCAGATTTAGATCCAAAATTGAAATGGCTATAACTTTTGATTCCCACGTTAGATTTTTGCAAATTTTATATCGTTGGATTCAGGGAGACAAGCTCTTTATGTTTATGCAATGTGTTTAGTGAAAAGTTTCTGTTAAAATGACTTTTTATGCAGAAACTTGATTGGGACTATTTTGAGTACAAAATTTGTTTAGTAATTTGTTTTAGTGCTAAATAAATTTGGATTAGCAAGTTTTTGACTTAGTTATGATTCAGTATCATGCACTTGCTTGGTGGAGTTTTAAAAATAATCACTTAGCACTCTTGCATGCTTGCATATATATTTTTGTTTGTATATGACTTGTATGTGATTGTGATTATAATTTTTGTGTAGACTTTGGTGCTAGTGACTGTGATTGTGAAGAGTGCTACTCTCCCCATTACCAAGGCAAGTGGTACTTCATGAATATTTCCATCCCTATATTTTGTACAAGCATTAGAAATATTTTGCTAAGTCTTGCATGTTGTTATTTTGCCAAATGCTATGTTGGGAAATCCTAAGTAGTTGTAGAATTGCTAGGAAATTTCCTAAGTTAAGTTACTATGCCATGCTTAGCCTAGCTAGTAGCAAACAAGGGTTGGTAAAGTATATACATGCTATGATGAAAATATTTCTAAGTCTTTGGACTTATGTTTTCTTAATAAAACAACTAAGTCAATGAATCTCCTGGGTGGAATGGGACTTGAATGGTGGTTTTTGGTTGAGTGGTTACACAAGGCGCATGGACATGGTTTACCTTGTGTATCTCACTTGTGGTATGCCACCCAGGCACAAAGGGATTTTAGAGGCCAAGTGTTGAGAAGCTTATAGTGCAGCCACTTGGCAATATGGGCTCTGCCTTGATCACATAGGTTGCTAGAACTTAGTCATTTGGACAGTTGGTGGTAGCGGGATGATAGGTTGGAACGTGTCCATTTGGCTAAGGGAAGGCTTCTGAAAGGTCCTGTCTTGGGAACCCAAGTCTGGTGGGGAAAGTGCACAACCTCTGCAGATGGAAAATCTAAGTACTTAGCCAAGTCCATGGCAATGGACAACTTCAGCATCAAGACATGGAAGCTATGAAGAATCTCATCACTCCAACTTCTAAGTAAAAACTTGTGGGTGAACAAGGGTGAAGGACCTCAATGTCTATTGATGGTTTCTTGGGAAAGTTTTGACAAAGAAAAACATAGTGATTTCAACTAATAGGAAAAACCTATTTTGAGCAAAGCAAGCCAAGCTACACTTAGCCAAAATGCATATAGTAATATAGTCCACTTAAAATTTACTAAGGTATCACTTGACAATACTATTCCAAAGTATTGACCCACTGTGGCTGTAACTTGTGATGTTGCAGGTTACTCCGACGATGATTAGGTGTCATGAGTCTACACTCAACATGCTTGCCTGTGGCACATGAAGATGAAGACTTATATTTATTTACTTATTCCAAAACTCTTGTATTAGGCCTGTGGCCTTGAGTTGTAAAATACTATGTTTTATCTCTGGAATGGATGTAATAAATGACCTTTGTATCTGTGTACTTCATCTTAAACTGTGGATGCAAGAAATGATCCAGGGACTAGCATTGCAATCACAGGGATCCTTTTCCTTTACAAAGGAGGGATCCTACAGATGGTATCAGAGCACTGTGTTGCCTGTAGGATTATGACCCTAGGATTGGAAACCACTAAGGAAAAAATTTCAACTACTTCTACACTTGTCTATTCTTCTCGTAAACTTTTCTAATCTTCTCATTCTCATCTCTATTTGTAGATGAACTCCATCAACGAAGCCGTAAGACAAGGACCACTCATGACCATGACCTTGGAGTGTGAGACTGAGTTTCCCAAAATTCTCAAGGACCTCATGGTGGCAATGGAAATACATGGTGCAGCTGTGTACAAAGGCTTTCCAGTGATGGATGAAGGAGTTGAGTACTGGTGGATGCAACTTCACTTGTATAAAAACAAGGAAGACAACCACAAAGAAAAAGGATTCTGCATGTACACCAACACTGTGGTGCACCCCACATTCTTTGAGTCAGCAAGAGAAGCAGCTTGGAGGACTATCAAAGAACTTAGTGCTAGAGTCAAGTGCAGAATGCTCAACCTCCAAAAAGACATAGAGAAAGAGAAGGAACATACCCAAGAGTTGGAATCCACCAACCAAACCTTAAGAGGAGATAGTATAGACTTAGTGATGGAATCATGTGAGCAAGATAGGCTGATTGCCTCTAGGAACATTGTGTTAGCCAACAGATCTAGTGAGATAGGATTGTAAACGTACTTCGTTAGTTGGACCACCACCTATCACCTTATTTTTCAAAATGATACCTTAAATAAGTTTGGACCTTGGTTGATGTAATGGATTCATGTATGCATGACTTGTGTGATTTTGTGTTCCAAGGATATGTATGTGATGTTTGTCCTTGTTTTATCTTAAATTGTGTTATTCTAACTTTTCTATCTTATAAATAGATGCCTATTACCATCAGCACTGTTGAGGAGTTCCAGGTTACCCGCTTTGGTCCTCGTATCGTTGAGCTTACCACCTTGCTCAATCTCCCTCTTCCCACCATCATGGTGCATCCACTCACCAAGTTCGAGAGGAAGGACCTCTGGGGCTTCAAGGTGAACCAGCCCGGACGCTAGACAGAGCCTACTACGGAGGCCATCGTCTTCAAGCTTATGCACGATGACAGGGAGAGAGGCATGGAGGTCGTTATGCAGGACCTAATAGGACGTCTGCTAGGACGACACTCCCAACAGGTTAGAGGCACCCACTTCCACGTCATCGGAAGACGTGATGAGGATGGAGAGTCCATTGACTTCGAGGACGACTCGAGGGACGCAGCAGAGCCGATACGTCTGTATCTCCAGGATTTAGAGTCTCTCATTAGGCACGTGGACATGGACAGGACCAATGTCATGCTCAGTAATGACGAGCTCCAGGTGCAGCTTCGCGAGAAGGACAAGCTTTTCGCACAGCAGGACGAGATAGTCAAGGAAATGGAGGCGAAGTTCGAGACCCAGGACCGGAAGTTCAAGAGTCAGGAGAAACGTGTCCAGGATAGAAACAAGAAGATCCGGGACATGACTGAAGAACTGCAGTCCAAGGACTTCGAGCTAGAGCAGCAGCAGACGGTGATAGAGAGGCTTCGTTCCCAGAAGAGGGCTCTCAAGGCCAAGATTGAGTCCTTGACCACTACTATTGAGGAGAACAAGACCGCGATGGAGAACGCAGGTCTTACCTTTGTCGAGGAGGAGATTGATGCTGATGAGTAGATCTAACTACTCGTTTATCTTCTATTATCGTACTTGTTATTGAGAACTTGTTATTGGACCATCCGACATGTGGATGGTTTGCTACTTGTGTGTTTTATTTTGTGAACTTGTTATCTTGTTGTTGAACTTTTATCTTTATGTTGCATGCTATGTGTTTGCTTATGTGATGTAATGTGCATAAAAGCATCTATGGGTATCTCATTCTTATCTCTATTTGAAAAAACCACAGATGCCTCCCCGTCGCGCAAACCCCAACCCCAACAACAACAACATCACACCAAAAATGCAACAAATGATGACTGCTCAAACACAGCTAATGCAGATGAGGACAACATTCATTCAGAACCAAAACAACAACAACAACAACAACAACAACAACAACAACCCCAATAACAACAACAATAACAACAATAACAACAACAACCCTCCAGGCTTTGATATGCTTACCCGATTCTTGAGATTGAGGCCAGCTAAGTTCTCGGGGACGACTGATCCCATGGTGGCCAATGATTGGCTACGTTCTGTAAACAAGGACTTAGTGACCGTGGGCTGCACGGACGCTGAAAAGGTCAGATTTGCAGCACATCTGCTGGAAGGGCCAGCCGCCACATGGTGGGACAACTTCCAAATCACCACACCCATAGATGAGGTGACTTGGGCTATCTTTGAGGATGGCTTTCGCACTGCTCATATATCATCAGGAATAATGAGCCTGAAAAGGAAAGAGTTCCACAATCTGAAGCAGCGCCACCGCAGCGTGGCTGAATACATTGAGGAGTTCAACAATCTGGCGCGTTATGCACCAGATGAGGTTGACACAGATGCCAAGAGAAAGGAAAAATTTCTGGAAGGCTTGAATGATGAGCTGAATCTGCAGCTGGCTGTAGCATATGTTCCCACTTATCAGTCGCTCTGTGACAAGGCTGCTATATTGGAGAACAAAATGAAGCAAGTCGAGAGTAGAAAGAGAAAGCACTCCGACAAGCACAGCTCGGGATCGTCTCACAAACGATCCCACTATGATGACAGTGGAAGCTCAGGATCCCACAAGCATGGGAAATTCAACAAGCACCACAACCACAACCGTCATGACAACAAGCATCACCGCAGTCATGACAATGACAAGTACAAGAACCACAAGAGTGGACATAAGATCCACCACGGTGGTAATGGAAGTGGAAGTGGAAGTCAGCCTGCTAAGAGAGACATCAGTGAGGTTGAATGCTTCAAATGCAAGAAGATGGGACACTATACAAATGAGTGCCCCGAAAAGAAAGTTGAAGGACCTGTCAAGCCCAATCCTTTCCAGAAAGGACAGGTGAACCACATCAGTGTGGAGGAGGTCTATGAGGAGCCTGACGCTGTTGCTGGTAAGTTCAGACTCAATTCCATTCCAGCATTTGTACTCTTTGATACTGGTGCATCTCATTCATTCATATCAAGAGCATTTGTTGAAAGAAATGAACTACCGGTAGAAACTATTGGGTGTCCTATAAAAGTAAGTTCTCCTGGTGGAGAAATGATAGTGAATTCAGGATGCCATGATCTAGTCATAGAATTTGGGAAGTATAAGTTTCCCGTTAACTTGATAATACTAAACTCCCAAGGATTGGATGTCATTCTGGGAATGGACTGGATGACTAAGTACAAAGGAGTGATAGATTGTGCCAGCCATACTATCTCACTCACAACTCCAGAAAATAAAAGGATCAGATTCAAGACCAATTTTGAAGCAAAGAGGAGTATGCTTAATTCTCTTAAGGGGGTTAGCATGGACAGTGTGCCAATCGTGAGTGAGTATCCGGATGTGTTTTCGAAGGAATTATCGGGAATGCCACCAGATAGAGATGTGGAGTTTCTGATAGATTTGGTACCAGGGTCTGGACCAATAGCAAAGAGACCGTATAAAATGTCAGTGGATGAACTGAAAGAACTTAAGAAGCAACTAGGAGAACAGTTGCAAAAAGGATTCGTTCAACCTAGTTCTTCATCTTGGGAGCCCCAGTTTTGTTTGTGGAGAAGAAGGATAGAAGCCAAAGATTATGCATAGATTACCGTTCACTCAATGAGGTAACTATCAAGAACAAATATCCTTTGCCTAGAATCAATGACTTGTTTGATCAGCTTGAAGGAGCATGTGTGTTCTCAAAGATTGATCTAAGGTCAGGCTACTTTCAACTCAAGATAAGAGAACAAGACATACCTAAAACAGCATTCACCACAAGGTATGGATTGTATGAGTATACCGTAATGCCTTTCGGCTTGACCAATGCTCCAGCATACTTCATGAATATGATGAACAAGGTGTTCATGGAATTTCTGGACAAGTTTGTTGTCGTTTTCATCGATGACATCTTAGTCTACTCCAAGAGCAAGGAAGAACATGAAGGACACTTGCGTTTGTTACTTGAGAAATTAAGAGAGCATAAACTGTATGCCAAATTCAGCAAGTGTGAGTTCTGGTTAGAGGAAGTTGGTTTTCTTGGTCATGTTATGACGAAGGATGGTGTAGCAGTTGATCCTGCTAAGGTCTCAGCAGTGACTAAATGGGAATCTCCCAAGTCCGTGAAGGAAGTTCGTAGTTTCCTTGGCTTAGCAGGTTACTACAGAAGGTTCATTGAAAATTTCTCAAAGGTTGCTAAGCCAATGACTGAATTGTTAAAGAAGGACAAGAAGTTTGCTTGGTCTGAAGGTTGTGAAGTCAGCTTTCAGGAGTTGAAGAAGAGACTTGTGACAGCACCAGTTCTATGTCTGCCAGATTTGGAAAAGGATTTCCAAGTATATTGTGATGCATGTCATCAGGGTTTGGGTGCAGTACTTATGCAAGACGGTAAAGTTGTGGCTTATGCCTCGAGACAACTCAAAACTCATGAAGTAAACTATCCCACTCATGATTTAGAGTTAGCCTCTGCCGTCCATGCACTCAAAACATGGAGACATTACCTTTTGGGAAAGCGTTGTGAAGTGTTCACGGATCACAAAAGTTTGAAGTATATTTTCACACAAAAGGAAATCAATATGAGACAAAGAAGATGGTTAGAGCTTATCAAGGATTATGACTTAAGTTTGCAATACCACCCCGGTAAAGCAAATGTTGTAGCAGATGCTCTAAGTCATAAGGTATTTGTAAATGGCCTTACCAAAGGAGAATTGCCAGATGATTTGTGTACCCAATTCAGAGAACTCAGATTGGAGATTGTGCCTGAAGGACATCTCATGTCTTTAGATGTTCAACCCACTTTGTTGGACAAGATTCGAGAAGCTCAAAAGACTGATAAGGAAATTGAAGAGATTAAGGAAAAGATTGGCCAAGGGAAAGCTAAAAATTTCCATAAAGACGAACAGGGCACTTTATGGCATGGGAAACGTATCTGTGTTCCACAAGATCCGGAGTTGTGGAAAATGATTCTGCAAGAAGCACACAACTCTCCGTATTCTATCCACCCGGGTAATACCAAAATGTACATGGACATGAAAGAAAGATTTTGGTGGAATAATCTCAAGAGGGACATCGCCGAACATATTGCTTTGTGTGATGTATGTAGTAGAGTAAAAGCGGAGCATCAAAAACCAGCAGGTTTGCTTCAACCACTACCTATTCCTGATTGGAAGTGGGACAAGATTGGTATGGATTTCATTACCGGACTACCAAGGACCAGGTCAGGATATGATTCAATATGGGTAGTAGTAGATCGCCTAACTAAAGTGGCTCATTTCATACCCGTGAAGACAACTTATACAAGTGCCAAGTTAGCCAAAATCTACATGAGTAGAAATGTATGTCTACATGGTGTGCCCAAGAGTATTGTATCTGATAGGGGAACTCAATTCACTTCCCATTTTTGGAGACAGCTACATGAGTCATTGGGAACGAGGTTGGAATTCAGTACTGCTTTTCATCCTCAAACCGATGGACAAACGGAAAGGACTAATCAAATTCTGGAAGACATGTTGAGGGCATGTGCCCTAGACTATGGAGCCAGTTGGGATGAAAGTCTGCCTTACGCAGAATTTTCTTATAACAACAGCTATCAAGCCAGCATTGATATGGCACCGTTTGAGTTTCTCTACGGAAGAAAGTGTACCACCCCATTGTTATGGAATGGTTTGGGAGAAAGAAGTTTATTCGGGCCAGATCTTATCAAAGAAGCCGAAGAGAAGGTCAAATTGGTTAAGGACAGGTTGAAGATAGCACAGTCCCGACAGAAAAGCTACGCAGATCCTAAGCGTAGAGAAGTCACCTATGAAGTTGGTGATAGGGCTTATCTTAGAGTATCACCACTTCGTGGAGTGAAGAGATTCGGAGTCAAAGGAAAGTTGGCACCAAGATATGTTGGGCCATTCAAGATCCTAAGTGCAAAGGAGAAGTTGCCTATGAAATAGAACTACCAGAGTCTCTATCAGCTGTCCATAATGTGTTTCATGTGAGTCAGCTTAAGAAATGTCACCCAGAAATGGAAGAAACTTCTTTGAAGGATACTATACCTTTGGAGGAGGTTCAACTAGAAAGTGACCTCACATATGAGGAGAAACCTATCAAGATTCTTGAGACTGCAGAAAGGGTCACAAGGACAAAGACGATCAATTTTTGCAAAGTACAGTGGAATCATCATTCCGAAGAGGAAGCAACATGGGAAAGAGAAGATGATCTTCGGAAAGACCACCCTCACCTATTTGCTAGCCAATCCGAATCTCGAGGGCGAGATTCATCTTAAGGGGGTTAGATTTGTAACATCCCAAAAATCATGATTTCAAAGTTTGCATATCATTCATGCATGCATATAGAATTGAGATCAAATTTAAACTCATTTCAGAAAACAGAAGCACTTAGTGATATCATTTTATGTGAGCAAACTTAAATCAAATGGCCATACCCATTTGAGAGTTTGAATGTTTTAAACCTAGATTGTTTGTCTCCCTTATTGAATGGATTGAGTGTGGAATTTGAACCAAGCCTTACAAATGGAAATGGTTTCAAAAATCATTTTGCAAACATTTGCAAATCAAGTGCAAAGTCCCTGTTATTTTGTTTCTCCAAAAATGACCAAGCCTTTAAAAAGTAACCACATGGTGTTATGCCTAGATTTGAGACTCTTGCACACTACAAAAACCCCAGAAAGATTTGAATTCAAAAGGATTTTGAATTCATTTAAAAACCATTCCTGAAAATCAAAACAGAAAAAGAAAAGGAATAAACAAAAGAAAAGGGCCAGGCGCTCCTATTCTAGCCCAGCAGCAGAACCGGCCCAACTAGCCCACCCGGCCACTCTCTCGCTCGCTCGCACGCGCAGACGCACCCACGCGGTCGCTGACACTCGGACCCCACCCCCTCTCCGTCTCACTCGCTGACTGGTGGACCTCGACAACTCACCCTCGTCTTCCCCAAATCGCGCCCGACCCCGTCGCCGGCCGTTTCCTCCGCCCATCACTGCCACGATTGATTCTTCGCTTAATTGCCGTTGATTCCGCGCTTAATCGCCGCTCCCCTCTTGCCTACAAAACCCCTCTGCACCGCGGTCATTTTCCCCCACTCTCCTCGCTCACTCCGCCACCAGGCTGCGCGCATTTGACCTCGAAACCCCGCAGTACCGACGACTCCGGCGACTAATTCCGGAGAGACTCGATCGCCCCCCTCTCTCTGGTTCAAACTATCACGTCCAGCAAGATCTTGTGCATCTGCTGACACCTTTCTTTTGCCTGCTCGTGACCCAGGTCATCGTTTCCGTTCACGCCCGTAACCATCAGCGCCGCCGCTCGACTCCGGCGAGCAATAGCGGTAAGAACTGAACGCCCCTTGCCTTCCCTCTGTGACCAACTTGTTCGCTAGCCACTTGCGCACCTTCTGAACCCTCTGCCTTGTGCTAGGACGACACGGAGCCTCGCCAGCGACCTTGACAGCAAACGACAGACGCCGCCCGCAACTGTGACGAGCCCTAGCGACCGTGCCCGTGCGCCCCTCGTCAAGCCACTGCTAGGTTGAGCTTTTCCTCAGCGCTGCGAACCTGGTAAGCATCCTCCTGCCTCTCCGGACGACCTGTAGCGCCGCGCCGCCGCAGACAGAACTCGCCGCCGCCAGTAGCCGCCGCCAGCGCCGCCCCGTTTTGGTCGCTTGATCCAGAGCTGTTAGATCTGGATCCAACGTATAGAATTAGATCATTTAGCGAATCGTTATGGGTAGATCTGAGCCGTGTGTTTTAAATAGATCCAACGGCGCGGGAGGGTGATCCTGAACGAAACGGTATCAACCAATAGGATTAAGACGCGTGGCTAGGGTTTGATTCAAAAATAGATTTGAAATCAGATTTAGATCCAAAATTGAAATGGCTATAACTTTTGATTCCCACGTTAGATTTTTGCAAATTTTATATCGTTGGATTCAGGGAGACAAGCTCTTTCTGTTTATGCAATGTGTTTAGTGAAAAGTTTCAGTTAAAATGACTTTTTATGCAGAAACTTGATTGGGACTATTTTGAGTATAGAATTTGTTTAGTAATTTGTTTTAGTGCTAAATAAGTTTGGATTAGCAAGTTTTTGACTTAGTTATGATTCAGTATCATGCACTTGCTTGGTGGAGTTTTAAAAATCATCACTTAGCATTCTTGCATGCTTGCATATACATTTTTGTTTGTATATGACTTGTATGTGATTGTGATTATAATTTTTGTGTAGACTTTGGTGCTAGTGACTGTGATTGTGAAGAGTGCTACTCTCCCCATTACCAAGGAAAGTTGTACTTCATGAATATTTCCATCCCTATATTTTGTACAAGCATTAGAAATATTTTGCTAAGTCTTGCATGTTGTTATTTTGCCAAATTCTATGTTGGGAAATCCTAAGTAGTTGTAGAATTGCTAGGAAATTTCCTAAGTTAAGTTACTATGCCATGCTTAGCCTAGCTAGTAGCAAACAAGGGTTGGTAAAGTATATACATGCTATGATGAAAATATTTCTAAGTCTTTGGACTTATGTTTTCTTAATAAAACAACTAAGTCAATGAATCTCCCGGGTGGAATGGGACTTGAATGGTGGTTTTTGGTTGAGTGGTTACACAAGGCCCATGGACATGGTTTACCTTGTGTATCTCACTTGTGGTATGCCACCCAGGCACAAAGGGATTTTAGAGGCCAAGTGTTGAGAAGCTTATAGTGCAGCCACTTGGCAATATGGGCTCTGCCTTGATCACATAGGTTGCTAGAACTTAGTCATTTGGACAGTTGGTGGTAGTGGGATGATAGGTTGGAACGCGTCCATTTGGCTACTGGAAGGCTTCCGAAAGGTCCTGTCTTGGGAAACCAAGTCTGGTGGGGAAAGTGCACAACCTCTGCAGATGGAAAATCTAAGTACTTAGCCAAGTCCATGGCAATGGACAACTTGAGCATCAAGACATGGAAGTTATCAAGAATCTCATCACTCCAACTTCTAAGTAAAAACTTGTGGGTGAACAAGGGTGAAGGACCTCAATGTCTATTGATGGTTTCTTAGGAAAGTTTTGACAAAGAAAAACATAGTGATTTCAACTAATAGGAAAAACCTATTTTGAGCAAAGCAGGCCAAGCTAAACTTAGCCAAAATGCATATAGTAATATAGTCCACTTAAAATTTACTAAGGTATCACTTGCCAATACTATTCCAAAGTATTGACCCACTGTGGCTGTAACTTGTGATGTTGCAGGTTACTCCGACGATGATTAGGTGTCATGAGTCTACACTCAACATGCTTGCCTGTGGCACATGAAGATGAAGACTTATGTTTATTTACTTATTCCAAAACTCTTGTATTAGGCCTGTGGCCTTGAGTTGTAAAAGAATATGTTTTATCTCTGGAATGGATGTAATAAATGACCTTTGTATCTGTGTACTTCATCTTAAACTGTGGATGCTAGCAATGATCCAGGGACTAGCATTGCAATCACAGGGATCCTTTTCCTTTACAAAGGAGGGATCTTACAGGTTTCTTGTTGGAACCTTGCTCTTCTTGGGAGTTGGTTTTGTCTCATCCCTTGTTTCATATGTTGACCATTTTAGAATGAGATAAATCCTTGAGCATTTGTATTTTTATCTATCTTTTTCTCTTTGGCTTTTGCCTAGTTGATTTTTTGAACTTATGATCTTTCATGTGTTGAATTAGTTCTTTGATACAATTTGGACACCGCTTGTCTTGTCACACACTTGTGTGTGCAATCTCGATTTACTTGGTGTTTTTGTTCAAATTGTATCTCCTTTTTGGTTCTTTAAAGCTTTATGCATGCATATTTACTATATGTTTATATTATGGCATGCTTGCTTTCTTTGATCCAATATATAGGGGAAACTCCACCAATTCCCATCGGCTAAGTTGTGCATGAAATTCAATTTCATATCAATATGCACATAATTATGTGGAGTCTCTCCTATGTATTGTAGTTGCACTAACTACTTTGGACCCAATATGTTTGGGGACCATTTTGTACTTAATTATTTATTAGGTACATTGGAGATATATTGGATGCTTATCTCTCAATTTTGAAGAAGTGGTGCATACATGAAAATTTGATACAAGCTATAGGATGATTAATGAATTCATATCCTCTACATCCTACCAATTATATCTCGGTAACAAGTATCTCTTTCTCATGCTCATATATCTTGATTCCAACCGTTTGTCGGTTGCCTTCTAGCATGAATTAATGTATTTGTAATTGTTGTAGTTCTAGCCATGGTTTTAAGAGGACTCTATATTGTATATGTGTTTAAGTTGAGATGAGTCCATATAATTGGGACTATAGAAAATCATGCATATGTTCCTCCAATCCCAATTATGTCAATCTAGCAATTTTATTGCCTATCATTTCATCAACTTCTCTCATGTGCAATAGTGAGATTTTTGCTAGTCTATTTTATCTTATGATACTTGTTGCCTTTCTCCATATATTCCAACTTTCTCTTTTTACCTTGGTGATAGTTGTAATATATGTAGTGTGTTGGTGTTTGAAGTTCATTAATGTACAATAATATATATTTGAGCCCTTGGCCATGCTTTGAAGCAAAAATCTAATTGATATATGTTATGACTTCATTATACTTTTCATATGCCTTCTTGTATATCTTTGTTATGTCTGCATATTTCTTTGTTGGCATATGTCTTTGTGATGTTTTCCACTTAGAGAAATATACACATATGAGAGGATCATTTTAGTTGATTTTTAATCCTTGGAGACCACCTTTCTATTCCTTTTGATTCTTCCATGGGTTCCAAATTTAATTCCCTATGAGTGCTTGTTCCTCTTGTTGGCATCTTTGGGCACTCATATTTATTCTCTCATGCCTTGTATTGTTAACTCGGATGAGTGAGGATTCCATGATTATGCACCTTGTTCCCATTTACAATTATCATAATTGGTGCATTATCTTTGGGGAGCTCATCTAATTCATTTAATAATGCTCATTTGTCTCCTTTCTCATTTATTGTGCCTTAAATGTTTATGGAGGAGTGAGGATTCCATATTTTTGCACTTTTGTATTGAAATACAACATTCTAAAGTGTGCACAAATCTTGGGTATCTTCTCTATTTTATTTAAGCATTTGTTTGATCTTTCATTTAGTGTGTTTTAAATGCTTATGGGGGAGCAAGGATTCCATATTTGTGCAATATGTATTCTAATGCATTTATTTTGAATTGTGCACAAATCTTGGGGAGCTTCTCTATTTGTTATTGAAAGCACTCTTTTGCTCATATCATAATATCTTGTTGTTTCCATTTGGACTCATTTGTTGTTTTCAATTGATTTGTCAGATCTTGTGATTGCTTGTGTCATTTGTGATGCGTCGTTTTATTTTATTCCTTTGACAATCTTCGGGTCCTCGATATAGTCCTAATCCCTCCCAAGTATTCATCATTGGATATGTGCAAAGGCACATCTTTGGAGGAAATATTACTAGATTTTCCTTCTAGAACTTGTCACCCATTTCGGCAATCGATGCCAATGGGGGAGAGGTTTTAGAGGGTTTAAGGTAAATGGTTTATGCTTTGAGTTTTTTCCTAAGCATTTGCCTTTGATGTTATTGCATCTTTGTTGTTGCTTAGTATGTGGTATATAAAGGAAACTCCACCAATATAATGATTGGCAATATATGCACTGAAATTCGAGTTCATCACACATGCATAGATTGTGGGGGAGTTTGCTCTATATATGGTGGTGGTACCAATATCACATACTTTTGTAGTATTTGATATTGTTACCATTTTATTCATTAATATTCTTTATATAAACCCTCTTAAAGGGATTGTCATCAATTACCAAAATGGGGGAGATTGAAAGAACATGTTGGGCCCCCATGTGTGGTTTTGGTAATTAATGACAATCTTTATGGACTAATGTGTGTATTAAGTTATACTTGTAGGATTTTTCCATTGGCATCGCTTGGAGCTTGTGTCGGCTTCAAGGTCGATGAAATGAGAAGAAGATATGTTGTGCAAGCTCAAAATGCGCCATCTATAGAAGATCTCTTGTTTGATGCTTGCCATCCTCGGTGATCATGGATCGATGATGAGAAATCAAGAAAGGCGTTCCATCTTGAGAAGGTCAAGTTCGTCTACATCGAGCTCAAGTGGAATGCTCAAGGCAAAGGTATAATATTGATAGGTTTTCCCTTTTTCCAGTCTCATGTTGTGTGTGGGAGACCGGGTTTAGGATAGATAACCGTACTATCAAGAGGGGCTCTCGTATGAGTAACTCGGTCACATCGTTCGGAGAGAGATCAAACTTTTGCATACTTGCATCATCATATTTGGTTGTTATTTGGTCTTAGCCATGTGAGGATATAGAACTTGTGGTAATCTCCATAACAAGCTCTAGTTCATCAAAAACGGATTTCCCTTTTTATATCTTGTTGCGATTTTGATTTATGCGGCTTTTCGGTTTCTCACCAAGTGAGGTATCTCACATTATTCTACTTGATACTTTCTCACCAACTGAGGTATCTTTCATTGGTAAGCCCTTGTCGTCCTCTATCCAACGCAATTGGAATCGGGTCAATCGGAGCTTCCAAACAAAAGTTATTGTCGTTTGAATATCTGCTCTTTTATTAAAAAGAAAAGGAATCAAGTTTCTGGGCCGAGCGGTTGTACCGTCCAGGCGGGACGGTACTACCGCCCGCCCCTGGGCGCCCCCCAATTTCTTTCTGCCTCGCCAAGTACCCAATACTGGTACTACCGTTTGGCCCAATACTACCGCCCTGGTGGGCCGGTAGTATCGACCCATCTCTAGGTCGCACAACACCCCGCCTCCTAGCTCCCTAGCATGTTTCTTCCTGCCGCGCTTCGCAGCCTCGATCCCCATGGACGCGCTGCAACTTGCGTCGACCTCGCACCCGCCTCGCGCACTGCCCGCGTGTTGACCCGCCGCGTCTTGCACGCTTGCAGCTGCCGCACGCCCGGCTGGCCCCGCTCGCCCCAGGCCCACTTCCCAGCACGCCGCAGTTGCCCCCACGCGCGCTCGCGTGATGCCTGCTGCTGCCGCCCACCTGACCCCACTCACCCCGCTCGCCCTGCCGCCAATCCCGCACGCCCACTGGCCCCGCTCGCCCCACTCGCGCGTTGACCGCATCTAGATCTCGCGCGTGTCGCCGCGTGACTCACTCGCGCGCGCTGCTAGCTGTGGCTCCGCTTTGCTCGCACGCTCTGCTGCTGGGCCCGCCTGCACGCTGCTGCGCTAGCTGCCACGCGTTGCCTTCCGCTTGCTCTGCCTAGCTCGCTCGTTGTGTGCGTGGCTGCTTATATCCGGTAGTACCGGTTTTGTCCGGTACTACCGGTCAGTCTAGGAAAAATGCCCCAACGGGCAGAATCTGCCCGTCTCTTTAAATAGCTTTGCCCCTTTGTCTTTTAGGGTTTCTTCTTCCTCATCCTTTTGTCTAAGCTTTTCCCTCATTTTCCCTACTCTTTGAGCTTGATTTATACTCACCCCGCCATTGATTCTTGCATATATTTGAGGGGTAGTTGGAGGTGATCTAGATCTATGTTTTGACCTAACCGATTCATCTCTTTATGAGTGTATCTTTGGGGATCTAGATTTTGGGGGATTTTGTGTATCTCTTTGATTCCTCCTCTGTTGTTCCCCCAATATCTTTAGTAGCTTTGTTGGAACTTGGGAGTGAGGGATTTGAGCACCTTTGTGGTGTTTTTGCCATTTGCATTTGGTGCATCGGTTTGAGTTCTCCTCGGAGGATTTGGTTCGTGTGACTCATTGGAGCTTGTCCCTCTTGGGTTCTTGGAACCCTAGACGGTTTTGTGGCCTTGGTGGCATTGTGGCCTTTTGTGGCATTTGTTGTGAGCCTCCAATTAAGTTGTGGAGAACTGCCCCAACCTTGTGAGAGGTTCCGGTTGCCACCGACAAGTGCATCGATCGTGGAAGCGTGGATCGATCCCATTGGTGTGAGATTCACCGCAGAATAAGGGAGGCCTTTTGTGGCGTTGGTGGTTTGATACCAGCCCCTCTCCAAACGATACGAAATCCATGTTGGGAGGAACTCGGTAAAATATCGGTGTCCCCGCGTGCCTCGGTTATCTCTATACCCGAGCTCTTTACTTATGCACTTTACATTGTGATAGCCTTCGTGCTTGAAGTAATATATATCTTTGTATCACTTTGTTTCTTGTATTGCTTAGCATAAGTTGTTGGTGCACATAGGTGAACCTTAGTTGTTCTAGGTTGTGCTTAACAAAGTAAACACTAGTTTTATTCTGCCTTTGTTGAGACACTCTAGGAAAAGTTTTAATCGCCTATTCACCTCCCCCCCCCTCTAGGCGCATCCGTATCCTTTCAATTGGTATCAGAGCCCGATCTCTCATTTTAGGCTTCACCGCCTTGAGAGTAAAGATGTCAGCTAGGGAATTAGTGCACAAGGACACGCTCACATTCGATGGCACAAATTATGATGTTTGGAAAATTCGCATGCTTAATTTATTTCGGGAAATTCACCCAATTATCGAGGGATATCTATATGTGGGTTTCTCTTCTCCTATGGATACCCAAAACGAATCTTTAGAGGAGAAGTTGAACTCTCATATAGATGCTCTAGCTACTAAAATTCTTTTGCATGTTGTGAGCAATGTAGTTCTTTCTTCTATCATGCCTTATTCAAGCGCTCGTGAGATATGGACCAAGCTTCAAGATAAATATAGCAAGTCCAACATTTTTGAGGATGATTGTGTTGCTTCCACTTCCGGTCGAGATGAGTTCTCATCCTCTACCACTTCACCAACATGTGACTCTTCACAAGGTAATGATATGGTGAGTGGTGATAGAAATTGCAATTTGGATAGTGTTCTTACTATTTGTAGTCCTTCATCTCTATCTAGTTGCAATGATCTATCTTTGGACCCTAACACTTCTAGCACTATAAACTTCTTACATACTTGTGTTAATAGTCCTTGCATATCATGTAGAAATGACTTGAATAAATCTCAGGATGATATGCTTGTGTTGTCTTGTTTCCATGATAAAAATGCTTCTATTTCCTCTAGTGCTTGTGTTGCTAACCATGTAGAGGAAACCGAAGATTCTATGGACCAAGACAAGGACTTGAATAGAGCTACAAGTGCAATCTCATCATCACCTTCCTCTGGTTCTCATATATGCCTTATGGCTAAGGGGACAAAGGTAACCTCTTTGGATCCCATTGTATCTCATGATGATGATGATGAGGTTGAAAATGATAATGATGATTATAGAGGTAAGTATGATATTACCTGTGTTAAGAAATCGGGAAAGGTTGTCTATGGCGCTCTCTTCAAAAATAAAATTGCTTCCTCCAACTTTCTTGAAATATTGAATTATGCTATTGAAGGCAATGATCTTATTGAGGATCAAGGAAACTTAATTGATGAACAATTTGCGCGTGAGCGTAAGTATGCTAATGAAATTGCTCAACTAAATGACTCCCTTGAAGAAGAACAAACCACCAAAGAATCTCTTGAGGAGACTTTCACTCTAGAATTATCTAGAGTAAAAGAATACCATGATAGAGAACTTGTGGTGGCAAACTCCTCCAAGTTTAAAAATGATGAACTTGAAGTTGCTTATGCTAAACTTGTTGAGGATTTTAAGCATCTTGATAATGGCTCTCGGGTTGTTAAGATGGAGCTCATCAAACTCATCGAGTTGCATGAGCAACTTAAAGCTTCATATTCAAAAGAGCTTGCCAAGTTGCCCTCACCTCTCACTAATAATGATGATGCTTGTGCTACTAACTCTATTTCTTGTGAAGCATCTATTTTGGAGGAGAATGTTGAGCTAAAGGATCAACTTGTGTTGCTAACTAGCAACTACGGGAAATTAGAAGAAAGTCAGTATAAGCTCTCAAGCTCGCATGAGGATCTTCTAGTCTCCCATGGTAGGCTAAAGTTAGCTCATGAGGCCATCGTGTCAAAGGTAACATCTAGTGGACTTCATGTGGACATTATCACTACATCTACTCCAAATGTTATATTGTCATGTGCTAGTCCTTGTAATTCATCCTCTCACAACCATGCTATATCTCGTGATGAATTACATTTCGTGCCTTGTTGCTCTAACAATGTAGCATCTACTTCCTCTAGTATTTTTGTTGAAACTAACCATGTAGAGGAAATCAAAAGGCTCAAGGCTCAAGTCACTTCTTTGAAGAATGACTTGAAAAAGGGTCATCAAGGGAAGGTCACACTCAACAAAATCTTAAGTGTGCAAAAATCCCCCAATGACAAGAGTGGTCTTGGATTCAACTCCAATATCAAGAACAAGTTCACTATCAAGTTGAAGCACAAGGACAACAAGAAGAATGGCCAAGATCGAGTCAAGAATCCGGCCAACATTGTTTTCTTCAAGTACAAGGAAGAAGGGCAACATGTTAGATCTTGCCCATTGAAGAAAAAGCCTCTTAGGATGAAGCAACAAGGGAAGCGGCCTCAAGTTCCACCTCAAGTCATTAATGGGCCTCTTCCTAAGATCTCTACTCGATCCCTTCCTCGAGTTGTGGCTTCACCAAAGAAGAAAGATAGCAAGAGTAGAACTTGCTACATATGCCGTGAGAAGGGGCACATTTCTTCCGCATGCACTATTGGTAACTCCTCATCCCATCCTATCTTGATTGATGATTCTTATTCTCTTTGTAAGGATGAGGTTGTCAATGTGTTTGCCAAATTTGTTGGTTCTCAATGTGGTGTCAAGAAAAGAACCATTTGGGTTTCAAAACTATTGTGACTAACCTCTTAGGACCCAACTTGGTTGGGTACCAACAAGCCAAAACTTGATCAATAGGTGTGTTTTGGAGGGCATTGGAGACTTGGCTACATCATGAAGAATTAAGGGATCTTGATTATTATATTTTTCAAGCCAAGTCATGTGGATTATATTGCTCCTATTATTATTATATTTCCAATGTTCCTCCTTGCGGTAACATATGCTTAACTAATTTCATTGAAAGTTACTCGCCCCCTTGTGCATGTGTTGGTTTTGTATCCTCCATGTTTTTGTGCATGTTGTTCTTTCCACTTAATTATCTTGAGGTTTCAAGTATAATTGTACATGATTAGGTGGCACACCATGTATGTGTGTTTCTTGTATTGGAGCCTTAATTGATTATATTTGACATCTTATTTGGCTCTTGTGAGAGATTAATGGATTATCCCATTTTGGGGGAGTGTTATACTTGGGCATTCCACAATCCTAAAATTGTGTGTACATGAGGAATACCACCTAGTATTTATATTGTATTATTGTCTAGTCTCTATGTGGTATAATTCTCATGAGAAATTTAAGTTTTATGATGTCCATTAATTATCTCTATTGGTATTCTTTTGACTCGTGTTGATTTTATGGTAGTATCATATTATGGGGGGAGTCATATGCTTAGTGCATATTAAAATCCTAGAAAATGTGAATATTCGAGGTTGTGTCACTTAGAATTACTATTGTTAATTATCTAGCACCTATGTGACACATCTGCTCATACAATTTCCAATTTGCTTGAATGGCTTTATTGATCTTATTTTGGATCTTGTATATGGGAGTGTTTCTTGGTATGTGTTTCCGCATATTTAGATATATATATATCCTCATGGAAACCATTTGCTTCAAGTTACTCTAATCACTAGTGATTATGTGACTATTGGAAGCTACCAAGAATCTTGTTCGAAGTATCATGCTTAATTCTTATCTTTTGTTATATGCGTCTTGTTATGACTATGATCTTGGATGTCCATGCTAGCTACCTTGGTAAAATTATTCCCAATATTTCATGTCCTTGGACAATGAGTACTCAATTTATGGTAGAATTTATTGATCATATTCACTTTGGCCTTTGTTAATTTTATCCTATCTTTGTCCAAGAAAATGTTTTGTGTTGTCTCCCAAGCCTTCCTTACTTCTTTTGGATCTTCTTATTTTATTGATATCCTCATGTGTTTTACTTATTTTAGGTACTAGTGATGATCCCATTTGTGTGCATTTTTTGCATTTAAAAGTAAAATCCTACATAATGCACTATCTATGGGGGAGCTCTCCTATACTATTTAGAACACTCATATTTATGCTTCTTTGTTTGTTCCATATGGGGTTTTATGTGCTTGGAACCTCAATCTTTTAGTTTTGGTATTTTGTGCCATCATGAGAAATTTGGGGAGTTTGTTTTCTTGTTGGAACCTTTCTCTTCTTGGGAGTTGGTTTTGTCTCATTCCTTATTTCACATTTTGACCATTTTAGAATGAGATAAATCCTTGAGCATTTGTATTTTTATCTATCTTTTGCTCTTTGGCTTTTGCCTAGTTCATTTTTTGAACTTATGATCTTTCATGTGTTGAATTGGTTCTTTGATACAATTTGGACACCGCTTGTCTTTTCACACTCTTGTGTGTGCAATCTCGATTTACTTGGTGTTTTTATTCAAATTGTATCTCCTTTTTGGTTCTTGAAAGCTTTATGCATGCATATTTACTATATGTTTATATTATGGCATGCTTGATTTCTTTGATCCAATATATAGGGGAAACTCCAGCAATTCCCATCGGCTAAGTTGTGCATGAAATTCAATTTCTTATCATATCAATATGCACATAATTATGTGGAGTCTCTCCTATGTATTGTAGTTGCACTAACTACTTTGGACCCAATATGTTTGGGGACCATTTTGTACTTAATTATGTTTTAGGTACATTGCAGATATATTGGATTCTTGTCTCTCAGTTTTGAAGAAGTGGTGCATACATGAAAATTGGAGACAAGCTATAGGATGATCAATGAATTCATATCCTCTACATCCTACCAATTATATCTCGATAACAAGTATCTCTTTCTCATGCTCATATATCTTGATTCCAACCGTTTGTCGGTTGCCTTCTAGCATGAATTAATGTATTTGTAATTGTTGTAGTTCTAGCCATGGTTTTAAGAGGACTCTATATTGTATATGTGTTTAAGTTGAGATGAGTGCATATAATTGGAACTATACAAAATCATGCATATATTCCTCCAATCCCAATTATGTCAATCTAGCAATTTTATTGCCTATCATTTCATCAACTTCTCTCATGTGCAATAGTGAGATTTTTGCTAGTCTATTTTATCTTATGATACTTGTTGCCTTTCTCCATATATTCCAACTTTCTCTTTTTCCCTTGGTGATAGTTGTATTATATGTAGTGTGTTGGTGTTTGAAGTTCATTAATGTACAATAAGATATATTTGAGCCCTTGGCCATGCTTTGAAGCAAAAATCTAATTGATATATGTTATGACTTCATTATACTTTCATATGCCTTCTTGTATATCTTCTTTATGTGTGCATATTTCTTTGTTGGCATATGTCTTTGTGATGTTTTCCACTTAGAGACATATACACATGTGAGAGGATAATTTTAGTTGATTTTTAATCCTTGGAGACCACCTTTCTATTCCTTTTGATTCTTTCGTGGGTTCCAAATTTAATTGCCTATGAGTGCTTGTTCCTCTTGTTTGCATCTTTGGGCACTCATATTTGTTTCCTTTCTCATTTATTGTGCCTTAAATGTTTATGGAGGAGTGAGGATTCCATATTTGTGCACTTTTGTATTGAAATACAACATTCTAAAGTGTGCACAAATCTTGGGGAGCTTCTCTATTTTATTTAAGCATTTGTTTGATCTTTCATTTAGTTTGTTTTAAATGCTTATGGGGGAGCAAGGATTCCATATTTGTGCAATATGTATTCTAATGCATTTATTTTGAATTGTGCACAAATGTTGGGGAGCTTCTCAATTTGTTATTGAAAGCATTCTTTTGCTCATATCATAATATCTTGTTGTTTCCATTTGGACTCATTTGTTGTCTTCAATTGATTTGTCGGATCTTGTGATTGCTTGTATCATTTGTGATGCGTCGTTTTATTTTATTCCTTTGACAATCTTCGGGTCCTCGATATAGTCCTACTCCCTCCCAAGTATTCATCATTGGGTATGTGTGAAGGCACATCTTTGGAGGAAATATTACTAGATTTTCCTTCTAGAACTTCTCACCCATTTCGGCAATCGATGCCAATGGGGGAAAGGTTTTAGAGGGTTTAAGGTAAATGGTTTATGATTTGAGTTTGTTCCTAAGCATTTTCCTTTGATGTTCTTGCATCTTTGTTGTTGCTTAGTATGTGGTATATAAAGGAAACTCCACCAATGATAATGATTGGCAATATATGCACTGAAATTCGAGTTCATCACACATGCATAGATTGTGGGGGAGTTTGCTCTATATATGGTGGTGGTACCAATATCACATACTTTTGTAGTATTTGATATTGTTATTACCATTTTATTCATTAATATTCTTTATATAAACCCTCTTAAAGGGATTGTCATCAATTACCAAAATGGGGGAGATTGAAAGAACATGTTGGGCCCCCATGTGTGGTTTTGGTAATTAATGACAATCTTTATGGACTAATGTGTGTATTAAGTTATACTTGTAGGATTTGTCCATTGGCATCGCTTGGAGCTTGTGTCGGCTTCAAGGTCGATGAAATGAGAAGAAGATATGTTGTGCAAGCTCAAAATGTGCCATCTATAGAAGATCTCATGTTTGATGCTTGCCATCCTCGGTGATCATGGATCGATGATGAGAAATCAAGAAAGGCGTTCCATCTTGAGAAGGTCAAGTTCGTCTACATCGAGCTCAAGTGGAATGCTCAAGGCAAAGGTATAATATTGATAGGTTTTCCCTTTTGCCGGTCTCATGTTGTGTGTGGGAGACCGGGTTTAGGATAGATAACCGTACTATCAAGAGGGGCTCTCGTATGAGTAACTCGGTCACATCGTTCGGAGAGAGATCAAACCTTTGCATACTTGCATCATCACATTTGGTTATTATTTGGTCTTATCCATGTGAGGATATAGGGCTTGTGGTAATCTCCATAACAAGCTCTAGTTCATCAAAAACGGATTTCCCTTTTTATATCTTATTGCGATTTTGATTTATGCGGCTTTTCGGTTTCTCACCAAGTGAGGTATCTCACATTATTCTAATTGATACTTTCTCACCAACTGAGGTATCTTTCATTGGGAAGCCCTTGTCGTCCTCTATCCAACGCAATTGGAATCGGGTCAATCGAAGCTTCCAATCAAAAGTTATTGTCGACGGTACTACCGCCCGCCCCTGGGCGCCCCCAAATTTCTTTCTGCCTCGCCAAGTACCCAATACCGGTAATACCGTTTGGCCCAGTACTACCGCCCTGGTGGGCCGGTAGTACCGACCCATCTCTAGGTCGCACAACACCCCGCCTCCCAGCTCCCTAGCATGTTTCTTCCTGCCGCGCTTCGCAGCCTCAATCCCCACGCACGCGCTGCAACTTGCGTCGACCTCGCACCCGCCTCGTGCACTGCCCGCATGTTGACCCGTCGCGTCTTGCGCGCTTGGAGCCGCCGCGCGCCCGGCTGGCCCCGCTCGCCCTGGCCCACTTCCCAGCGCGCCACAAATGCCCCCACGCGCGCTCACGCGATGCCCGCTGCTGCCGCCCACCTGACCCCACTCACCTTGCTCGCCCTGCCGCCAATCCCGCACGCCCACTGGCCCCGCTCGCCCCACTCGTGCTTTGACCGCATCTAGATCTTGCGCGCGTCGCCGCGTGACTCGCTCGCGCTGCTAGCTGCGGCCCCGCTTCGCTCGCACACTCTGCTGCTGGGACCGCCTGCACGCTGCTGCGCTAGCTGCCGCATGCGCGCCTGCTGCGTTGTTGGGCCCCGCGCTGCCTTCCACTTGCTCTGCCTAGCTCGCTCGCTGTGTGCGCGGCTGATTATTTCCGGCAGTACCGGTTTTGTCCGGTACTACCGGTCAGTCCAGGAAAAATGCCCCAACGGGCAGAATCTGCCCGTCTCTTTAAATAGCTTTGCCCCTTTGTCTTTTAGGGTTGCTTCTTCCTCCTCCTTTTGTCTAAGCTTTGCCCTCATTTGCCTTACTCTTTGAGCTTGATTTATACCCACCCCTCCATTGATTCTTGCATATATTTGAGGGGTAGTTGGAGGTGATCTAGATCTATGGTTTGACCTAACCGATTCATCTCTTTGTGAGTGTATCTTTGGGGATCTAGATTTTGGGGGATTTTTTGTCTCTCTTTGATTCCTCCTATCTTGTTCCCCCAATAGCTTTAGTAGCTTTGTTGGAACTTGAGAGTGAGGGATTTGAGAACCTTTGTGGTGTTCTTGCCATTTGCATTTGGTGCATCAGTTTGAGTTCTCCTCGGAGGATTTGGTTCGTGTGACTCATTGGAGCTTGTCCCTCTTGGGTTCTTGGAACCCTAGACGGTTTTGTGGCCTTGGTGACATTGTGTCCTTTTGTGGCATTTGGTGGGAGCCTCCAATTAAGTTGTGGAGAAGTGCCCCAACCTTGTGAGAGGTTCTGGTTGCCACCGACAAGTGCACCAATAGTCGAAGCGTGGATCGATCCCATTGGGGTGAGATTCACCGGAGAATAAGGGAGGCCTTTTGTGGCGTTGGTGGTTTGATACCACCCCCTCTCCAAATGAGACGTACTCCATGTTGGGAGGAACTCGGTAAAATATCGGTGTCCCCGCATGCCTCCGTTATCTCTATACCCGAGCTCTTTACTTATGCACTTTACATTGTGATAGCCTTCGTGCTTGAAGTAATATATATCTTGCTATCACTTTGTTGCTTGTATTGCATAGCATAAGTTGTTGGTGCACATAGGTGAACCTTAGTTGTTCTAGGTTGTGCTTAACAAAGTAAACACTAGTTTTATTTCGCCTTTGTTGAGCCACTCTAGGAAAAGTTTTAATCGCCTATTCACCCCCATCTAGGTGACATTCGTATCCTTTCACGCGTGAATCGGTACGCACCAATCAGAACACGCCGTGTGTCACTTGGTTCGATTTTAAATCTGATTTTTGGTCTATTAGATATTCAAACTTGTAAATTCAATAACTTTTTATCTGTTTCTCCAAAAATTACAAATTGTATATCAGTGGATTCAGAACAATTATTCGTACGCAACTATGTCCTTGGTTTGGCTATTTGCTTCTGTAAAATTAGGATTTTGTGCATAAACAATTGTAGGCTTAATTTGACTATATAAAATGTTTAGAAAATTGTTTTAGTGTAAATTTTGGTTTATTTAGACCTTAGAAAGTTTTCTTTGTAGTCAGTACTATTTAGTTTTTCTTGTTTAGTGTGGCAAAACATTCCATTGCATTTTGCATGCATTCATATATTTTTTTGTACATTTAATGTGGATTTTGTTGTATGAATTTGTGTGTAGATTTTGGTGGCTGTGGAGAGTGTGATTGTGAGGATTGTTCCTATTCCCCCAACTACCAAGGCAAGTGATGCTTCATAATTTTTGTCCTACTATTTTATCTATGCACTAGTAATATTTTGAGTAGGATTTGCATGATTATTTTCTATGTATATGCTATGCTTGGGAAATCCTATAGATAATGTCTTAGTAGTTTTCCTTAAGATAAGAAACTTGTTATACTAGTATGCTTAGCCTAGCTAGTAGAAAAAAAGGGTGGAATATTCATGCTATGGTATTATGCAAAATCTATGACTATGTTTTGATTAATAAAACAACTTGTGAATGAATCACCTGGGTGAAATGGGAAGATTGATTTATGTTGAGTGGTTACACAAGGCCCATGTCTATGGTTTACCTTGTGTATCACACTTGTGGATGGCCACCCAGGAACAAAGTGATTTGAGACATTTAGTGTTGAGAAGCTTCTAGTGCAACCACATGGCATATGGTCTCTGCCTTGACCAACTAGGTTGTAAGAACTTAGCCAGATGGAAAGTTGGTGGTAGGGTTGATAGGATGGAACACGTCCATGGTGGTCTAAGGGAATGCTTCTAAAATGTCTCGTCTTGATGCATGACGAGTCTTGTGGGGAAAGTGCACCACCTCTCGAGAGGGTAAAACCTAAGTACTTAGCCGTGTCCCCGGTAACGGACATTTTGAGATTCAAAGACATTGAAGTGATTAAGGATCTCCTCATCCCAATTTCTCTAAGATAAAACTTGTGGTTGAACAAGGGTAAAGGTTCACCAATGTCTATTGGTGGTTTCTTGGGTGTATTTGTCAAACAAAAACTTAGTGTTTTCAACTAATAACAAAACCCTATTTTGAGCAAAGCCAGCTTGAAGTACACTTAGCCAAATTCATATAGTCATTAGATGTTACTGTACTACTATGGTATCACTTGCCAATACAATTCCAAATGTATTGAACCTCTCTGGCTGTAACTTATGATGTTGCAGGTTACTCTGATGGAGGCTAGGGTTATGAGTCTACACTCAACATGTTTGCCTATGGCACATGAAGATGAAGCCTTTATTTATTTTTGTTAAGTATGAACTCTATGTATTATCCTTGGACTAATGAGTTGTAAGAACTATGTATCTCTGGATATTACGATGTAATAATAACCTTTGTATTTGTGTACTTCATCTTAAACTGTGGATGCTAGAAATTCGATCCAGGGACTAGCATTGCAATCACAGGGTCCTTTACCTTAAAAGGTGGGGTCTTACACCACCTAAGCCATGGATACCAATCGCCTACCTGCGAGCATATTCCCTTTTCCTTGGATTGAAGTATTTGATTAACGTTGTAGTAGGCGGTGCAGATGTTGCCCCAGGAAATCTGACGAGAAGCAATTTTGTCTACACCACCCAACATTCAATAGGACTTGGATATACGCTATTTCCTGAAATATGCTGCTTCAGTCTAAACACTGAAGAAGCAGTTTTTGGTATCTTAACCAACATTGTATGAAAATCTACGAAGAGTCCATTATGGTTCATCCCGAGCTTCTCCAATGCTTGGGATTGGAACCTAGCTATGGTAAGTACTCGTAATACTATGTAATAGGATAGTTCTGTTGGTATCAGCCATGTTGAACTATTTTAGCAGCAAAGTAGTACTAGTATAGTACTAGGTCTTGTATGTCAGAGTATTTTGTACTATATACTGATACTTGTTTAGATCACGGGCAGGAGATGGTACTACTTTGCCTTTGTTCTGTCGTTGCTATTACTAAAGTATTTTATAGAACTAATACTGATGTGTTGGTACTTGTTTAGATCAAGTGTAGATGGTCTTGCTTTTCTTTTGTAACATGGTCTTGTCATAAACACATAATCTAAACAAGGCTTGGGAATTTTGAGTTGCCTATGGAGGTCACACACACAGGAATTGATGTGAGAAGGATGTATGCACACAAAATCAGACTTGGTCGTTACTTTGCTTGCTCAAAAAATCGAGTGTTATGAGAAAAGGACAAACTGAATCAGTCACTTTGAAATGTTGATCAGTCTTTCAAGTGCCTCTGAATATGAACTGGGAATTATTCAATATTTTTCGTTCTTATTTTGTACTGTTGAATCTTTCAAATGCTAGTGAATCTAGCAAATGTTCTGTTGCTATTACTAAAGTATTTTTTAGAACAAATAGTGACGTACTGGCACTTATTTAGATCAAGCGCAGTAGATGGTCTTGCTCTTCTTTTTAAATAGCATGGCCACAATATGTTCTCTCTTTCCATTTGAATTATGGCCTTGCTATATCTATTGAATTTTAATGTCTGCATTGTTAAATCTGTAAATTCTTTTGGTCATTATCTGTAATGCTAAATTTGTCACTTTGAAATGTTGTTGAATCTTTTAAGTGCCACTGATTATGTAATCGGAATCTGTTGATATTTTTCTGTTTTATTCTGTACCGCCGAATATTTCAAACGCTAGTGAATTTGTCAAATGTTCTGTCATTTTTATTACTAAAGTATCTTGTAGAACTAGTACTGATGTACTAGTAAATGTTTAGATCAAGGGCAGTAGATGGCCGGCCTTGATTTTCTTTTGAAATATGGCCTTGTCACAATCTAGATGAGGCTTGGCCATTTTGGGTTGCATATATGTTGGTCACACAGGCATTTATGTAAGAACGAGGTATGCATAGAAAAGCAGTCTTGATTGTCAGTTTTGCATGCTCCAATGATGGAGTGTGGTCAGAGAAAAGGGAAAACTGAATCAAGAACTGATTATCTTTGTACTAGTATTGAATTTCAGTTCCGTATTGTTGAATCAACCATTTGAAATGTTGTTGAACATGTTAAGTACGGTTGATTACAAACTAGCAAACTATCGATATTTTTATTTCTTATTCTATACTGCTGAATCTTTCAAATGATAGTAAGAAAAGTAGTTCCTAGATTAAGATAGTTCT
The DNA here is from genome assembly GCA_916181665.1 of Avena sativa. NCBI lineage: Eukaryota > Viridiplantae > Streptophyta > Magnoliopsida > Poales > Poaceae > Avena > Avena sativa. The sequence continues at coordinate 157,665,781 of OV702281.1, read as the reverse complement.
AAGTATTTTGTATAGAGTTCTTTCTCTGCTATTCTATTTTGCAGTAATAACCATGTACTGCTACTTGGTTAGATCGACCTATCAAGTGTAGAATATGGTCTCACTGTCCCTTTGAATCAGACCTTGCTGAATCTATAAATCCTTATGGTTATCACCTATGTACTACTAATTGGTTAGTTTGTGATGCTTCTGAATATGTCAAGTGCTGCTAAATATGATCTGGCAATCTGTCGATATTTTTTCGATATTATTTTGTACTGCTGAATCTGTCAAATGTTTTATCGTTACTACTAGTACAATATTTTGACAACTAACTGTGATGCAGCAGACTGTCTTGCTTTTGTTTTGAAACTTAGCATTGTCACAATTATCTAGATGCGTCCTGGGAATTTTGGATTGCATATATGGGTCACACAGGCAGTGACGTAAGGAGGAGATATTCACATGGAAGCAGGCTTGATCATCAGTTTTTCTTGCTCCAATGATCGAGTCTATTCGGAGAACAGGGCAAACTGATCGTGCGCCATGGTTTTTTGAGCTAGAACAAGAACCAATTTGTCTATAGTGCTATTCAATTTCAAGCAGGAAAGCTACGAAATCTCTCAATTGTTCAGTCCTTGCTATTACTAAAGCATTTTCTGGAACTAATACTAATGTACTGGTACTTTAAATCAAGTGCAATAGATAGTCTTGATTTTCTTTTGAAACATGGCCTTTTCACAATCTAGATGAGACTTGGGTATTTTGGGTTGCATACGGGGGTCACACAGGAATTGCTGTGAGAAGAAGGCACTCAAAGAAGACTTGATCGTCATTTTTGCATGCTCCAATGGTCGAGTCTGTTTGGAGTAAAGGGCAAATTGATCGGGTGATAAGGTTTTAGAGCTGAAACAAGAACTGGTTCTCTCTGTATTGCTATTTTATTTTAGTGTCTCTATTGCTATCTTATTATGTACTTCTGAATTTTACATGAATGTCTGCCAAAAATAATTATCGTTCTTTCTACCTCCCTCACTGAGGTCTTTGTTTCGAATCCGACCGAGCCACAGCACAACGTGATTTTTATATACCACGAGATGAAATCTATCCTATTCGGCCCCTCTTTAGTCCAGCACATTTAAATTCGGCCTTTTAGGGGTCAGGGGACTGCTGAGCATAGCCTAGTGAATTTTGAGAAAGGAGCCCATACACCATAGCCTATGTAGTATAACCCGTGTAGAGCAGCCCATGTAGAATAGCCAAACTCTTTTTAATTCAGCCTTTTTGGCATTGCCACCCAACTCTCAAAATAAAAAACTCCATTTTGTGGCATTTTATAAATTGACATACCAGGGGCGCTCCCCCTCCCCAAAAAAGCTTGACCTACCTACATTTTTGTGTAGAAACTACTGCATATCTAGAAGTTTTTAGTTAAGCTTCCAGGAGCGCCGCCTTATTATTTGAAGAGAGATAAACATAGACAAAGAAATACTTTTTAAGGAGACAAATTTTTGCATTCTAGAAGAACCATTAAAGTTTGTATTGTATAATCTGTGTCATCCATAGTGGCAAGGCACGCAGTTAACACATGCAAGGTCTCGAGTTCTAATACTAGTCAATTTACTTTATAGACTCACATTGTTGTACTCTAAGGATGACATCTAGGACCCAGATACACTACTGCTGCATCTAGCAATGTTGCCAATGTCAGAACAGCGGACTTGACCCAAAAAAAGGTCCATCATACACACATTTATATCAAAAAAGATACTGACACCTGGGACCCATCAAAGACACGTTTCATGCACAGAGGAGGCTAACATGTAGGACCCAACAACGGACCAAGGTCAAGATAGCAGTTTTGGCAATTTCTATTATTATATATATACTAAGGCTGACATGTGGGACCAGGTACCGGAGTATATAGATTAATATTTGTTGTACTCTAAGGCTGATACTTAAAACCCAGATAAATTGTTGCTGCATCTAGCAATGTTTCCAAGGTCATAATGGCGGACTCCACCCAAAAAATAGTCCAACATACTCACATTTCTTTCAAATAGAGGCTAACATCTGGGACCCAGCATAGACACATTTCCTGCCCAGAAGTTGCTGACATCTGGGACCAGTGATGGACCAAGGTTAAAAAAGCGAGGAGGTCAAAAAAAGTCCATCATAGCATGTTTCATTTACATAGGATGACATGTGGGACCCACCAGAGATACCTTACATAGATACTGCATCGAGCCATGTTGCCAAGGTCAGAACAGCGGACTCGATCCTAAAAAATAATCAAACACATACACTTTTTTTAAAATATAGGATGACAGCTGGGACCCAGCAGACACATTTCATGCACAGAGGAGGCTAACATGTGGGACCCAGCAACAGACCAAGGTCAAGATAGCGGTCGTGGCAATTTTTATTATTATATATGTATACTAAGGCTGACATGTGGGACCAGGCACCAGAGTATATAGATTAACATGTTTTGTACTCTAGGGCTGATACCTGGGACCCAGATAAACTGCCGCTGCATCTAGCAATGTTGCCAAGGTCATAACGGCAGACTCAACCCAAAAAATAGTTAAATATACACACATTTCTTTCAAATAGAGGTTGACATCTAGGACCCAGCATAGACACGTTTCTTGCATGGAATTTCTAACATCTGGGACCTAGCGACGGAGCAAGGTCAGAACAACCGAGACGGCCGAAAAAAAGTCTAGCATAGCACGTTCCATTTACAGAAAGGATGAAATGTGGGACCGACCAACCTAAATAAACGGTTGATATAGTGAGCAAATCTATCAAGTTAACACGAAGGCACAAGCCAAGGAAAAAATCCATCCTATACACTTTTGTTCTAATATGAGGCTGACATGTAGGGCCTAGCTGTGTGATTGAATGGTAGATGCATTTAGCAGTGCTATCAAGTTCGAAACACAGTAACGGGAGCGAAGGAAAAAAATTACATCATACAGATGATTCTTCTAATAAGAGGCTGGCATGTGGGACCCATCAGCATGATTAATGGCAGATAGATCGAGCAATGTAATCGAGTTCAAATCAGTGAAGCACAGGCCAATGAAAAAATTACATCATACACACAATTCATGTAATGAGAGGTTGGCATGTGGGACCTAGCAGCGTGATTAACGGCAGATAAATCGAGCAACATTATCGAGTTCAGATCACGGAGCACGAGCCAAGGAAAAAATCAAGCATGCACACGTTTCTACTAGTGTGAGGATGACACGTGGAACCCAACAGCCTGATTAAACGACAGATGTATCAAGCAACACTATCAAGTTCGGAACAGGGAAGGAAAAATTTCCAACATACACACGATTCCTCTAATGTGAGGCCGACATGTGGGACCTAGCAGCCTGACTAAATGGAAGAGGCATCGAACAACATTATCAAGTTCAAATCAGAGAGGCGCGACCACAAAGTTTGGTCTGGTAGAGTCAACATCTTGCGAGGAAGCGGAAATCTTACTTCTGCCATGTGCCAGTCAAGCTTCGTCCATGTTTTTAGAGGTTTCGTCGTAGTAGAGGGGCGCGAAACCGAAAAAAAAGTTTTGCATCCGCCACGGTCGAGCCGACAATTTTGTCGCAGAAGATGCGCCTTCTACAACGACCGATGGGCCCAGTTGTTGTGGAAGGAAACATTTCTTTTATTCTTTATGCCGATTTATCTAAATTATGTCAAATATGAAATACAATAAAAATGTAGGCTGCTCTGAAATTTTTGTGATTTTTTGGAGGTAACCATCGGGGGTCATTTAATATAGCACAAACTACCACCGAGAGTTTTGACAACAGGTTCAACATGCTTCTAAGATTTTGCATCTTGACAATTTAACGAAATTATGTCAAACTTGAGCTACCATGGTAAGCGTGATAGATTTCTCTTGAATGAAATATCATTTTAGAGGTAGATGAGTTCATTTTATTTTAGTAAACAGTGTCGTTGGTGTGAGTTCCCAACTATATAAAACGAACATTCTCAATTTTCCAAGTGATGGACTAGGATGTCTTTTTCATTTTCTAAGGTCCTTGATGCAACTTGTAATTCCACCGACTGTGTTAACTAAAGCTCATTGCTCCTACGAGACCCACCTTAGTTAAAAGAAAATGACAACGCCCCAATTTTCATATGAATTGGACCTTGCTTTCTTTTCATACAAATGCTGATTTATCGAAATCAGGTAAAATTTGAACTACAAGTAAATTATAGGTTGCTTTCAAAGTTCTACTAAAATGCTTTTCGATGGTTTTAGATATACTGAATTCTAGGTTGGCTTCAAAAGATTTTTTGAAAATTTTAAGAGCATACTTGTAGTTAAAATTAGACATGGTCGGTGGGAGTACGGTCTATATAGAAGACCTTATAAAAGACAAAATTACATAAAGGTCCCTAAATTTCGCACAAAGGGCCCTAAAGTTAGGCAAGAAAAAGCGGCCGGGTCCTTCTCGAGTGAGCAGCTGAGCCATACCCTTCATACTGCAATACTTTCTTCACAAACACACACAAAAAACTCCTTACTTTTGAACCAGCGTGCTGCTGGTCGCAGGGTGTGAAATGGAACGACAAGGAAGGTCGCACGTTCGCCACCGAGAGTTTGGACAAAGGGTTTAAATTCTTGCTAAGGTAATATTTTGCATCTTGACAATCTAAAGAAATTTGTTCAAACTTGAGCTACATAAGAGAAAAAAAGGGAGGCAGTGAGCCTTTGAAAAAAGTGGTAGCACGAGAGCAGCGAAGAGGAGGAGGCGGTTCCATGTCAAACCAAAGTTATGATGGATTGCTGACATGGGATACTCCTGCCGCCTTACAGTGTATAGTCTACTAGTAGTAAATTTCAGGACCTATGTACGAAATAAAATTGTGTGTTTTCTCTCGCCTTAGCTGCCTCTCATCTCTCCCCACCCCTCTCCCCTCGCGCATCGGCCCGGCTGATCACTCTCTCGTCCACAGTGTGGCGCTGCGCATGTGTGCCTTCGTACGGCGACTCTGTTTATTTTTTTGAGAGCGCGGATCTATTTCTCTAGCGTGTTCGGCATCCGCATTGGTGTGGAGTAGGAGGAATACATAGAAAGGAAACCCCTTTGGTCCTTGGCAGCCAAAGAAATTAAAATTTTCCCGTGTCGAAATTTTCACTTGCTTCCCAAACATCGGGAGGGAAAGGTTATTCAAAAGACTAGCCATTCATAGTAGTACTTCTTATCTAATCTTTATCTTCTCTTATCCCTTACAATACCATACCACTATAGTATCATGTGCGGATAACTTTGAACATTGACCGTTGGATCAAGACTGGCAAATCCAAACATTTGTAGCTGTTGGATCTTCTTTTCCATTCTTAGCATCTAAAATATTCCATTGTTAGTCTTTAGCATGTACAATGAACCCTAGTATAAGAAAACCAAAAAACACATTTCACTTCTTAGTTTTAGGTACCTTGTGCAAAATTCATGGACTTGGATATAATTTTCATTTTTATGAGGTCCTTGATGTAACTTGTACTTCCACCAACCGTGTTAACTAAAGCACGTCGCTCCTACATGACCTTCCACAGTTAGAAGAAAATACCACTACCCCAATTATCACACAAAGTGGACCGCAGTTTCTTATAGTTCCATTTTCAAGCTTCCTAGCTAAGTTCGCACACTTCACTCACTTCTTGCTGATTTAACGAAATTAGGTCAAACTTGAGCTACAAGTAAGCGTGGTAGATTTCCCTTGAATTATATGTCTTTGCGGAGGTAGATGGGTGCATCTTATTGTATTAAACAATGCCATCTGTGTGAGTTTCCAACTATCTGGAAAGAACATCCTCAATTCCCGAGTGAACTTCTTGCTAATAAGATTTTGCATCTTGACAATATAATAAAATTAGATCAAACTTGAGCTACAAGTAAGCGCGATAGATTGCTCTCGAATTAAATGTCATTTCATAGTTAGATGAGTGCATCTTCTTACGGCACACAACATCGTCGGTGTGAGTTTCCAACTATCAAGACATAACATTCGAATTTTCTAAGTGATGATGAGATTGTTCCTCTTTGAAAAGAAAGTATATGAATTTGAATGCCACAAGCCAAGATTTCAGACATATATAGTGGACCCGCATGTTGTACTTACGACTCCCATGTTTTATGAGTTTTCAAACTTCATCCTAGCTAACTCTATCCTCTTCAATGGCGTTATGTCAATTTACCGAAATTAGGTCAAATTTTAACTACAAGTCAATTGTAGATTGCGTTGAAAGTTTTACGTTTTTTGGAGGTAACCATCGGGGAGTCATTTAATATATCACAATCCACCACCAAGAATTTTTAAAACGGGTTCAATTTCTTGCTAAGATTTTGCATCTTGAGAACTTAACGAAATTAGGTCAAAGTGAGGTACCAGTAAGAATGATACATTGCTCTTGAATTAACTGTCTTTTTGGAGTTTGATGGATGCGTCTTCTTTTAGTAAACAATGTCTTTGGTATGAGTTTACAACTATAACGAAAGAACATTATCAATTTTCCAAGTGATGTCAAGATTGTTCCTTTTGGTAAAGTAGATCTGAAGAATATAATATGGATATGAATGCCACAAGCCAAGCTTTTCAGACATATACAGTGGATCGACATGTTGTGAACTACTTATATGATTCCCATGTTTCACGAATTTTCAAACTTCGACCTTGCTAACTCTGCCCACTTGAATGGATCTATGTCAATTTATCAAAAATAGGTCAAATTTGAACTATGAGTAAATTGTAGGTTGCATTGACAGTTTTGAGATTTTTCGAGGTAACGATCGGGGGTCATTTAATATATCACGAACCAACATGGAGAGTTTTAACAATAGGTTCAACTTCTTGCTAAGATTTTGCATCTTGACAACTTAACGAAATTAGGTCAAACTTGAGCTATAAGTAAGCGCGATAGATTCCTCTCAAATTAATTGTCATTTCTTCGAAGGTAGATGGGTGCATCATCTTTTAGTAAAAAATGTCGTCGGTGTGAGTTTCCAACTATCAGGAAAGATCATTCTCAATTTTCCCATGTTTTGTGAATTTTAAAACTTCCTAGCTAACTTTGCCAACTTGAATGAAACTTTGTGCCGATTTATCGAAATTAGGACAAATTTGAACTACAAGTAAATTGTAGGTTGCTTTGAAAGTTTTACGAAAAATATATTCAGTAGTTTTCGATATACTGAATTCCTGGTTAGCTTCAAAATATTTTTTGAAAATTTTAAGAGCAAACTTGTAGTAAAAATTCTACATGGTCGGTGGGAGTACCGTTTACATCAAAGACCTCAAAAAATATAAAATTACATAGATGTCCCTAAATTTAACACAAAGGGCCCTAAAGTTAAGCAAGGAAAAGTGTTCAGGTCCTTGTCGAGTGAGCACCTGAGCCATACCCTTCGTACGACTGTACTTGCTTCACACACAGAATAAATAACATTCTCAATTTTCCGAGTGATGATGAGATTATTCCTTTCAATAAAGAAAGTATGAAGACTATGAATCTGAATGCCACAAGGAGAGCTTTCAAATATTTATAGTGTACCGACATGTTGTACTTATGATTCCTATGTTTTATGATTTTTCAAGCTTTAGCCTAGCTAACTCTGCCCACTTTAATTACTTTATGCTGATTTATCGAAATTAGGTCAAATATGAACTACAAGAAAAATGTAGGCTTCTTTGAAAGTTTTGTGATTTTTTTGGAAGTAACCTGTCGTTGGATTGTTGACAAGTACACCATAGGGGGTCCTAGTGGTGTTGTAAGGATGGGGTTGAGATGTCGGATGTTTCAGGAGCGGTGAGCACAAGTTTAACTAGGTTCAGATCCGATTGCGGTGATCGCATCCTACTCCTGCTACCAACCCAGTAATATATCAGCGTAAGCCGGATGTCACAGTGGAGTAAAAGAGAGGTTCGCCTGTGCGAGTTGGTTGTGGTGTTGTGATTGATTGGTTGCCCTAAAGTCTCCCATAGGGCCGATTTATATAGTCACCGGGGCCTAGGATTACAGGAGAGACCTGCTACGTTACAGAGTCGGTAACTTTGTACAACTTGGACTACAAGTAATACTATAGGCCTAAGTCGGTAACCCTTATGGGCCTTGTCGTAGCCGGAACTAGCTCCTCCTCTTTCTATGACTGGGCTGCCCGTGAAACAAAGATCTAAGCCGTTGGTGGGCTTCCCTGTTCAGCGAGTCCTGTGGGTATACCCGGAAAGTATATCCCCAACAGTAGCCCCCGAAAGTCTCCAAGATCCAAAGTCGGATAAATTGTCTAGCTTGATGGTTTCTTCATCTTGAGAATCTTCAAGGGTTCCCGGAAACTTCATTCAGTAATGTAGGATTCCTAGTCAATTGAGTCGGATATATCTTGCTCTGACCTTAGTCTTTTCCTTGCTCAGTTTGAAACATAAGCCAGATTTTTCAGCGGCGTGCGGATTGACAAATTTTTAGACCAGGTCCTGGCACTGACAGGGGTCCCATCGGCACGACCATTGGTGGGTCCACTTCTTACGGAATAGAACGTTGTTTCAATGCCTGCGCGAAAATCGAGGGGGCGGAAGAGTCGCGAGGAAGCTAACTCCCCTTCTCCTATACGCGTGGCGATAATCGCACGTGTTAACACACGAATCTTGAGGCACAGACAAATAAAAGAGGGGAGAAAACCCTTTCTCTCAGATTCACCTCTCTATCGATTCATTCATTGCCTCCTCGTACTCCTCGAGCACTCCGCATCAGTTTCCATATGCACACTGTGAGAAAAAATCTCTCCTTCCCCCACCGGTCCTTGTTCCTCCAAGATCCATGGCGTCTGCCTCGACCTCAGGAGTGACGGCGGGTTCGTGAGCGGTGGAAGAGAGGAATATGCGGGGCCTCTGGATCCCCAGCGCCATGGACAACACGGAACTCCAAGTAATGGAGGACGAAGGATTCATCGTCGCCGGTGCGTGGCGGAGTGCCTCAGGGCATGACGTTCCCACCCCGCGTGACGATGAGAGAGTGTTGTTCGGCACGCGCATCGACCGCGGACTCAGCTTGCAACTGTCAGACTTCCTCGTCGAGGTACTGAACTACTATGGTGTGCAACTCCATAACCTTCCTCCCAACTCCCTACTTGAGCTTAATACTCACGCAACTTTGTGCGAGGGGTTTCTTGGCATTAGGCCAAGTCTCACCCTTTTCCAATACTACTATGGTACTCGGAAGAATTCTAGCGCCGGTGTACCTTACATCACCGGCACTCTTAGCTTAGTCCTTAGGAGAAACCGAGTTTATCCTAGGATTAACGCTAGTGAATCCGTCAAACGTTGGGCCGGAACTTTCTTCTATCACAAGGATATTCCGGCTCCTGGAAAGTCGGAAGGTCTTCCGCCGTTTGCTGCCGGCGCCGCTCCCCACCAGATTTCATGGTATGCGGAGGCGCCGAAGCTGTCGGATATCTTGATCCTCGCCAAGAGGCGGATTGAGTTTATGATGAATCATCAGGGCCTCCGTGGATCTGACTTGATCCACTGTTGGTTGGAGCGCCGGATTCAGCCTCTCCAGCACCATGGAGATCGCCTCATGCACCAGATCACGAGCGACAAGAAGGAAAGCATGCGGGTCTGTTCGAGCCGGATTACGGCAAGGTACTACAAGACCCTCATGTAATATTTTATCAAGGAAATAGTGGAACGAAAAGTTCCAGAAGTTTACATGAAGATGTATACGACCAACTGTCCTCTGACTCCGGTAAATATTTTGACTCTCCTTTAGTGTTTCGTCATTCTTTTCTATTCTTTCTCCCACTCTAATTTCATCGATGCTTTTCGTCTTTGTTAGCTCGATAAACTCTCTGAGTCTGAGTTAGCTCCACTAGAGGGCTATCCTTCAGACGATCCGGAGGCGACGGATGATGATGAGGTGCAAGAAGTTGCCGCCCCCGCGTCCAAGAAGCGCAAGGCGAAAGAATTTGTTGTTACTGCTGGTATCCAAGTGCTGCCAGTAGTTAAAAAGTAAGCACCCTATCTTTAATTTTCAGTACTTTTGTACCTCTATTTCTTTCCAGAGCACACCTGATATTTAGGATTTTCGTGTTCTAGAGCTAAATCAACATTGAAGAGTAAGACCAAGCCGGACAGCAAGCCGGGCAAGAAGATGTGTCAGCAAAAGCTTGTTATCTCTCCTGCTGTGCTGCCATCAACTCCAGCCAGTACTCCATCAGCACAGGGAGCTTCTGCCTCTCCTGGTGCTGGCAACATCTCAAAAGCTCTGGTCACCATGGATGACCAGGCAACTAACAAGGGTGAACCCGTCAAGGGTAATGATCCCATAGTAATATCTACAAGAACAATGGATAAAGTGGCCTGCTCTTCTGTCTCTGGCCTAAAGAGGAAAGAGAAAGAAGAGATCCTCAGACTGGCTCAATCTAGTCTTAAGAAGCAAACCTTGACCCCAGAGGCAGCGAGCCAGGAGGAGGAGGACGTCAAGATGGTTAGCCTCCTAGACCAAATTTTGGTCCGGGACACTAAAGTCGAATCTGGCAAACATCCAGGGACGGATGTTCCTTCCCTCACCCTTACCGAGAAGGTGTTTCATAGCACAAAGATCGGATTTGAAAAGTTGCATCTGGAACACATTGTAAGTTTCCGATTCTTATTTGCATTTATTATCATATCCTCTAGCCCCCAAGCATAAAGTCAGATAAACATCGTTGGATCTGATTGATGCTTTTAGGTTGCAAAAGAACGACGTAGTGTAGCCCCCAAGGCTCGTGCTGTAATTTTACTTACTTAAATTTGCAGCTCGAGTCTTAGTAGCCGGGCTAACGATATTCCATCTCTAAACTTACAGAAAATTGCATCTTCCAACCAGGAATTACTCAAGAACATTAGGAATAAGCGCAAAGAAATCAAAGCTTTGCTTTTTGATAGTTCAAAGTTGAAAGTTGAGAAAGTTGAAGCAGAAGGTAAACTTTTCTGACTTCCTTTTTGTAAGTTATATTTTTTGTCATAGTCAAACTTGTTTTGTCCAACTGATATTATTTCCTTTGCAGAACTGTTGTGCAAGTCTAGCAAGATGGTGGAGCAAGCCGAGAACTTCAAGGTCTTGGAGAGAGAAAATGCTAAACTCCGGGACAAGCTTGAGAAGCTAACTTTAGAATCGGAGAAATCCGTAGCTGCCGTCCTGGAGTCAAGCAATCACGAGATCGTGAGGCTCGAGAAGCTCATAGCCCTCCGAGACAAAGAACTAGGTGATCTCACGAAGGACTTCGATATTCAGAGGGATCTTGCCCAGGCCACAGCTAGTGAACTAAACAGCCTCCGCAAGGAGCATGCTCAATGAAATCACTCCGTGCTAGGTAAGATTTCTGAATCTTTATTTTTTGTTGATTTCTCGACTTTATTTTCAATCAAATTTTGAATTTTTGGTTCTTTCCCAGCCCCCCTAAATCTTTCTGACTCTCCTACCTCCGAACCTCCCCTAGAGCGCATTAAGCTTGTCGGAGATATCTTGTATGACTTCCGCCAAACTCTTGAAGAGGCCGGTGAGTCCGTCAAGCTTTCTGACTTGCATGCAATGTTAGTGCACGAGGTGAGGGACAATGTCAAGGAGATTCCGAAGCTTATTGAAGACTGGAAGATCTCCTACGCTTGGACTGCTACCCAGACTGCTCTTACCATGGTGATGAGCCACCACAGCGAGATTGAAATATGGCATGTCACCAAGGATATTGCCGAGGAGGATGATGAGGGTAACCCACAAGACATCAAGGCCATCCAAGAGTCTTGTGCAGGTTATGCTTGTCGTGTCGCGGAAATGACCAACTATACGACGCCACTCTTCAAATCCATCACCGTGCCCCCCTCTCCCCAAGATCCAGAAGCCAGCAATGCTTCCGAGTCTGAGATTGAGGGCGACAATGTTGTTGACTCCAGTGCTCCACCTACTTCATCACCACTGCCTGATTCTGCAGCATAGATAATATTTATGCATTATTCTGAACTAATGGCAATGTAATAATAAAAACAATGTTTTTTATTTTTGAGTTGGTCTTGTAAAAACTAATTCTTTTACTAACGTAGCACTTTGCTTATATATTTATGTATGTGCTTGAAAATTTCTGTAGCACTTTGCGTTTTTATGCCTATGTCATTTTATCTGGATCTCTGTCCCGTCCCTTTCATGGGTCGACCAACCTTTAGCACGGAAATTTTGCTGAGCAACGGAGCATAATTGCTAAACCAGTTTAAACTCGGAAACAAAGCCGGCTTCCAGTACCAACAACTCATTACTCAGAAAATGTCCGTGTCTAAGCAATCAGGTAAAAAAACCAAAGTATAGACAATAAATTAAACTTTGTACCCTAAGGTAACATTTTTAGTTATTCAAAAATCGTAACCAGAACGAACATGAGCTTAAAGTACTTTCAAGCATTCTGGGATTTTCGAAAAAATGACATGCTCTTTTTGGAAATAAGATGGCAAAAACTTCTCAAATATAACATATGAGGAAACCAACACATTTTTTTACTTTGAACATGTACATATATGATTATAAGGAAATATCACTAAGAATATAAGGGACGTAGTTGTGCAATATTCCATGGACGGTCTATTTTAACCGGGTCTGTGTTGCCACCAGCTCTCTTTCTCTTCCGAGTATCATGTCTTTCCTTGACTGGTCTCATGTCGGTTAAATAATATGACCCATTATGCAGAACTCTGCTAACCATAAAAGGTCCTTCCCAAATTGGGGAAAGTTTGTGCTTTCTCTTTTGCACAAGTCGGAGAACCAAATTGCCTTTTCTGAAAGAACGGTTTTGCACTCTCTGACTATGATACTTGCGCAACTTCTGCTAATAGGCTGTAGATCTCTTCTCAGCAATGATGTGTACGTCTTCGATTATATCGAGATCATCTTGTCGAGAAACTTCTGCATCTTCTTCGATATACGCTTTGTCTCATGGAGATTGATGAATTAGATCACTTGGAAGAACTGCTTATGCACCATAGACCAAGAAGAAAGGAGTATAGTCGGTTGGTCTGTTAGGAGTTGTACATAAGCTCCATATCACAGGTGGTAATTCTTCCGCCCAAGCCCCCACGGCCTAACGAAGCGGTGCCTCGAGGCGGGGTCGGATTCCTTGTAAAATAAGGCCATTAGTTCTTTCGATTTGTCCATTAGCTTGTGGATGTGCGAATGATGCAATATCAAGTCGGATTCCTTGTTCTTCGCAGAATTCGACAAGTTCACCCATGGAAAAATTGCTCCCATTGTCAGTAATTATACTATGCAGATATCCGAATCTGATGATTACGTCCTTGACGAACTTTCTGGTTATGGCTCCATCGCAACTTGTTATGGTTTTAGCCTCAATCCACTTTGTAAATTTATCCACCATCACTAGTGGGTGAGTAAATCCACATTTTGTCGTGCGAAACGGCCCTACCATATCAAACCCCTAGACCGCGAACGACCATGTAATAGGGATTGTTCCTAGCTGTTCAGGCGGAACATGTGCCTCATGAGCGTACTTTTGGCAGCCTTTGCACGTTTTGACCAGTTTATCGGCATCTGTCTTAGCTGTAAGCCAAAAGAATCCGCGTCAAAAAGCTTTTGCCACTAAGGATCTGGTTGTAGTATGATGACCACACTCGCCTTCATGGATTTCCCTTAAGATTTCCACTCCTTCTTCCAAATAAATACATCGCTGAAACACGCTAGAAACACTCCGTTTATTATAGTATAGGCTTTTGCTCGTCGGACAATCTTCCGGCTCAAGACATCGTCTTTGGGTAGTTTTCCATCTATCAGGAAATCCAGATAGGGTTTTGTCCAGCTGGGTATAGCCAAAACTGCTATTAAAGGTGAGTCGGATTTCGTCGGATAGTCCTCATCAACTCCGACTATGGAGGGGACCCTTAAATGCTCTAAAAAGAGCCACCCGATACTTGTTTCCGCGCAGAGCCTATTATTGATAGAGAATTTGCTTCCTCATTTTCTGCTCGAGAGATGTGTTGAACCTCAAAACCCTCGAACGATTTAGATAGTTCATCCATGACAGCTTTGTATGCTGCCATGTGCTTGTTTGCATTGCAGATATCGGATACTTGCTAAGCAACTAAATCCGAGTCTCCATAACACATAAGTCTTTATATGCCAATGTTTTTGCCATGCGTATTCCATGTAGTAATGCTTCATACTCGGCAATATTATTGGTTTCCGTGAAGTGTATTTGCAACACATAGAACAACTTATCTCCTTGGGGTGATTTGAGCACCACTCCAGCCCCCGAGCCTCCTCGTGCTTTTGATCTGTCAAAGTGAAGGGTCCAAAATTCCGAGTCTGGAGGGCCTGTGTTTTCTGCCATTTCTGTCCAATCAATAACAACGTCGGCAAGTATTTGGGACTTGATTGTTGTACGTGGTTTGTACTCAATGTCAAAAGCTGCAAGCTCTATTCCCCACTTTGCGACAGGTCCTGTGGCGTCGCGGTTATTGATTATATCTCACAGGGGAGCGGTGCTCACCACTGTGATTTTGTGCTCTTGAAAATAGTGGCGTAGCTTTCTGGATGCAAAGAATACTCCATAGGCTAGCTTTTGATTGTGTGGATACCTTTGTTTTGATTCTGTCAGGACCTCACTCAGATAATAAGTTGGCCGCTGCAATTTATGCTCGTGGCCTTCTTCCTCATGCTCTACAACTGTTACCACACTTATGACCTTATTGGTCACTTCAATGTAAAGTAACATAGGTTCCTGAGGTTCTGGCACTGCGTGAACTGGTGGGTTTGAAAGTAGATCTTTCAAACTTTGCAGGGCAGTTTTGGCTTCCTGAGTCTAGATAAATTTGTCTGTTTTCTTCAAAAGCTTGTACAAAGGTACGGCTCTTTCGCCGAGCCGGATGACGAACCGACTCACCGCTGCAATGCAACCAATGAGACGATGTACGTCCTTCAGGCGAGTCAGCCTAGTAATGTTTAGGATACCCTTGATTTTGTCTCGGTTCACCTCTATGCCTCGCTCAGAGACGATGAAACCTAACAATTTTCCGGCTGTAATTCCAAAGAAACACTTCTTCGGTTTTAGCATCATATTGAATTTTCGTAGTCTGGAAAATGTTTCATCCAAGTCGGAAATTAAAGTTTCCTTCTTTTTCGACATAACTGCTATGTCGTCTACATATACATGGACGTTGTGTCCGATTTGGTCATTGACACAATGTTGCATAGTACGTTGATATGTTGCTCATGCGTTCTTTAAGACAAAAGGCATAGTTCTGTAGCATAAGGTTCCAAAAGGAGTGACGAAAGACGTCTTAATTTGATCCGACTTTTTCATCGGTATTTGGTGATATCCGGAATATGCATCGAGAAAATAGTGTAGTTCCGACCCTGCCGTTGAGTAGATAACTTGATCGATTTTTGGCAAAGGAAACGTATCTTTTGGGCATGCCTTGTTCAGCGGTATAATCAACACACAACCTTAAATCAATGGTGTCCTTTTTAAGGACGAGTACAGGATTTGCCACCCAATCTGTATGGATGACCTCTGTTATAAAATCCGCTAATTCTAGTCGGGATAATTCCTTGGCTATTGTTTTGCGCTTTCCATCACCAAACCGTTGTAAGGACTATTTGACGAGTTTAGCGTCAGGGTACACATTAAGAGAGTGCTCGGCAAGTTCCCTAGGTACTCCGGTCATGTCAGATGGCTTCCATGCAAAGATATCACTATTAGCCTTGAGGAACTCGACGAGTGTGGTTTCCTATGTGTGGCCTAAGCCTACCCCTATGTTCGTCATCTTGGAGGGATCATCTTCCTTCAGTGACATTTTCTTCGTCTCTTCCGACGCCTTGAACTGCAAACTTGGCTTTAGCACCTCGTTCTTCATAGCGGGCATCTCAGACGGATTGATGGTCTTCTTGATCTTCTGGTACTCCTGGGCATGCAGCACAGCTTCGGCGAAGCCAGCAGATCCTTCGTCGCACTCTCACACCTTCCTCGGATTTACCCGTACGGTGATTACGCCCTTTAGACCTGGAAGTTTGATCATGTTGTAAATGTAACAGGGACGGTCCATGAAAGCCCAGTAAACCGAACGTCCGAAGATGGTGTGGTAAGCACTTTTGAACGGTACCACCTCGAAAGAGAGTGGCTCGGTCCGGTAATTGTCTGGGGTTCCGAATGTTACGTCCAGAGTAATCTCACCCAGAGAATTCTACTATCTCCCTGGTACAATGCCATGGAAAGTTACACTGCTGTAAGTCAACTGGCTCTCATGTAGCTTCATGCGGTTGAGCGTCTCGATGTAGAGGATGTTAATGCTTCTTCCACCGTCCATGAGTGTTTTACAGAACTCATAGCCATCAATAAGTGGATTGACGACCAGAGGGTACTTTCCCGATGATGTGTTTTCCTCGGGTGATCTGAACGATCAAAGGTGATAGTTACCTCCGACCAATCCAGGAACTGTGGAACAGCCGGAACTGTGGCATTGAGCTCACGAAGAATCGCGTTTTTGTCTTTAGCATGTTGGGATCCAAGGAAGCAGACCTATGCGTCTTTCTTAGTCGGAAAAGTCTTCTTTCCATCCGACTTGGGCTCTGCAGCAGCTTCCGCTTCTTCCATGTCGGAATCTTCCTTGGGCTCCTTTCCTTTCTTGGAATTTTTCTTTCCTTTTCGTCGCTTGGCTCTGTAGCCAGCGGATTCGTATTTCTTGATGTCGTCATTGAAACGACACTCGGCATTTGTGTGGGTAGATCCTCTGTTACTATCCAAGTGGTGGACACAGGGATTATTGGCAATGTCGGCCCAGGTATAGGTTCTTCCGGGTTCCTGGTCTCCTCTGCCCTGGATTCGGGAAGTTCCGTGGCCTCTACCCCGGCCGCCTCCGTTCCCTCCTCATCCTCCAGATCCTAATGTTGCGTTGACAGCTGCGTTGTCCGGAGCCAGTTTTTCGTCTGAGGTGTTCTTGCGCTTCTGAGTTTGCTTTGGCTCTTTGGCCGTATTGGGATTGGCCAGAATATTTAGCATCCCTTCTGAATCATCATTGGCATCAGCATATTTGCTTGTCATTTCTATCATTTCTCCCAAATATGTGAGGTGGTCACGCTTCTGTCTGTGAGTAGAAGTCCGACTGGAAGTCCTGCAATGAAAGCTTATATCGCAGTTTGCTCGTTTACTCCTTTGTAGGAGTTCTTCATGTCAATCCAGCTTCCGAGGTAATCCCGACAGGTTTCTCCAGGTCTTTGTGTGCAACACTGCAAGTCTCCAACTATGCAGGGCCTTATGTATGTTCCCTCTAAGTTTTAACAGAACGCCCTTTGCATATCATACCAGTTGTGAGTTGAATTATCTAGCAGTTCATTGAGCCATGAATGAGCCGTCTTCCTTAGCATGAGAGGGTGCCAAGTATCTAGAAAAAACCTTTGGCGATGCAGCAGGCCTGGAAAAAATCCTGGAGCCAGGTATATGGCCGAGCTGTGCCATCGTAGGGCTGAATGTGTTTGGCAATACCAAAGTCAACCGAAAATTTGGTATGACGTATGCGTGGTCCGAACCACATGGGTCCCACATACACGTCTTCTTCCTTGTACCGCCGTGCTTCTATGTTTGATTCAATGCGATGGCGAGCGTTGTTTGGCGAGAGAGATATACACCTTGGAGGCTCACGGCTTGTGTGCGGCGGAGTTGGATTTCCTCTTCTCCTCTCACCATTGTCGCCTCTGCCCCTGCGGCTTCCATGGCTATGTCGAGATCCTTCATGTTCGATGCTAGCAGGCGATGGTGGACCTGGTGGATTATTTCTGGCTGGGTTACGCGGTGGTGGCGGTGGAGCCTCATTATGCTGACTCTGATGCCTATTTCTTCGGGCATCGTCCCTACTTGATTTAGGACGATACGGATCATCTCTTCGTCTGGTGTTGCTAGCTGGACGGCTCGGTGGTGGCATCCTTATCCGATCTTGCTGCTCTCACTGGCGGCATGTTTCCGGGTCTTCTCTATGGCGATTGTTTTGCCGACGATGGTCCTGATGAGGAACCATTGCCATGATGGCGTATTCGAACGCAGCCGGAATAACTCTTGCTCAGTCGCGTGCCGGCCTGCGAGAGTGGTCGTTTGAGTCGATTCTTGAATTCTCTTATTATCCACGGGGACGATAGTGTTGAGTCGTATCCCTGTGAAGCCTTATGTCAAATCTTTGGTCAGTGCCAGTGTGGCAAAACTCGGATTTTGAGGCCAGCTTGCCACTAAATGACGCGGCTGTTTTCTGCTGCTTTAGTTCTTTGTCCAGCAATGCGACGCACTGCTGAACCTGCTGCAGAGACAGATTGTTGGCGAGGATTGCTCGAGGTGCAGCAGCGTTTTCCAACGGCGTGTTGAAGACTCGGATCTTCTCTCCATCTTTTCCGTCAAATAGATCTTTGTGGATATCCAGGTTCTTGTTAGAAAGAAACGGACCTCCCCTTGTTTTGTTTGGGTGTCGCTTGAAATCTGACTGATATTTGGAAGGATCACTGTCTAACTGCTTTCTCATCTCGACGATGCGCGCGGCCTCTTCGAGTAGAAACAGACGGTGCTTTTCTAGGTCCTCGGCCCTTTTCTCCAGCGCCTCCGGCGTAAGATCCGAAGCCTTTGGGATTGGAATTGTGAGATCATCTCCATAAATTTCACGTGCACCCTTGGTGACAACGTGTCCATCCACAGGAGGGTCGATCGGGGTGTTATTAATCGGATCTCCGTCCTGATTCTACATCATGATCTCTTCATCAACTTTTTTTCATTGGTTTCCTCAATGTCCGGCTCTTCCGGTGTCGGAGTTTTGTTACTTTTTCTTCTTCTTTGACTGCCTAGTAGCCTTAATGTGCGTACCAGTGGTAGAGACAACTTTCGGTTCGGTACCGGGGGATAAACTTCCGTTAGTACTTTCTGTCATGGTTGTCTTGTGGACCTCGGAGGATCTCCAGTGTCCATATTATCCTGCGAGGTGTATCTTTCATCCATGATATCGTATGGACTAGGAAAAATTTCCGGCTCACCTTGCATTTGTTTGGAGATGTGCTCTTGTTCATACTCCTCCATCTCCTTGTCAAAGTCTCGAAGTTCTTGTGACTTGATTGACTCCTGAGGGGAGCCAGGTGAGTCGGTGTTTTCTTTGATTGCGTCTAGGACTAAATCGCTACGAGCTCCAGCATCGACAGAGTCAGATCTAGTGCTTCTGTGGTACACGAAACAGTGCTTCTTCTTGTTCATGTTCTTGAAGTAGTGGCACATCTGAGTTTCCGCCTCCTCCATCTCAAAGTTCTCCTTGATGTAGGGGCGTTTCATCATCTCCTTTATCCTGTGCTTCAAGGGTAGTTTTTATGCTACGACATCCGGCAGGGCAGATCCATAGCGGATATATTCCTCATCCGTATATTTGATCTCATCAGGGAGATCAGATCTGGATTTTTCTTCCACCTCTTCTTCCACTACGGGAGTGGGTTGGGCGGGTTTGATTTTCTCCGGGACCTTGAACTCTTCCGCCTCTGCGGACAAAGTAGATCCGGATTTCTCTTCCGCCATGGTCATCACCTCAGGGGTGGGTTGAGAGGGTTTAGCGAAACCGAGATAGATATCGATCTCGCCGATGGACATGATCGTGTAGGTCATCACGGGTTTGGAAACCGGAATCCAAGTCTCATCGAAAAGGACGAGAGGGACATCACTGGCGTAGACCACGCAACCCATGGCGATAGTTTTTCGATTCCTGCATGCGCAAATTCCGCCTGGAATGATGCTCCAAAGGTCACCTGCCCCACGGTGGGCGCCAACTGTCATCGGATTGTCGACAAGTACGCCATAGGGCGTCCTAGTGGCAATGGAAGGATGGGGTGTGAGACATCGGATGTTCCAGTAGCAGTGAGCACAAGTTTACCCTGGTTCAGATCCGACTGGGGGTGATCGGATCCTACTCCTACTAGCAACCTAGTAATATATCGGCGTAAGCCAGATATTATAGTGGATTATAATAGAGGTTCGCCTGTGCGAGTTGGTTGTGGTGTTACGATTGATTGGTTTCCCTGAGGGTCCCATAGGGCCGGTTTATATAGTCACCGGGGCCTAGGGTTACAGGAGATACCTATCCGGCTACGTTACAGAGTTGGTAACTCTGTACAGCTTGGACTACAAGTAATACTTCAAGCCTAAGTCGGTAACCCTTCTGGGCCTTGTCGTAGCCGGAACTAGCTCCTCCTCTTTCTCTGACTGGGCCGCCTATGAAGCAAAGCTGTAACCCGTTGGTGGGCCATCCTGGTTAGCGAGTCCTGTGGGTATACCAGGAAAGTATATCCCCAACATAACCATCGGGGGTCATTTAATATAGCACAAACTACCACCGAGAGTTTTGACAACAGGTTCAACATCTTGCTAAGATTTTGCATCTTTACAATTTAACGAAATTAGGTCAAAATTGAGCTACCACGGTAAGTGCGATAGATTTCTCTCGAATTAAATATCATTGCAGAGGTAGATGATTTTATCTTCTTTTAGTAAACAGTGTCATCGGTGTGAGTTCCCAATTATCAGGAAAGAACATTCTCAATTTTCCAAGTGATAGCCTAGGATGTCTTTTTCATTTTCTAAGGTTCTTGATGCAACTTGTACTTCCACTCACCGTGTTAACTGAATCTCATTTCTCCTACAAAACCGACCCCAGTTAAAATAAAATTCCAACGCCCCAATTTTCAAAGGAATTGGACCTTGCTTACTTTTCATACAAATGTCGATTTATTCAAATCAGGTCAATTTTGAACTATAAGTAAATTGTAGGTTGATTTGAAAGTTCTACAAAAAATCTTTTTGATGATTTTTGATATACTGAATTCTTGGTTGGCTTCAAAAGATTTTTTGAAAATTTTAAGATCATACTTGTATTTAAAATTCTACATGGTCGTTGGAGTAAGGTCTACATCGAAGACCTCAAAAAAGACAAAATGACATAGAGGTCCCTAAATTTCACACAAGGGGCCCTAAAGTTAGGCAAGTAAAAGCAACGGGTCCTTCTCGAGTGATAAGCTAAGCCATACCCTTTGTACTACTATACTTACTTCACACAACACGAATTAAAGCTCCTTACTTTCGAACCAGCGTGCTGCTGGTCGTAGGGTTTGAAATGGAACGACAAGGCAGGTGAACGCACGTGCGCCACCGAGAGTTTGGACAAAGGGTTTAAATTGTTGCTATAGTAAGGTTTTACATCTTGACAATTTAACAAAACTTGGTCAAACTTGAGCTACGCAAGAGAACAAAAGGGAGGCAGCGAGCCTTTAAAAAAAGAGGGAGTACGAAAGTAGCGAGGAGGAGGAGGCGGTTGGATGTTAGAGAAAAGTTATGATGGATTCCTAGCAGGAGGTACCCCTGCCGCCTTACAGTGTATACTCTACAAATAGTAAAATTTTCAGGACCTATGTATGCAAAAAATGTGTGTTTTATATCTCCTTCGATGCCTCTCATCTCTCTCCACCCCTCTCCCCTCGCGCACCACCATGGTTAATCTCTCCCTCGTCCACAGGATGGCACTGCGCACGTGTGCCTTGGTACGGCAGCTCTGTCTCTTTGTTTTTTGAGAGGGTGGCTCTGTTTCTCCGGTGTGTTCGGCAGCCGCCTTGGTGTGGAGTAGGACAAGTACATAGGAAGGAAACCACTTTGGGCCATGGCAACAAAGAAATTCAAACTTTTCCGGTTTCGAAATTTTCACTTGCTTCCCAAACATCAAGAGGGAAAGGTTATTCAAAAGACCGGTGATGATCCACAAGTATAGGGGGTGTATTGTAGTACTTTTGATAATTAAGAGTGTCAAACCCAACGAGGAGGAGAAGGTGTTGTCAAGCGGTTTGGATCAAGGTTTCACTGTAAATACTAGCAAATTGATTTTTAGAGGTTATTGGTAATTCAGATAAATAAACACTACTAGGAAACTAGCTATAGATAGACATACCTTCTGTGGCGCGTGGTCCTGACCATGCGCCTCAAAAGTTAGCTAGTGGCGCATCCGGAGAAATGCACCACAGAACCACCAAACTTCTGTGGCGCACCTTCCAGAGCCATGCGCCTTAGAAGTTTGGTGGGACCCACACCAGCCATTGGACCATGAATCTTCTGTGGCGCATTACTCCGTATGCGCCACAGAAGTTTGGTGGGACCCACAGCAGGCGGGGTCTGACCGTGCTCTGACCAAACTTCTGTGGCGCATACAAGGATATGCGCCACAGAAGTTTATATCTTCGGTGGCACTATTGTGATATGCGCCACAGAAGATATATGTGGGCCCTACTCTCTAGACACCTATGTACAAGCTTCTGTGGCGCATTGTTGCGTATGCGCCACAGAAGAGCAAACTTCTGTGGTGCATGTGTGTAGTATGTGCCACAGAAAACTTCGTGCTTCTCAGGTTATTTGTTTCCTAGCACACACATTTTCCTCTTGTGTTTTTCCCAACTAAACAAGTACCAGTGGAATAGGTAGAATATATTAGACAATCTAGTAGATAGACAAGTGCAGTGGCATACATCGTTGCAAAATGCACATGCGCATAACCTTGAACAGCAAAACAACAATGCCATACATCATTGCAAATACACAAACTACAACATTGCAAATCCCTTCAAAGAGCTGGTGGGGGCGATGGGGGTGGAAGATGCCAAACCTCCCTGTTCACGCGCGCCTGTAGCCTGCGGACGTGGTCCTCCATGGACACGTTGGGGTCGAGCATCGGCCGCCACCTGATTGGTTCCGCCATGCGCGCCCTCTCCTCCGGAGACATGAGCACAGCGTACAACCTCATGGCCTTGTTGTAGAGGGCCTCGTGCCGTAGTCTGGCCTCCTCCTCGATTAGGTTGACCTCTGAATCCCGCGGCGGCTGACTCCAAGCACTGCCCCTCGACCTCGCCCCTCCACTTCGAGTAGGCTGCAGGGAACGCGAGCGCGCTGTGCTCTCCAGCGAGTCTTCGGACGAGTTGTGGGAAGAAGACATGAGGGTAGGTATGTTGCTTTGGATAGGGAGTGTGACATATATATAGAGGGGTGTCATTAAAGAGCTCTATCTGCCACCTTTATTTGGTGCAGATTTGTGCCTCAGTGTTCTGTGGCGCATGGGTGGGATATGCGCCACACAAGTTTAACCTTCTGTGGCGCATAACCACAGTATGCGCCATAGAACACTGAGTGTCGGGCCCACAGGTTCTGTGGCGCATTTGTTGGCCATGCACCACAGAACATTGAGTCAGGGGCCCACTTGGCCCACTGCACCCTATGACCAAGGTTCTGTGGCGCATGCAGCCTCTATGCGACACAGAAGATTGAACTTCTGTGGCGCATACGGCCTGTATGCGCCACAGAATCCTTCGACCAGATCTGCACAAAGGTGGCAGCTTTGCTTCCTCCTCTCTCCCACCATCCATTTCACATCCTTCTTCCCCCTCCTCCCAGCTCGTCTTCCTCCTCTCTCCCACCCCATTGTGTCTATACTTTTCTACATTTTGTTGTATTTAAACCTACTATAGTTGATAGATTGGCTAGGGAAAGCCTTTCTCCAACTAGTTGATCTAAAACACACCTACTTTTCTCCTACACATCTCTATTTGTTTACTATTATCTCTCGATAGATCTATTGATCCACACTCTCTCACATCGCGCTCTCGACTCGGTATTCTATCTACCCGGTGAGTAATTGGCCATGAATATGCATGTTTTGTAGGTGTAAAGCTTGTCGCGCGGGCGGTGTGTATATGCGATGCATGCATGGCACGAAGATGATGTTTGTGCATGAAGATTGTGTGGTGCATGAATGCTTGCATGGGAAGAAGATTCTTGTTTTTGCTTGTCTCTGTCCCGGTGTGGTGCATGGATGTTTGCCGAAATGTTGATTCATTTCCATTTCGGCAAATTTTTGCACCACCCATATGTCCTACTTTTAGGAAAGGTGATGCCGAATTTTTCCGGCGACGACCATGCATGTGTGTTTTGTGTGTGTATATTTCTAATTAACCTACTCTCTATATTTTTGCTCTATATGTGCATACCGCGCAGGCTACCATGGTCGTCGGCATGAGCGATGGTCGAGTTACTAGGTATAAGAAAGACGCCAAGGAGGACATGATTCGGAACAACAAGACCCAGATAAGATGTCCATGTCGAACATGCAAACTCCAGCGCTGGATCGACCCTGATTCTGGACAATTGGAGGATCACCTGCTCAGGCGCGGTTTCATGCGTGACGACTTTGATGAGGAGCTGGCAGTAAATGGTGTTGGTCATCATGAAGACTTGGGCGAGCGAGAATATGAAGAGTCTCCCGACGGTCATGGTAATGATGACGAAGAATATACCGAAGACGGGCATGATCATCATGACGAAGGAGATGTCGACGGGCATGACCATCATGAAGAAGGAGAAGAAGCGAACACCCAGACGCTGCTAACTTCGGTGTTAAGGGATCCTCATGTTCAGGAACTGCTTCTCAAGGAGACGAGCAACGCCAAAGCTGCAGCCAGAGAGAAAGCCAAGCTGGCGCAAATGGAGTTAGATGGGATGACTCCATTATATCCTGGGTGTCGGCCCGAGGATACACGTCTGAGTGTAACGCTCAAGGCTCTAGAGATGAAGGCGGAACACAAATGGACCGACGTGAGCTTCAATGCTAACATGGAATTCTGGCACGATCGTCTTCCTAACGGGAACACATTGCCAACAAGTATAGAGGAGGCCAAGAAAATCGTGGTATGGTACTTTCCTATCACTCCCCGTCTACAGAGATATTTCGTAGATCCTAAGGAAGCAAAGCTAATGCAATGGCACGCGGAAAGGGAGAAACCCGAAGATGATCCAGAGAAGGGCAAGATCCTAACACACCCTTCAGACGCTAGCCAGTGGAATGCATTGGACATCGAGTTCGAAGAGTTCGGGGGAGATGCAAGGAACGTCAGGCTGGGTATGAGCACCGATGGACTCAATCCTTTTGGTAACCAGAGTAGCACGCATAGCACCTGGCCCGTGTTTGTACGTACACATGAGCATTCTTATTCAGGGGCCGAAACAGCCAGGTGTCGATATGCATATTTATCTCGGGCTGTTGAAAGAGGAGTTAGCCACGTTGTGGGAGAAGTCAGCCCATACGTGGGACGCCTACACTAAAGAATATTTCCCTCTGAGAGCCGCGTTGCTCACGACGGTGCAGGACTATCCTGGTTACGCATATGTATCGGCCCAGGTGAACCACGGACACAATGCATGTGTCAAGTGCATGGATAAGACCCCGCATCTCCAGCTACCCAAGGATCCCGGGTCTTCGAAAACCGTGTTCCAAGGGACTCGAAAGTGGCTTCGCATGGATCACCCCGTGGAGAAAACGCGGTGACCTGTTCAATGGTAAAGACGATCTCGAAAGATCCCCGCGTACGAGGAGCGGCAAAGAAATCGAGGAGCTTCTGAATAATTGGGATGAGTGCCCAGCGCCAGGGAAGAAGCGACCAAGGACAAAGCCGCTTCTGGGTGTATGGAAAGCAAGGTCTGTTTTCTGGGACCTGCCATACTGGAAGGTCCTCCACATGCCCCATAGCCTCGATGTAATGCACATCACGAATAACGTTACAGAGAGTCTGCTTGGCACTCTCCTCAACATGCCGGAGAGGACCAAGGATGGGCTGAAAGCAAGAAATGACCTGAAATTGCTTGGCATCAACAAGGAGCTTCAGTACCCTGATAGTGATGATGATGACGATCAAACGGAAGGGACTCAGGGTCGCCACAAAAGGGTTAAGAAGAATAAGGTGGTTGTGCTTCACGCTGCCTGCTTCACTCTGTGCTAGGAGGAGATCGAGCAGTTTTTCAGGTGCCTCCTAGGAGTCAAAGTTCCTCATGGTTACTCGGGCAAGATAAGCAGGTATCTCGACGTAGCGAAGAAGAGGTTCAGCGGTATGAAGTCCCACGACTGTCACGTGATGATGACACAGATACTTCCAGTTTCCATACGAGGGATAATGGACGAGCACGTCCGTGAGACGCTGTTTGGCTTGTGCAACTTCTTCGACGTCATCTCTAGGAAGTCGATCGGCATGAAGCAGCTCGACAGGCTACAGGAAGAGATCGTGGTGATACTATGCGAGCTCGAGATTTACTTTCCGCCCGCATTCTTCGACATCATGGTGCATCTACTTGTCCATGTTGTGGATGACATCGTCCAGCTCGGGCCGACATTCCTGCATAACATGATGCCGTTTGGAAGGATGAACGGTGTAATCAAAGGGTTTGTTTGCAACAGGTCCCGTCCAGATGGAAGCATAGCCAAGGGCTTTCTGATCTACGAGTGCATCTCTTTCTTCCAGAACTATCTAACCACCGAGAACGAGGATGTTGGAATACCCACCAAGAAGCACCTCGGCAGGCTCGCTTGGTATGGTCACCGCGAGGGCCACCGCTCACTACATGTCGGAATTGCTAATCGACGCGCCAACTTTCCCAGGGCACACCGAGTCGCACTACAACACATTGAATTGGTCAGCCCTTGGGTGGAAGAGCACAAAAGCTTGATCGAGCAGGAGTACGTGGACCGGGCCCGCCCGAGGAAGAAAGGAGACGTAACAAGAGAACACAACTCCACCTTCATGGGTTGGTTCAAGAAAAGGCTGCTGGACAATCCCCCACAGACGCCCTCTACGGAAGATCAACAACTCATATTCTCCTTGTCACAGGGCCCAGTGCATAACGTAAAGACCTATCAGTCATACGACATCAACGGTTACAGATTCTACACCGAGGAAAAGGACATGAATAGTGAATATCAAAACTCAGGAGTTACTATGATGTCCTTCGCCGATGACGAGACTACTGTCATGGAAAGATTCTACGGAAGGATCGAGGAGATATGGGAGCTCGACTACTGTGGAGAGACGGTACCGATGTTCCGTGTTAGATGGGCCAAGAACGTTGAAAAAAAGACCGATATTTCATCACCTGCGTTATACCAGATGCCAAGTCGGCAAAGAAGGCCTCCACGAAAAATGATCCATGGATACTCGCTAGCCAAGTTGATCAATGTTTCTTTATTACCGACCCGTCAAAGCCCAGTCGTGTTGTAGTGAGGAGGGGCAAGAAGAGCATCATCAGAATGGAAGGATCTGCCAACAAGCAAGAATTCGACAAGAATGGCGATCCGAAGATCGAAGAGGAGTTCAACAAGTACTTCAACATGCCTACTACTACAGTAAGAAAAAAGACCACACTACCTACTAAAGGTTGTCCGTTCACGAGAAGAAATCTCATAGTGCCCGGGCTAAAGTATTCAACCGCGAAGAAAAAAGGCAAGAAGATTGTAAAGAGAGGCTAGCTCGACACATCACATGACGACGTGCGACTTTTTTTGTATTAGTTAGAGACTAAAATATATATCATGATATTTAAATATATTTGTAACATATATATATTTGTACTTGCTTGTTGTAATATAACATAAGTAAATATATGTAACATCCCAGATTTTATATTAGGATGTTATTAGTGGCATGCATCATCCTTGCATCATTGCACCCTACAAATAATAATTTGCAACAAAATCCTAACACCTAAACCTATCAAAACCCTAATAAAGATTTCTTTATGTAGGCATTATTGTTGTACACAAGCTTTACCCTACTAAAAACCTTGTGAAACATCAAACCATGGTCCTATGTTGACCACCTTACTTTTATAAAAAATTAGGAACAAATTTCATCAAATTTGGACTTAGTATGCAAAAGTTAATTGGGTTTTACTAAAACAGAATTTGATAAAAGTTAAAAGGAAAAAAAGAGGCGACCTAACCTAAATGGGCCGCAGCGCCAGCCCACCCACGCCTGCGCGGCAGCTAGCCTACCCGCACCCGCGCCAGCCCACTTCCCCCTCCACCACAGACACGCGGGACCCACCCGTCATCCCCTTCCTCCCCGCGGAAATCGCGCGCCGTCGTGAGCTGGTCGGACTCCGGCCGAATCGGAGAGGAGTCCGTGTCCCCAACGCCAAGACTCCCCGCCTATTTAAACCACCCCGAGACCCCACCGCTCAAAAACCTCAGTTTCCCGAACCATCGCCATCGGGCTGTTCTGCCGCGACCGCGCTGCTGGAGCTTCGGTAGGTGAAGCCTTGGGAGCTCCTCTCCCTCTGATTTTCTCCCTGTCGAAACCCCCTTGCTCGATCCTCACTCCCCTTCATTTTTCCCCTTGTCTGACGCAGCACGGTCCCCCAATTCCTCGCCGTCGTTCCGCCGGAGCTCGCGGAGGACAGCGAGCCTCAGGGGCTATTCGGGGAAGCGACGTCCACCGTCGATCGTGCCAGCCGAACCGCGGAGAGTTGTTGATCATCGCCGACTGCCCCGCTACCTCCAAGAACCACCAGATCGCCGCCGAGCTCCACCACCGACAGCGCTGCCGCCGCATCGCCCTCGACGCCGCCGCGGTAAGCCACCACCCATCTCCCGCCGTTAGATCTGATTTCTAGGGTCCAGATTAGAAGGGCGGGCGAAGGGGTACCAGCCAACCTCGCCACGCCGCGTGGCAAGCTGCGCCAGCACCCGCGCCGCGTCACCCGCCTGGCCAGCTGGACCAGCCAGCGCCTGCCACTTGGCAAGAACTTTAAGTGAGGTTTAGATCTGTTTGCAGATTGAGAATAAAACTTGCGAAATTCATATAAAATTGAATCTTTGGCCAATTTTAGTTTATAATATACCGTTGGATTCCTAATTTTATGTAGAATCCAGATCTGCAATAATATTCCAAGTTTACAATAATGTTTTAGGTATAGATTTTAATCATTAGATTAGAGTGTTTATTCTATAGAAAAATAATTAAAATTCTGTTTTAATTGATTCTTGTTGTAATAACTTTGTTTCCACAATGCCTATTGGACAAAATTATAAAACCTTGCTTAAAATCATTAGATCTAGTTTGGGGCTAATTAGATGGTTTGATCTCCTTTTAACCCTAGGAATTGTTTTAGTGACTCAATTAGATCTAAACCTTTGGGAAATCAATCCTAGTGACACCCTTACACTATTGCCATACAATCTTGCTACCTTGGTCAATTTAGTAGAACCAACCTTGCATAAAATACCATGTGCATGCATGCATGATTTCCTCTGTGATATGTTTTGAGCAAGTTGTGATCAGATCTATGTTTGTGATTCGTTAGATTGTTCGGAGTGCGCTAAGGAGTGCTACTATGTAGAGTGCTGCTCGGATCAAGGCAAGTTACACCACTTGTTCATAACTTTTGTCCCAGTTTTGGTTCTATGCATGTTATCTTCAAAATTCTGTAGTATGCATGTGTAGGATGTTCTAGTAGAATTTTTCCTTAGTATTATTTTGCAAGTGCGATGATTTTGTAGTATGCCATGAGTAGCTCTATACTTAGGATTTACCCTCCTAATAGGTTACCCCTGTTTTTGCTAAGTATTGCTTGCTATGCTATATATACAAAGTACCGTTGGGGGGTTCGAAAGACAAAGAATTTTCTAAGTATAAAGGCTCTCTGGAGCAAACTTTTCTTCTCAAATCCACTTAAAAATAAAACTAAGTTTTCTTCTGGGCGGAATGGTTGTCGGGTCAACGAGTGAGATTTTGGTGGAGGACTGCCGCCCAGGAATCAAAGAAGTCTGCCATGTTTCAGAATTCAGAAGCCTCCAGTGCAACCACAATACATTATGGGCTCTGTCTTGGCCTAGTACTTAGTGGGAAACCTCACCTGGGTGCCAACATTTGGAGGTTCTTGGCACGGTTGGATCTAGAAGGTAGAGGGGCTACTAAGGGAAAGCCTCGCCATGGTCTTGTCTGTAAAAGGACTTGATCGTGGATTGTGGGTAAAGTGCACAAACTCTCGAGAGTATTGCAATCTGATCGATCAGCCGTGTTCACGGTAACAGAACAACAATGAGCGTCTAAAGGATGGAGCCTCTGAAGGATCTTCCTCTCCCTTTTCTAAACAAAGTTTTTAAAACCCCATGGCGTGAGTAATATCGCCAATGGGTGAGATTTTGGGAACTTGGTGTGTAATATCCAAGTGTCACTTGGTGCGTAATATCCAAGTGTTTATTTGTTTGGACACTTGGTGCGTAATATCCTCGTGTGCCACTCGACCTTATTTTAACTAAGCAAATGTTTACAAAGTAGGACAATCTTCTCTTCCTCTCTCTACTTAAGTAAACTAGCTTTGAGCAAATGAACTCTACAGCCCAAACTAGCCTTGCATGTAGAGATAGCCTATTCTCTCCTTGGTGTAATTTGCCAATACATTCAAAGTATTGACCCAACTTGTTGGCTGCACGTTTTATGTGCAGAATCCGAAGATTGAAAGGTGCGTGGGGATCGCGAGTCTACACTCGACAAGCCTGGGGCGTTGATGGACTCAAGATGATTTTATGTTTCCACTGTTATTTGAGCTAGCTTAATGCTAAGCAATTTTGTAATAAATTCATACTCTGGATTCTCCGTGTAATAAAGACTTTGTGTTTTACATGATATTTCATCGACTGTGAGTGCTAGCTATTGATCCAGGGACTAGCATGTTAATCACAGGGACTTAGGATCCTTATCGATCCGAGTTCACTACAGATGGTATCAGAGCACATCGTTGCCTGTAGGACGTGACCCTTGGATTGGAACCACCTCTAACTTGTGCCTTACATGTTTTTCTACTAAGTTATTTTCCGCACTTCTAGTATCTGCTTTCCTCTACTTGTTTAAGTATCTAACTTTCATTCTTCTAACTCAAAGATGACCAGCTTCCTCTATGACACCGTCGTGGACATCGAGCCCCTTCGCTTTGGTGGATGCCTCATGGACCTACTCACGCGTTTGGACCTTCCTCTCCCAACAATCCAGGGGAGCACAATGAAGAAACTCCACAAGGATGGCTGTTGGGGAGTCAAGGTCATCCAGCCAAGAAAAGAGCGAGGCGAGAACCCGGAGGAAGACATAGCAATCCACATTGTTAGCGATTCCAAGGAGAAGGCCCTTAGCATCAGCTTGCAGCAACTCATAGGTCGCATATGTGGACGTCATCATGAAGCTCTCCAAGGACACTGCGGCGGCCTCTTTGGAAGACGAGATGAGGAAGGAATTCCCATGGAGTTAACCTTTGAGGAAAGGACTTCTACCAAGCGCCGAAGGACCCAATATCAAGATTTGGAGTGCCACATCCATGACCTTGAAAAGGGTACCTTCCTCGAGATGTTGAAGAACAAAGAGCTATGCGCCCTCATCAAGGAGAAGGAAGAAATGATCAAGAAGCAGGAGGAGGCAATGAAGCTCCAAGAGATAAAATTCCAGGACCAAGAGAAGAAGTTCGCTAACGAAGGGAAGAGGGTGATAAATAAAAACAAGAGAATTAGGGAACTCAAACAGCAGATCGATGGAGCTGAAGTGCAAACTGAAGGCCTTTGCAAGATAATCAATGTCGTGCGTGCTTCCAAGAGGGACTTGGCAAAGCAACTTGAAACCGCGAAGAAGTCAAGTTTAGTGGAGGAGATACAAAGCGAGAAGGAGGGACTTCAGGAGCAGCTGGAAGCCACCACCAAGAAGCTGCAAGATGAGATTAAGAACCTCCAAGAGAAGCTTGAAGCCACCACAAAGGAGATGGAGTTGTACAAGACAACTCTAGAGCAGGAAGGCTACTCCTTCGAATACGAGGAAGAGGAAGGCGTGGAAGATGTGTAATAGTTGGACCACCTTTAATTCTATAGTAGAACGTTATTCGCGATTGTAATAAATACCAAGACAAATCTGGTTTAGTTAAACATGGTTGTTTTCTGTCTTGAGCTTTGTTGTTATGTCTTGTGTGCCTTGTGTGCTTGGTGTGTTTTCATAAGGGTAGGAGTTACTACTTAGTCTTTTGTCTATTTCTTAACTAATCTCTTAAACCCCACAGATGCCGCCCAGACGTGCGAACTCCGAAATCCCTCCAGAAATAGCACAACTTTTGGCCACTCAGAACCAGCTGATCCAACTGCTCACTCAGAACATGCAAAACAACAACAACAACCCACCACCACCACCTCCGCCACCTCCTCAACAGGATCGCTTGACTCGGTTTTTGAGGCTGAACCCACCTACCTTCACTAGCAGCACTGAACCAATCATCGCTAATGACTGGCTGCGTATGATCAACAAGAAGCTAGATACCGTTCAAGCTATCTGAGCCGACAGGGTACGTTACGCCGCACACCAGCTTGAAGGACCTGCTGCAGAATGGTGGGATAACTACCAAGTCACCCACCCAGATATTGATGCTATCACTTGGGATCAGTTTGAGTTAGCTTTTTGCACTCATCATGTGGCTGCTGGTATCATGACTAAAAAGGCGCGAATTTCGCGACCTACACCAGCTGCACCGTTCTGTCACCGAGTATGGTGAGCTTTTCAACAAGCTAGCCCGTTATGCACCCGACGATGTTTCCACTGATGCCAAGAGACAGGAGGAGTTCCTAAGAGGACTCAATGATGAGATATCTATTCAGCTTGTGGCTCAGAAATTTGACAACTTTCAGGAACTTCTGGACAGAGCCATTGTGGTTGAATCCAAAAGGAAGAGCATAGAAAACCGCAAGAGGAAGTCTAACCCTCACAAACACTCTATTCCATACCAGAAGCAGCGCAATTCCTCACCACCACCTTATAACAATAATGGCCACAACCATAACGGTCATAACCATGGTGGCCACAAACACAATGGGCATAAAAACCGCAATGGGAATGGCAGCAATGGGAAGGATCTCAGTGAGGTGACATGCTTTAAGTGCAACAGGACGGGGTACTATGCAACCTCTTGCCCCGAGAAGAAGAATGGAAATGGTAATGGGAATTGAAATGGACACAACCATGGCAATGGAAACAGGAAGAAGCCAAATCCGTTTGTCAAAGCCACGGTAAATCATGTTTCTATGGAGGATGCTTGTGATGCTCTAGACTCGGTGATTGGTAAGTTCAAACTCAATTCTATTCCCGCAGTTGTTCTTTTTGATACTGGTGCATCGCATTCATTCATATCAAGGGTATTTGTGGATAGAGGCAAGATACCAACGGAGACTATAAATTTTCCTCTCAGGGTAAGTTCTCCTGGGGGAGAAATAGTGGCAAACTCCGGTTGCCGGGGACTAGAACTAAGGATTGGGACACACATCTTTCCCACAAGTCTAGTAGTTCTAGAATCACAAGAATTGGACATAATCTTGGGCATGAATTGGATGACCGAATATGAAGGAGTCATAGATTGTGCCAAAAGAACTGTCATGCTCACAACACCTGAAGGGAAGAGAATTCGTATCAAGTCGAATTTCGCACTTAAAGAAGTCATGGTGAACTCTCTTAAGGGGGGTAGCTTGGAGGAGGTACCTATTGTAAAAGAATACCCAGATGTTTTCCCAGAAGAGCTACCCCGAATGCCACCCGATCGTGATATCGAGTTCCTCATTGACTTGATGCCAGGACGGGGCCGATAGCTAAGAGACCATACAAGATGGATGTGGACGAGTTAAAGGAACTCAAGAAATAGCTTAGGGAACAATTGGACAAGGGATTCATCCAACCCAGCGCGTCATCTTGGGGAGCGCATGTCCTATTTGTGGAAAAGAAGGATAAAACCAAGAGGCTGGTTGTGGACTACCGCTCGTTGAACGAGGTGACGATCAAGAATAAGTATCCTCTACCCAACATCAATGACTTGTTTGACCAGTTAAAGGGAGCCAGTGTGTTCTCAAAGATCGATCTGCGATCAGGCTACTTTCAGCTAAAGATTCGAGAACAGGATGTGCCCAAAACAGCATTCGCCACAAGATACGGATTGTATGAGTACACCGTGATGTCTTTTGGTCTAACCAATGCCCCAGCATACTTCATGACCATGATGAACAAAGTGTTCATGGAGTATTTGGACAAGTTTATCGTGGTATTCATAGATGACATACTCATATACTCTAAGGATGAGAAGGAACATGAGAAACATCTGCGCCTTATGATGGAGAAACTAAGAGAACACAAGTTGTATGCCAAATTCAGCAAATGCGAATTCTGGTTAAAGGAAGTGGGATTCCTTGGTCATGTTGTGTCGGCAAAAGGAGTTGCCGTAGATCCTAGTAAGGTAGCTTCCGTGACAGAATGGGAGTCACCCAAGAATGTGGGGGATATTAGGAGTTTCTTGGGCCTCGCAGGATATTATCGGAGGTTCATTCAAAACTTTTCCAAAATAGAAAAACCCATGAAGGAACTACTGAAGAAGGAAAAGAAATTCCTATGGACCGAGGCATGTGAAGCAAGTTTTCAAGAGTTGAAGAAACGCCTCGTAACGGCGCCAGTTCTGTGCCTGCCTGATATCCAAAAGGATTTTCAAGTCTACTGTGACGCTTCTCGACAAGGACTCGGAAGTGTATTGATGCAGGATGGGAAAGTGGTATCCTATGCCTCCCGACAACTTAAGAACCACGAACACAACTACCCCACACATGATTTGGAACTAGCGTCTGTGGTTCATGCACTCAAGGTATGGAGACACTACCTCATGGGCAAACATTGTGATGTATTCACAGATCATAAAAGTTTGAAGTACATCTTCACCCAAAAGGAGTTGAATATGAGACAAAGAAGATGGCTTGAACTAATTAAGGATTATGACTTGGACTTACAATACCATCCCGGAAAGGCAAACGTGGTGGCTGATGCCTTAAGTCGTAAAGTGTATGTGAATGGACTTACCGCAGGGGAACTTCCAGAGGATTTATGCAAACAATTCAGGGATCTCAGGCTAGAGATAATTCCGAAAGGACACGTAGCGACTATGGAAATAGTGTCCACCTTCCAAGAAAGGATCCAAGAAGCACAAAAGGGGGATAAAGAGTTGGAAGAAATAAGAGTCAGGATAAGCGAAGGAAAAACAAAGGAATTTCGTCTGGACGAACAAGGAACCCTCTGGTATGGGAAGCGTTTGTGCGTTCCCAATGACCCCGATATTAGGAATATGATTTTACAAGAAGCTCATGATTCTCCATACTCAATTCATCCAGGTAACACGAAGATGTACATGGATGTGAAGGATAGATTCTGGTGGAATAACCTAAAGAGAGATATTGCAGAGTATATTTCTCTGTGTGATGTATGCAATAGAGTTAAAGCCGATCATCAGAAACCGGCAGGACTACTTCAACCACTACCAATACCCGACTGGAAGTGGGACAAGGTGGGCATGGATTTCATCACGGGATTGCCCCGGACTCGTTCTGGATTTGATTCTATCTGGGTAGTGGTGGACCACTTCACCAAGGTGGCTCACTTCATCCCCGTAAAGACCACGTATACAAGTGCTAAGCTAGCTAAGATATACATGTCAAGAATTGTAAGTCTGCATGGTGTTCCGAAGGGAATTGTGTCAGATAGAGGCACCCAGTTCACTTCAAAGTTTTGGCGACAGCTACATGAGTCTCTTGGAACCCGACTAGAATTCAGCACTGCCTTTCACCCGCAAACGGATGGCCCAACATAAAGGGTGAATCAAATTTTGGAAGATATGTTGAGAGCTTGCGCACTAGACTATGGGTCTAGTTGGGACGATAACCTGTCGTATGCCAAGTTCTCATACAACAATAGCTACCAGACAAGTATCAAGATGGCTTCGTTTGAAGTTCTATATGGCAGGAAATGTAGGACTCCACTTCTATGGAATTGAGTTGGTGAACACAGTCTTTTTGGACCTAAATTGATAAAGGATGCCGAAGAAAAGGTACGACAGATTCAGGATAGGCTAAAGGTAGCCCAATCCCAACAGAAGAGTTACGCTGATTCCAAGCGCAGAGATGTGGCTTATGAAGTAGGGGACCGTGCGTATCTCCGAGTTTCACCCCTACGAGGAGTTAAGAGGTTCGGAATCAAGGGCAAGTTAGCCCCACGGTTCATTGGACCATATAAGGTTCTGGCCCGTAGAGGAGAAGTTGCTTATCAGTTCGAGTTACCGGAAGGACTGACTGTTCATGATGTGTTTCATGTGTCGCAACTAAAGAAGTGTCACCCGGAGATGGCCGAAACACCGCTAAGAGACACCGTTCCCTTAGATGAGGTTCAATTGGATAATGACCTTACCTATGAGGAAAAACCCATCAAAATACTAGAAACAGCCGAAAGGATTACCCGCACCAAGACTATAAGATTCTGCAAAGTACAATGGAACCACCACTCCGAGGAAGAAGCTACGTGGGAGCATGAAGAAGACTTGAAGGCAGAGAACCCACACCTATTTGCTAGCCAACCCGAATCTCGAGGACGAGATTCTTCTTAAGGGGGGTAGGTTTGTAACATCCCAGATTTTATATTAGGATGTTATTAGTGGCATGCATCATCCTTGCATCATTGCACCCTACAAATAATAATTTGCAACAAAATCCTAACACCTAAACCTATCAAAACCCTAATAAAGATTTCTTTATGTAGGCATTATTGTTGTACACAAGATTGACCCTACTAAAAACCTTGTGAAACATCAAACCATGGTCCTATGTTGACCACCTTACTTTTATAAAAATTTAGGAACAAATTTCATCAAATTTGGACTTAGTATGCAAAAGTTAATTGGGTTTTACTAAAACAGAATTTGATAAAACTTAAAAGGAAAAAAAAGAGGCGACCTAACCTAACTGGGACGCAGCGCCAGCCCACCCACGCCTGCGCGGCAGCTAGCCTACCCGCACCCGCGCCAGCCCACTTCCCCCTCCACCACAGACACGCGGGACCCACCTGTCATCCCCTTCCTCCCCGCGGAAATCGTGCGCCGCCGTGAGCTGGTCGGACTCCGGCCGAATCGGAGAGGAGTCCGTGTCCCCGACGCCAAGACTCCCCGCCTATTTAAACCCCGAGACCCCACCGCTCGAAAATCTAAGTTTCCCAAACCATCGCCGTCGGGCTGTTCCGCCGCGACCACGCCGGAGTAGAGCGTCGGCAGAGCTTCGGTAGGTGAAGCCTTGGGAGCTCCTCTCCCTCTGATTTTCTCCCTGTCGAAACCCCCTTGCTCGATCCTCACTCCCCTTCGTTTTTCCCCTTGTCTGACCCAACACGGTCGCCCCAATTCCTCGCCGTCGTTCCGCCGGAGCTCGCGGAGGACAGCGAGCCTCAGGGGCTGCTCAGGGAAGCGACGGCCACCGTCGATCGTGCCAGGCGAACCGAGAAGAGTTGCTGATCATCGCTGACCACCCCACTACCTACAGGAACCACCAGATCGCCACCGAGCACCACCACCGACAGCGCCGCCGCCGCATCGCCCTCGACGCCGCCGCGGTAAGCCACCACCCATATCCCGCCGTTAGATCTGATTTCTAGGGTCCAGATTAGAAGGGCGGGCGAAGGGGTACCAGCCAACCTCGCCACGCCGCGTGGCAAGCTGCGCCAGCACCCGCGCCGCGTCACCCGCCTGGCCAGCTGGACCAGCCAGCGCCTGCCACTTGGCAAGAACTTTAAGTGAGGTTTAGATCTATTTGCAGATTGAGAATAAAACTTGCGAAATTCATATAAAATTGAATCTTTGGCCAATTTTAGCTTATAATATACCGTTGGATTCCTAATTTTATGTAGAATCCAGATCTGCAATAATATTCCAAGTTTACAATAATGTTTTAGGTATAGATTTTAATCATTAGATTAGAGTGTTTATTCTATAGAAAAATAATTAAAATTCTGTTTTAATTGATTCTTGTTGCAATAACTTTTTTCCACAATGCCTATTGGAAAAAATTATAAAACCTTGCTTAAAATCATTAGATCTAGTTTGGGGCTAATTAGATGGTTTGATCTCCTTTTAACCCTAGGAATTGTTTTAGTGACTCAATTAGATCTAAACCTTTGGGAAATCAATCCTAGTGACACCCTTACACTATTTCCACACAATCTTGCTACCTTGGTCAATTTAGTAGAACCAACCTTGCATAAAATACCATGTGCATGCATGCATGATTACCTCTGTGATATGTTTTGAGAAAGTTGTGATCAGATCTATGTTTGTGATTTGTTAGATTGTTCGGAGTACGCTAAGGAGTGCTACTGTGTAGAGTACTGCTCGGATCAAGGCAAGTTACACCACTTGTTCATAACTTTTGTCCCAGTTTTGGTTCTATGCATGTGATCTTCAAAATTATGTAGTATGCATGTGTAGGATGTTCTAGTAGAATTTTTCCTTAGTATTATTTTGCAAGTGCGATGATTTTGTAGTATGCCATGAGTAGCTCTATACTTAGGATTTACCCTCCTAATAGGTTACCCCTGTTTTTGCTAAGTATTGTTTGCTATGCTATATATACAAAGTACCGTTGGGTGGTTCGAAAGACAAAGAATTTTCTAAGTATAAAGGCTCTCTAGAGCAAACTTTTCTTCTCAAATCCACTTCAAAATAAAACTAAGTTTTCTTCTGGGCGGAATGGTTGTCGGGTCAACGAGTGAGATTTTGGTGGAGGACGGCCGCCCAGGAATCAAAGAAGTCTGCCATGTTTCAGAATTCAGAAGCTTCCAGTGCAACCACAATACATTATGGGCTTGTGTTGGCCTAGTACTTAGTGGGAAACCTCACCTGGGTACCAACATATAACATCCCAAAAATATCAAACTTAGATCATCAAAACACTAATCATCAAGATTAGGGTTAACAAAAACTTTTCTAAATGAATTCATGAATGCATGTATATGTGTATGCATGGATTTTGAATTTCTTTAAAAACCACCTTGTTTGTGTGAACCGTTGCTTGTAAAATGTTTCTTAGGTGAAAAGAACATCATCTAAAACATTTCCCACACTTTTCCTTAAGACAAGTAAATCAAAACAAATATATTAAGTGAATGGGCATTTTGACCAATTTAACTCCCATGCCTACTTTGGCTGTCTCAAACTTTCAAAACCTAACAGAAACTTTTCTGGACTTTTGCACCCCTTGAATGTACTCATAACAGAGTATCAAGGCCCACCTTGTGATCATCCTGAAACTTTCAAATGCATAGTTTAAATGACAATTCAAAATTGAATCTTCTTCATATGGGAAGATCCCACTTTTTCAAAACCCACTCAAACAAGCTCAACTTTCAAAACCCAAGAATCTGCAGACTCACCAGAACAATTCTAGCAAACCCACCAAAATTCATTTCAAAATTCAAAACTTGATTTCATGCGGCCATTTCATCAAACAGGTTGCAGACACAAATCAAACAAAACATCAAACACTATAGTGTGCAGTGTTTTGAGCCTAACTTGTTCCCTAGTTAGCTCACACACAACCTAGTAGATCATCTAGAAAGATTAGCCCAACACTAGCACCCCTGTGAGCTTTCCATTGTCATTAATGGTGAACAGCTGAGCACCCCCATGTCACCCCATTGTGGACAGCAAGCTAGGAGCAGCAGCAAGCCTAGCCAGCATGTCTGGGAGGCAGCCCACCGTCCACCGCCACTGCCTGTCCCAGCCGCGAGCTTTGCCAAGCCCTGGACCACGCGCACGAGACACGCCCAGACCATGCCGAGCGTGCGCCAGAGCGCCACCCTCGACCATCACCCACAGACCGCGCGCCGCCCTCACCGCGTGCATACACGACCACCACCGACCCAGGAGACCGCCAGACACCCCCGTTTGTCGCCCCGTGCCATACAGCCACCGCCCGCCGTCGAAGACGCCGCCTCTGCCGCGCAGAGCGCCGCCCGTTCCAGACCAAACCGCACCGCCCCATGCCTCGCGATCATGTCGTTGAGCATCGCCAGGAGACACAGCACCGTCCCCTACCCTTACCCATGCCTATAGCCGCTTGTAACGTCGCCCCCGACGAGCTCACCGTGCGCCCCTACGGTCGCCTAGCTCGACTATAAATAGAGGCCACCCCCGCACGATTTCTTCACACCATCTCACACCCCTCTCCCCACTGACCGTGGCACACCATCCTCAGAGCAAGCCGAGCACCACCTCGCCGGAATTTCACTGGAGCCTGCCGCCGCCGGAGAAGAAGGGAGCCAGCGATTGGAGCCGCTCTAGGAGAAGCCACTTGTACCAGGAGGTTCGTCGTCGTCGACTTTGTCGTTCGCCCGCCTTGCCGACCCTCGCCCGTACCCCGGTGAGCCCCCAGCACCCCTCACTGGCCGCGCTAGGTTTCGTTCTCGCCGGAGCTGTCTCGCGTCGACGATGACCCTCGGCCGTTAGATTAGAACTAGATCAAACGATCCACGTTGCCCCATACCGCTTCGCCCAGCCCCGTGTCACTGACGAGTGGGGACACCCACTTAAGCAGCCCGCGGGAGCACTGCGCTTAGCAGGCCGGCCCGTTAGAATTTCCCGCGCAGCCCAGCAATTCAAATTAAACCTTTTTCTTTTTAAATTCAAACACACTTCTGTACCCAACTTCAAAAATCAACCCAGATCGATTCAGTACACCAAATTGAATGAAACCAATTTTGTTGGAAAGGTCTGTGAATGCTTAATCCAAGCCCGTTGGATTCAAGTCATTTGGATCTGTAGATCACCCATAGTAAAAATAACAAGGCAGAAGCTTTTATGCATTCAAACATTTTTCAAATTTAAACCATAAAAGCTTTTGAGTTGATTCCAACTCTAAAAAATCACATTTAACCATACCTTTCAGAATATATAAAAATATATAGGTTTACTTGCAGAAATAATGTTCAAGTAATAAAAGAATGCTTCATAAGCATTTCTAGCCACTTTAATTAATTAAAATAAAAGGGTAAAACCTTATTAAATTGTGACACCACTTTAAATCACATTCCCATGGTCTACAATATGTGGTGATGACATGTGTCAAAATGATCCCATGTTTAGTTTGGAGAATATTAAATCTTAAGTAGTTTTTCAATGAGTAGAAATTACTTTTCTAAAAATAAGGAGTTTTAAACCAAGCTTTAACCTTGTAATGTTGGAGATGATGCTAGATCATCTATAGGACCCTTGTGTGTGATGATTGCAAGTAGTTAAGTATTGTTTGGTGATTGTGTACCTCGTATTTATTCCTAGACGCTAGTACCGACCAAGGAGACTACAAGGAGGAAGGAGGATACTACGAAGAGGAAGTCGAGGAGAACTTCAACCACTGCTCTGCACAAGGCAAGCTTATACTGATATTGATGCAAGCTGATATTATACCAATGCAAGTTAACCCTTGCAAGATACCCTACTGATGCCACAAACCCATACTTGTGATATGACTATTATATGCCTTAAGCATATGTGATCATATCCACTTGCTAAACCAATCCTAGTTTTATGGCAAGCTTCTTACTTTATTTCTTTATCAAAGCTTACTTAGAGGCTACCTAAGAGTTTGGTAGATACTAGACAGTTGTGCTGAAGGTTGCTTAAAGAGCATAAAATTTGGCCTAAGCTAGAAACCTTGATATCAGCCTAAGATATAAGGTTGGACTTAGTGAAACTCCACCAGTTACCACCCCTCATTATTACTACCCCCACCTGTAGATGCTAGTGCTAAGCATAAAACATGATCAACTTTTAGATGGGAATTCTTGGTGGAAAAATGGTTATGAAAACCTTGGAATGATGGATCATTCTATTGAAATGTTTTGGACATGTGTTTCCAAACACTTGATGATTTTGGTGATGAAAATGTTGAGGCATGAGCCTTAGCCCTTTATAAAACTGATGGTTGTCTGGATGCGATACCATTCCAATTTTAGCGTACAAACACAATACCCGAATATTGGGTAGGACTTGACTGGAAACTTATATACCTTAGTATTAGTTCCCTCACGGCCAAGGTCTGAGCTGAGGCTACCTTGTGAAGATTGTCCACCTGTGTAGTACCCAAGATGACAGTGGTCATGGTTGGGAGGCCAAACTGACAGGAGAGGTGCTGATACTAGGGAGTGTAATTGAAAGGTTAGGATTGATTATCCGCATACTGAGTATGGTGAATTGAGGATTTGTTCCTGACGGATGTATCGAATGTTGTGGTGAAAGTGTACAATCTCTGCAGAGTGTCAAACTATTCGAATAGCCGCGTCCGCGGTTATGGACAGTTGGAGTGGCCATACTGTTCCCCCGTCAGACTTTTAAAATGAGTTGAGACTTTGACTTGACCACAACAGAGTTGTGACCTGAATTACAAGATCCCACTTAGGAGTTATAAAATTGTGACCAGCTTTGGAACTTAGTAAGATAAATCTGGCTTTTGCAAAACAACCTTAGAGCCTAGTGTCCTATTATCCAAAAACCCTTTTACCTGTTAGTATTAGTTTGCGAGTACTTAAAGAGTACTCATGGCTTTGTCCCTGGCTATTCCCATGGCCATAGTATGAAGAGGAGTACCTCGAAGATGGACCCCCGGAAGTTTACGACAACTAGGATCATCTCCCATCGTCAGCATTGCCTGTGACCCCGAAGATGGAGCTTCGCCTATGCTACCGTTATTATTACGTATTCCGCTGCTTGATGTTGTATTAAGAATTGGATCATGAGATCCCTATTTGTGTAAGAACTTATGTATCGTTTGTAATGGATGAAGTACTATGGTATCCAATTCTGTTATGTCTCGCAAAAATGGTAATCCTGGGATTGCGATGTATGGCATAACAGGCATCTAGGATTGAAAAATCCGGGTGTTGACAAGTTGGTATCAGAGCCATCCTGACCATAGGAGACCCTAGTTAGATTGGACGTTGAACCAAAAACTTAGTTTCAAAACCAAAGGACAAAAATATTTACGAAAACTTATTCTCATTCTTACCTCTTTAATTCTTTAATAAAACTTCATGTTCCTAAAAAACTCTTGCAAAATAGATAAAATTTTGACACACTTGATCACTCTGCTAATCTACTCATCCTCTATTTTTATTGATGGACGTGAAGTACAGCAAGTTTTATCAACTCGGAAATGGAGGGGACCTTATCTTTGAGAGGGATCTGGACCAGCTTTCGGAACTTCTGGAGTGTCCGCATCACGAGTTCTTTGGAGCTCAGCTCAATGATCAAGGAGGAGAAGATCTGCAGTGGCTAATTGTTGCAAGTCTCCGAGGAAAGATTGAACCTCCCACTGCGGAGGGAATTCAGTTTACCTTGAGGGAAAACAAATGGCTCGATGGACTTGCCAGAGCAATGCAGGAAGCTCTTTCCCGTCTGTGTGGGCAGAGCATCAATCAGGTCAAGGGTACTCGCTTTGAGTTTTTCCCAAGGCGTGATGCAAATGGACAACCACTGGAAGCCCCATACCACCCCGAGCTGAAGGCTCAATTGGACCACCTTAGCTTCATGATGTATGATCGTCAACAAGAGTTGGACAACTGTCGTGACTATTGCAACCACAAGTCTGCCATCATCAAGACGAAGGATCAGACCATCGCCATGCTAGCAAAGGATCGCAAGTCTCGCCGCCGTTAGCTCGACAAGAAGGAGCGCATTATTGCCCGTCTTCGCCATGGAATCTCATCTCTGGAAGAGACCATCCACAAGCGAGACATGTAGTTAGAGGAAAGGGAGAATGCAGGAGAGGATCTTCGTGGAGACCCTTACTCCTATCTCAGCGATGACGATGATTTTCTGGAGGATCAGGCCATGGACTTCTTCACCGATGAGGATGATTTCGCCTTCATCGATGATGCGGAAGATGATGAAGCCACCGAATCCGAGCAGTAGTAGCACTGAGCACTAGCGTAGTGAGTAGTAGTCGGTCCCACTGTATCGTAGATTCTAGAATGGTTCTTAAAACCATCTGTTTTTCCTTGTTGTGGTGTGTGTTGTACTGTGTGCTATGAGTGAATGAATGAAAAAGCAAGTTGCTAAAAAAAACTTGAGTCAAACTCCAAACACTTTTCAAAAACCCAAAACCTTAGCAATTTACCTCTTTTCTCATGATCTATATCAATCTTTAGATGCCACGTGGAGGAAGTGGTTCAGCCCCGGACCTGATGTTGCAGATCCTGCAAATGTTGACTTCTGACCGCGAAGCTGAAAGAGCCGAACGTCAAG
The DNA here is from genome assembly GCA_916181665.1 of Avena sativa. Taxonomy (NCBI): domain Eukaryota; kingdom Viridiplantae; phylum Streptophyta; class Magnoliopsida; order Poales; family Poaceae; genus Avena; species Avena sativa. Next base: position 157,621,784 of record OV702281.1, on the reverse strand, counting down.
ACAACCTAGCCACTCTGCAACAGATAGCCCAGCTAGCCCACAACAACCAAGGCCATGGAAATCAGGATAACCACGGATCTAAGCTCAAGAATTTCCAGAATACCAACCCACCCATTTTCACCAAGTCGGAAGAACCCCTAGACGCCGATGATTGGCTGCAAACCATGGAAAATAACTTAGAAGTAGCCAGAGTGGAAGCCAACGAGAAAGTCTTTTTCGCCACCCATTATCTAGCCGGAGATGCCAGGGCATGGTGGAACAGTGTTCGTGCGATGACCGGAGGCCAGATGATGACCTGGGAGGAATTCAAGGTCAAGTTTAGCAGAACCCATGTGCCACTAGGTTTAATCAAGAGAATGAGAGACGAGTTCAGAGAGTTGAAGCAAGGAAGGATGACTGTAGTGGAATACCGTGACAAATTTTTGTCATTAGCTAGGTATGCCCCGGACGAGATAGACACCGAAGCCAAGAAGAAAGAAAGATTCCTGAATGGTCTGCATGACGAGATGCAGACGGTGTTAGTCAATATCCCCTTTGTTGATATTGAAGCCCTTGTAGACTCTACTATCCAGATGGAAGGAAAGATCAACCAGGCCAATGAGAACCGCAAGCGTCGCATGATGCATCAACCAGGAACCCATCAAACCCCAAAGTATCGCCCCAACCCATCTCCAGGATTTGCCCCAAGAACCAACAGACCCCCTATGACCCGTCCGACCTATCCCAACCGTGGAAACCCTAGACCCGGAGGAAATCACAACAACCCCGGCAACTCTAGCAATTTCACTCGTGCCCCACCCAAATTCAACACCAACAATACTACCACCAACCCCAACACTGCCCCGAGGACTGGAAGCAATGCTGTGCCTGTCGCAGCCAAGGACAAGTCACAAGTGACCTGTTATGACTGTGGAAATAAAGGCCACTATTCCAATGAGTGCCCCAACAAGAAGAATGCTACAGCCCCCAACGCCAATGTCCCAGCTCAGCAGCAGCGTCGTGTCCAGCCAGGGAGAAGATTTGCCCCAGGGAATTCACTAAACCGCAATGGCCGTCTTTTTCTCATGCATGCTGAAGAAGCTCAGGAAGCGCTAGACGTCGTGCTGGGTATTTTTTCTGTTAATTCAGTACTTGCAAGAGTGTTGTTTGATTCTGGTGCATCGCATTCATTTGTCACCGAAGAATTTGCTTGCACTTGTAAAATTCAACCAACCAAATTGAAGCATGTGATGATTGTACAAATTCCCGGATCAACCACCAAGGCTAGGCAAATTTGCAAAGCCGTCCCTATCCGAATCCATGGCATAGATTTTTATGCTAATCTAATAGTACTCAGAACTAAAGGTTTGGAAGTAGTACTAGGAATGGATTGGATGTCCAAACATAAAGGATTGATTGACTGTGCCAAGAAAGCCATCACCATGACCAGTACCACCGGAATATCAGTCGAGCATATATCTGAAACCTTACCTCGTCAATTCAAGTGTAACAAGAGTATAGCCCAACCTACCATTGACCAAGTTCGGATAGTCTGCGAATACCACGATGTATTTCCAGATGTTTTGCCCGGTATGCCCCCAGATCGGGATATCGAGTTTATCATCGAACTAATCCCCGGAACAGGACCCATAGCCCAGAGACCCTATAGGATGAACCCATCAGAACTAGAAGAACTGAAGAAGCAACTGGATTCCATGTTGGAAATCGAATTGATTCAACCAAGTGTGTCCCCATGGAGATCACCTGTCTTGTTTGTGGACAAGAAGGATGGAGGTAACCGTTTGTGTACGGATTATCGGAAGTTGAATATGTCACCATCAAGAACAAGTACCCCTTGCCTAAGATAGAAGATTTGTTTGATCAGTTGACCGGTGCCCAGGTGTTTTCTAAGATTGATCTTAGAACTGGCTATCATCAACTCAAGATTCGTGGAGAGGATATTCCAAAGACCGCCTTTACCACCAGATATGGATTGTATGAGTATACAGTCATGTCTTTTGGATTAACCAACGCCTCCGCTTATTTCATGAACCTCATGAATAAGATTTTTATGGACTTCCTGGATAAGTTTGTCGTTGTTTTCATCGATGACATTCTGATTTATTCCAAATCAGAAGAAGAACATGAGCTACACCTAAGGACCATTCTTGGAACCCTTAGAGAGCATCAGTTGTATGCAAAATTTAGCAAATGTGAATTCTGGTTACAGGAAGTAGGATTCCTCGGTCACATTGTATCAGCCGGAAGAATTGCCGTTGACCCTGCCAAAGTGAAAGATGTAGAAGATTGGCAAGCCCCAACCACTCAAACCCAAGTTCGTGCTTTTCTCGGATTAGCGTGATATTACCGCAAATTTGTAGAAGGATTCTCTAGTATTGCCCGACCCATGACCCAATTGCTGAAGAAGGACAAGAAGTTTGAATGGACCGACAAATGTGAAGCGAGTTTTCAAGAACTCAAGAGGAGATTGATTTCAGCCCCAATCTTGATCATGCCGGATATCACGAAGCCCTTCGATGTGTATTGTGACGCATCCAAGATTGGTCTCGGATGTGTGCTAATGCAAGAAGGAAAAGTTATATCTTATCTATCGCGACAATTGAAGCAACATGAACAAAATTACCCAACCCATGACCTCGAACTCGCAGCCGTAGTTCTAGCCCTAAAGACATGGAGACATTACCTGATGGGAAACCGTTGTGAGATTTATTCGGATCACAAGAGCCTAAAGTATATATTCACTCAGAAGGAGCTGAATATGAGGCAGAGAAGATGGATTGAGCTAATCAAGGATTACGACCTAGACATTCACTATCACCCTGGAAAAGCCAATGTGGTAGCCGATGCCCTTAGCAGATTGCCGTGCCGCTTGAACTCCATGATTTTGAAGGAGCAACCAAGTTTGCACAAAGAGATGGAAGATTTTCGAGTGGAATTAGTAAGTGAAGGATTTTTGGCTAGCATAGAACTTCAGCCCACTTTGATCAGTCAGATTAAAGAGGCGCAGAAGGGAAATGCCAGTATCGACGGAATCAAGCGTCGTATCGGTACAGGCAAAGTACCCGGATTCACCGAGGACGAAGAAGGAGTTCTGTGGTACAAAGGACGCCTTTGTGTTCCAGCAGATTCAGAGTTGAAAGAAGTTATCTTGAAGGAGGCTCACGATACTCTTTATTCTATCCATCCCGGAGGAACTAAGATGTATCAAGATTTGAAAGAGCAATTTTGGTGGCATAAGATGAAGAGAGAAATCGGAAGCTATATCGCCAAGTGTGATATATGTCAGCGAGTCAAAGCAGGACATCAACGACCCGCTGGATTGTTGCAACCTTTGCAAATTCCGGAATGGAAATGGGATTCTGTAGGAATGGACTTTATCACAGGACTACCTACTTCTAGTAGGGGAAATGACTCTATTTGGATCATAGTGGTTAGATTGTCCAAAGTCGCCTATTTCTTGCCTGTCAAAACTACCTATCAGAGTTCGAAGCTAGCGGAGTTGTACATCGCTGGGATCGTAAGTTTGCATGGAGTCCCCAAGAATATAGTATCGGATCGAGGAACTCAGTTTACCTCGAGATTCTGGAAGAAAGTCCAAGAAGGTTTAGGAACCCACCTAGATTTCAGTACCGCATATCACCCTCAGACCGATGGACAAACGGAGCGAGTAAACCAAATACTCGAAGATATGCTTAGAGCATGTGTGCTAGAATATGGATCCAAGTGGGAAGACTGTCTGCCGTTTGCAGAATTTTCATACAACAATAGTTACCAAGCCAGTTTGCAAATGGCCCCATTTGAATTTATGTACGGAAGAAAGTGCCGCACCCCTTTGAACTGGTCGGAAGTAGGAGAGAGTCCAATTTTCGGACCCGACATCCTACGAGAAGCAGAAGAGAAGGTTCACAAGATTCGTGAGCACCTCAAGACAGCCCAATCCCGACAGAAGAGTTACGCCGATAAGAGACGTCGAGACCTCACCTTCAACATCGGAGATTTTGTTTATCTGAAAGTGTCGCCATTGAAGGGAATGCAACGTTTCCAACTCAAAGGAAAGTTAGCCCCCAGATATATCGGACCTTTCAAAATTCTGAACCGTCGAGGAGAAGTATCGTATCAACTGGAACTACCTGAGGAGATGTCAGCGGTGCACAATGTGTTCCATATCTCGTTACTTCGCAAATGTCTCGAAGTCCCCGAGAAGACCGAAGTGTTCAAGAATATCGATCACCGGACCATCGAGATCAACGATGATCTAACCTATCCTGAAGTACCCATCTGTATATTGGAAGAAGCCTTTCGAACTACCAGAACCCGAAGCATCAAGTTTCTCAAGATTCAGTGGAGCAATCACACAGAAGAGGAAGCTACCTGGGAACGCGAAGATCACATCAGAACGGAGTTTCCAGATCTCTTCAAATCCTAGGTAATCATTTCGTCCTTTTTCAAATCTCGGGACGAGATTTTGTTTAAGGGGGGACGGTTTGTAACATCCCAAAAATATCAAACTTAGATCATCAAAACACTAATCATCAAGATTAGGGTTAACAAAAACTTTTCTAAATGAATTCATGAATGCATGTATATGTGTATGCATGGATTTTGAATTTCTTTAAAAACCACCTTGTTTGTGTGAACCATTGCTTGTAAAATGTTTCTTAGGTGAAAATAACATCATCTAAAACATTTCCCACACTTTTCCTTAAGACAAGTAAATCAAAACAAATATATTAAGTGAATGGTCATTTTGACCAATTTAACTCCCATGCCTACTTTGGCTGTCTCAAACTTTCAAAACCTAACAGAAACTTTTTTGGATCTTTGCACCCCTTGAATGTACTCATAACAGAGTATCAAGGCCCACCTTGTGATCATCCAGAAACATTCAAATGCATAGTTTAAATGACAATTCAAAATTGAATCTTCTTCATATGGGAAGATCCCACTTTTTCAAAACCCACTCAAACAAGCTCAACTTTCAAAACCCAAGCATCTGCAGACTCACCAGAACCAATCTAGCAAACCCACCAAAATTCATTTCAAAATTCAAAACTTGATTTCATGCGGCCATTTCATCAAACAGGTTGCAGACACAAATCAAACAAAACATCAAACACTATAGTGTGCAGTGTTTTGAGCCTAACTTGTTCCCTAGTTAGCTCACACACAACCTAGTAGATCATCTAGAAAGATTAGCCCAACACTAGCACCCCTGTGAGCTTGCCATTGTCATTAATGGTGAACAGCCGAGCACCCCCATGTCACCCCATTGTGGACAGCAAGTGGGAGCAGCAGCAAGCCTAGCCAGCATGTCTGGGAGGCAGCCCACCGTCCACCGCCACTGCATGTCCAAGCCGCGAGCGTTGCCAAGCCCTGGACCACACGCACGAGACACGCCCAGAACATGCCGAGCGTGCGCCAGAGCGCCACCCTCGACCATCACCTACAGACCGCGCGCCGCCCTCACCGCGTGCATACACGATCACCACCGACCCAGGAGACCGCCAGACACCCCTGTTTGCCGCCCCGTGCCATACAACCACCGCCCGTCGTCGAAGACGCCGCCTCTGCCGCGCAGAGCGCCGCCCGTTCCAGACCAAACCGCACCGCCCCATGCCTCGCGATCATGTCGTTGAGCATCGCCAGGAGACACAGCACTGTCCCCTACCCTTACCCATGCCTATAGCGGCCTGTAACGTCGCCCCCGACAAGCTCACCGTGCACCCCGACGGTCGCCTAGCTCGACTATAAATAGAGGCCACCCCCGCACGATTTCTTCACACCATCTCACTCCCCTCTCCCCACTGACCGTGGCACACCATCCTTAGAGCAAGCCGAGCACCACCTCGCCGGAATTTCACTGGAGCATGCCGCCGCCGGAGAAGAAGGGAGCCAGCGATTGGAGACGCCCCAGGAGAAGCCACCGGTACCAGGAGGTTCGCCGTCGTCGACTTCGTCGTTCACCCGCCTCGCCGACCCTCGCCCGTACCCCGGTGAGCCCCCAGCACCCCTCACTGGCCGCGCTAGGTTTCGTTCTCGCCGGAGCTGTCTCGCGTCGACGATGACCCTCAGCCGTTAGATTAGAACTAGATCGAACGATCCACGTTGCCCCATACCGCTTCGCCCAGCCTCGTGTCACTGACGAGTGGGGACACCCACTTAAGCAGCCCGCGGGAGCACTGCGCTTAGCAGGCCGGCCCGTTAGAATTTCCCGCGCAGCCCAGCAATTCAAATTAAACCTTTTTCTTTTTAAATTCAAACACACTTCTGTACCCAACTTCAAAAATCAACCCAGATCGATTCAGTACACCAAATTGAATGAAACCAATTTTGTTGGAAATGTCTGTGAATGCTTAATCCAAGCCCGTTGGATTCAAGTCATTTGGATCTGTAGATCACCCATAGTAAAAATAACAAGGCAGAAGCTTTTCTGCATTCAAACATTTTTCAAATTTAAACCATAAAAGCTTTTGAGTTGATTCCAACTCTCAAAAATCACATTTAACCATACCTTTCAGAATATATAAAAATATATAGGTTTACTTGCAGAAATAATGTTCAAGTAATAAAAGAATGCTTCATAAGCATTTCTAGCCACTTTAATTAATTAAAATAAAAGGGTAAAACCTTATTAAATTGTGACACCACTTTAAATCACATTCCCATGGACTACAATATGTGGTGATGACATGTGTCAAAATGATCCCATGTTTAGTTTGGAGAATATTAAATCTTAAGTAGTTTTTCAATGAGTAGAAATTACTTTTCTAAAAATAAGGAGTTTTAAACCAAGCTTTAACCTTGTAATGTTAGAGATGATGCTAGATCATCTATAGGACCCTTGTGTGTGATGATTGCAAGTAGTTAAGTATTGTTTGGTGATTGTGTACCTCGTATTTATTCCTAGACGCTAGTACCGACCAAGGATACTACGAGGAGGTAGGAGGATACTACGAAGAGGAAGCCGAGGAGAACTTCAACCACTGCTCTGCACAAGGCAAGCTTATACTGATATTGATGCAAGCTGATATTATACCAATGCAAGTTAACCCTTGAAAGATACCCTACTGATGCCACAAACCCATACTTGTGATATGACTATTATATGACTTAAGCATATGTGATCATATCCACTTGCTAAACCAATCCTAGTTTTATGATAAGCTTCTTACTTTATTTATTTATCAAAGCTTACTTAGAGGCTACCTAAGAGTTTGGTAGATACTAGACAGTTGTGCTGAAGGTTTCTTAAAGAGCATAAAATTTGGCCTAAGCTAGAAACCTTGATATCAGCCTAAGATATAAGGTTGGACTTAGTGAAACTCCACCAGTTACCACCCCTCATTATTACTACCCCCACCTGTGGATGCTAGTGCTAAGCATAAAACTTGATCAACTTTTAGATGGGAATGCTTGGTGGAAAAATGGTTATGAAAACCTTGGAATGATGGATCATTCTATTGAAATGTTTTGGACATGTGTTTCCAAACACTTGATGATTTTGGTGATGAAAATGTTGAGGCATGAGCCTTAGCCCTTTATAAAACTGATGGTTGTCTGGATGCGATACCATTCCAATTTTAGCGTACAACCACAATACCCGAATATTGGGTAGGACTTGACTGGAAACTTATATACCTTAGTATTAGTTCCCTCACGGCCAAGGTCTGAGCTGAGGGTACCTTGTGAAGATTGTCCACCTGTGTAGTACCCAAGATGACAGTGGTCATGGTTGGGAGGCCAAACTCACAGGAGATTTGCTGATACTAGGGAGTGTAATTGAAAGGTTAGGATTGATTATCCGCATACTGAGTATGGTGAATTCAGGATTTGTTCCTGACGGATGTATCGAATGTTGTGGTGAAAGTGTACAATCTCTGCAGAGTGTCAAACTATTTGAATAGCCGCGTCCGCGGTTATGGACAGTTGGAGTGGACATACTGTTCCCCCGTCAGACTTTTAAAATGACTTGTGAAATGAGTTGAGACTTTGACTTGACCACAACAGAGTTGTGACCTGAATTACAAGATCCCACTTAGGAGTTATAAAATTGTGACCAGCTTTGGAACTTAGTAAAGATAAATCTGGATTTTGCAAAACAACCTTAGAGCCTAGTGTCCTATTATCCAAAAACCCATTTACCTGTTAGTATTTGTTTGCGAGTACTTAAAGAGTACTCATGGCTTTGTCCCTGGCTATTCCCATGGCCAGACTATGAAGAGGAGTACCTCGAAGATGGACCCCCGGAAGTTTACGACAACTAGGATCATCTCCCATCGTCAGCATTGCCTGTGACCCCGAAGATGGAGCTTCGCCTACACTACCGTTATTATTACGTATTCCGCTGCTTAATGTTGTATTAAGAACTAGATCATGAGATCCCTATTTGTGTAAGAACTTATGTATCGTTTGTAATGGATGAAGTACTATGGTATCCAATTCTGTTATGTCTCGCAAAAATGGTAATCCTGGGATTGCGATGTATGGCATAACAGGCATCTAGGATTGAAAAATCCGGGTGTTGACACAACATTTGGAGGTTCTTGGCACGGTTGGATCTAGAAGGTAGAGGGGCTACTAAGGGAAAGCCTCGCCATGGTCTTGTCTGTAAAAGGACTTGATCGTGGATTGTGGGTAAAGTGCACAAACTCTCGAGAGTATTGCAATCTGATCGATCAGCCGTTTTCACGGTAACAGAACAACAATGAGCGTCTGAAGGATGGAGCCTCTGAAGGATCTTCCTCTCCCTTTTCTAAACAAAGTTTTTAAAACCCCATGGGGTGAGTAATATCGCCAATGGGTGGGATTTTGGGAACTTGGTGTGTAATATCCAAGTGTCACTTGGTGCGTAATATCCAAGTGTTTGGTTGTTTGGACACTTGGTGCGTAATATCCTCGTGTGCCACTCGACCTTATTTTAACTAAGCAAATGTTTACAAAGTAGGACAATCTTCTCTTCTTCTCTCTACTTAAGAAAACTAACTTTGAGCAAATGAACTCTACAGCCCAAACTAGCCTTGCATGTAGAGATAGCCTATTCTCTCCTTGGTGTAATTTGCCAATACATTCAAAGTATTGACCCAACTTGTTGGCTGCACGTTTTATGTGCAGAATCCGAAGATTGAAAGGTGCGTAGGGATCGCGAGTCTACACTCGACAAGCCTGGGGCGTTGATGGACTCAAGATGCTTTTATGTTTCTGTTGTTATTTGAGCTAGCTTAATGCTAAGCAATTTTGTAATAAATTCATACTCTAGATTCTCCGTGTAATAAAGACTTTGTGTTTTACATGATATTTCATCGACTGTGAGTGCTAGCTATTGATCCAGGGACTAGCATGTTAATCACAGGGACTTAGGATCCTTATCGATCCGAGGTCACTATAATATATTTGTCACATACAATTAAAAAATATTTTTTAAATAAAGAAAAAAGTCTGAGACAGCCAGGATTCGAACCTGGGCTTCCCAGGTTTAGAGCCAGTACTAGTGACCACTAGGCTAGGTGAGTGTTTGATGCAAACTACAATGCCGCATTTCTTTTGGACCAAGTGCACATATTCTATGGCGCATTCCTACAATATGCGCCATAGAAGTTGGACATTCTGTGGCGCATATTGTAGGAATGTGCCACAGAAGTTTCAAACTTAGCCAAAAACCGGTTCGGCCTTCCCCTTCCCTGCTACTTTGTCATTCCAACTGTTCCCCAAATCGACCCAGAACTAGAGGAGGAGCCCGCGACCCAGAACCCTAGCGCCGCCCTAGCTAGCGCCTCCCACACGCACCAGAGGAGGAGCCTACGAGGGAGGAGGAGCCAGCCGTCGTCACTATTGTAGCCTGTGGAGGAGGAGCGTACGAGGGAGGGAGCCAGCCATCGCCGCCATCGGAGCCTGTGGAGGAGGAGCGTACGAGGGAGGGAGCCAGCCATCGCCGTCGTCTGAGCCTGTGGAGGAGGAGCGTACGAGGGAGGGAGCCAGCCACACGCACCAGAGGAGGAGCGTACGAGGGAGGAGGAGCCCGTCCCGCAGCAGGAGCACCGCCGCCACAACCACCTCCCCATCCCATGCCATCTCACCACCGCAGGTACATCTCTGACGAGTCTAGTGTAGCAGGAGCCCATCCCTTTCTCTTCGAATTTCAAGTGTGCTCTTAGTTCGATTGAAATTGCTGCCCTAGATAGCGCAAACTATGTGAAAACTTTGTGAAGTCTGAGAGTTTAGACAGACTACAATGAAAGAAAAACGGTGAATCTTGTGAAGATTGAGGGGTGGTGAATCAATTAATTTATGTACAAACTATCTTATTCTGTCATGGTGATCTGGAGCTGCTGTTTTTGTTGTTTTGCTTGCTCCTGAGGCTGTATATGAGATCATGAAATAATCTCCAGTGGAATTATGGAATGTGCTTGAAATTCCTGTTTTAAAAAATGTTTTTATTAATTTAGTTTGGAAATAAAGTACCTCATGAAGTTGATTTATGATTAGAATTATGCTCAAGCTCAAATCTGTATTTAAAAGTCTCATTAGCTGTTCTCTATGCACTTTTAATATGCACTATTTGCTATGTGATGAGAATGTCCAATAAAGAATTGAAGTAATGCCAAAAATTTGTACACCTTTGCTAGTTGATTTCAATTATGCTTGATGCTGTCAAATGATTGTCTGATTAATTACTGTGCTACTAGCATAGATACCGTAACTCTGTTCTAAATGAATATCTGCCTCTGTTTGCATTCATTAATGGCAGTTCTGGTACTTCCTATGTTCACTAATATAAGAAATTTTAGCAAACTAACTTAGTTTGCCAAAGCATCTTATATTAGTGAACGAAGGGACTACAAAACGGCAACATGTATCATATCTCATTCTGAATATGAATATGGTAGCTGTTGTCAAATACTCGTTATCTTTCAGATGGGTTCATAGCAGTAGTGTTGTGAGCTAGAATTGATACTGTGATGAGTTTACGTTGTTGTGTATGATGAACATGGTGCATTCCATTGATATAGTGCTATTAATTAGGGGCATGCTGGGTTGTTAGTAAGGCATGTTGATTCACTTCTGTTTGGGTTGAGAAATGGGAACTCGTAGGTCCAAAAATTAGCAAAGGTCATGCCGAATTTTTCGGTCAATATTTGTGCTAACTTTTTGCCTCTTTTTTTAGTAATAAAGCGCAAACATGTCGACTAACGATGAGGCCGGTCCTTCTAAACAAATGAGCGTCGAGGATCTAGATCGAGAGGCCAACAAATCGTTCTAGGGGCCGTCCCAAGAGCATGAGGAGGCGGAGGAGATGAGAATGACACCACCACCGACGACCGTCGTCGGAGGTGCTGGGGGCGAGGAAGATCTAGATTACGAGGGAGACGACAACGACTACGATGGAACTAGTGAAGGCGGGGAGGAGGGTAACACCACCACGGATGGTGGCGAGCGCATAGATGGTGGTAGCGGCAACCCGGCCACCATAAAGAAGAAGAAGAAGAGGAAGAAGGATATTAAGGATCGGAAGCCGCAAGTGCTCGCCAACGTCTGTGATGAGTTCACTGAGGTCACAGAAGGTGGCCAACCCATTGCGCCTTCATCGATTGCCTATGGGTACGACATGCAACTCGGGTGCATCGTCCGAGAAAGCATGTCGATCAACACAAAGTACATCCGACGTAATCATGCTTTGGTCGAGAACCTCCTTAAGAAGCTTCACAAGTGATACACATTCCCAGAGAAGTTTAGAAACCTGGAGAGTAATAAGAACCCGGTGAACAAACTAGCACTGACAAAGATGAGCAACGCCTTGAGCAGCTGGAAAACCCGGGTAAAGAACAGCATTGACAAAGGTGAAAGCTGGGAGATTATAAGTAGTAAAAATCAGATGCTCGACGAAGAAGAGTTCAAGATATTCAAGGCGGACTTAGATACCACTGCCTCTAAAGCATGGACTGAGTGGGGAAAGACTATGTGAGAGAAGAACATAGGTAACCACTGGCTTGTAAGCGGCGGATATAGAGGGAAACAGCCCATTTGGAAAAGGAGGACGACGAGCTTGAACGCCTGGGTAAAGAGAACCCATGGCATAAAATTACAGACCTGCAGATCCGACAATTTGTCCGGGCCCGCTACTACCTGGACCCTGTTACAGGGGAGTTCGTCACTGACGACCCAGATGTGAAGGCCTTTGAGCATGAGCTGATAAGGAATTTACCGTGGATCTCTCATTAAAATAATTAATCCAAGAATCTAAATGCATGCATGGGTTCACCTCTCCTTGTATCTCTGCAGGAGAAGGAATTGAACGCTAGCGAGGACTTGTCATCCCAAGATTCAGTGGCGGGGCCATGGGACATTGTTTTTAACAGGGCGATGAACACTTACAAGAAGAGGGAGAAGAAGTTTCCGCCAAAATTAGTTGGCCGTGTGTCCGGCTTCGGTACAAGCATGAAGTTTACCGAGTACTACAAAGAGGACGCAAAGAAGAGGAGGGAGAGGAAGAACCAGTCGGCGGCTAAAGATAAAGCCGAGGTTGAAGAGATGAAGTTGAAGGTGAAGACATTAGAGGCAAAAGTGGACGAGAAAGCAATGGACAAGTTATTGGAGGAGAAGCTTCGCGCGATCATCCCCCCTGGGTTGATGGAGGGGCTAGCTGTTTGGAATGCGGGAGGTCGACAGGGGCCGATAAACGTGCCTAGCTTTAGCGGCAGCAACTCGAGCATCAACGTTAACGCGTCACCGGACTTGGTGACCCCGCCGGCCACCATCGCCACGGCGCAGCCGCAAGAGCTTGTTGTCGCACAGCTGCCCCCTGCTGCTCCCGCCAAAAATACCAGTATCGCACAGCCGGCGGTGGCACCAGTACCGCGGGAGAATGCTGATGATAGGCCTGCCGCCGGGATCGGCCGTGTGTCGACATTAGCCGAGCTCAACGCCCTCACCAAGGTAACTAATATCATACTCCGCTTCATCTTCTTTATGCGCCTTTGGTGATTGCCACCTCGATCAGATGCCCAACACATATGTGTCGATATTCCGGACACTACTTGCGTACTACTCCACAAAGTTGCCGACGGCGAGTTGAAGGATGTTGCCAAGGGCAATATCATACAACCGGCGAACCGCACGATGCACAACAATGCAATGGACGATGCCGTGATAAGGGTCCGGATTGCTCGGGTGTTGCCAGGGTGCAATGACATGGACCCCCCTTTCAACCTCAGGGAGCCGACGAACACAAGACCCTTGCAGAATGCCACGGCTAGCCCTTGACATGGCTGAAGAGTCAGATTCATCTTACGGGGCACCTAAGCGCCACCTCGATCGCCCGGCCACCACCTCGGATGCCACCTGTCACTGGCGCCACCTCGATCGTCCGGTCACCACCTAGGAAGCCACCTGTCGTCGTTGCCACCACCAGTCGCCACCAACAACTGTTGGGAGCGTGTGAGCTGCCCCAAGGCGATGCCGTCGTTGCAACGCAACCACCGTCGCCCCCGCCACCACCATCACCACATGGCGGCAACAAGGATGATGATGAAGAATTTGTCAACATCGACGACTACATCAACAACGGCGCCGGCAAGGATTGTACATGCCTGCTGTGGATGAAGAACCCTTCATCAATCGCGAGGGTCAAGGTGGGCGTCCCACTACATGCACGCAACGCCTGGTCTTCGGAGGTTTATCTCAAGAGACGCCTCCGGCCGCCGATCAACATGAGAAACCAGTTGGATTCGTCTTTAGCCCTGACACACTCCAAAAGGCGGCCGTTGAGAACTTAGCATCCCCAATGGAGGAGCCTGCTCAGAAGACGAAGAAGCACAGGAAGAGAGGTAAGAAAGCTGAGAGCCAACCTCCTCTGAAGAGGATCCGGGCTAAGGATGACGTCGTACCAGCCCACGAGGATGGCTTGCCCAGGATACATATAGCCGGTGAAGCGATACTGACTCCGGATCTGCTCCACCTTGCTGGTGGACATATGCTCGCTTTGAGTGATAGTATCAAGACACTAGAGGGCATTCTTCTTAAAGACAAAGATCCAAATTACCCGGTTTTCACTGTCAAGGTGCCATTGGACGTGGACTTCGTCCATGAAGCCCCTGCGGACGTGTTCTTCATATCGTACGAGGACGTCTTCAAGCTGTTTCTCTCGAAACGGCTGGACTATAACATGGTCCGCCTATTCGCGCTCAATCTGGCTATGAAGACCAAGAGAGAGCAGACCCCCTACATCGCGATAGTGGATCCCTACTACATGCGTGATAGCCAGTTGAGGGAAGGATCTGAGAAGCGTGCCAAGGCGACGGCGTATCTCGAGAAGTTCATGGTGGACCACAAGAGGACGAACACGCTTCTTTTGCCTTTCTTTCCCGATTAAGTACACACACCCCCTAGCATTGTTAACTTAGGCTTTCTTATAGCTTTCTTCCTTTGCCCTTTTCCAACATCCCGTTTCAATCGTGTTGTGCAGAGACAAATACTGCACACTCATCGTCATTTGCACAAAGTACTCGATAGCATCGTATTTCGACTCGGCGAGTAAGAAGAAGAAGAAGGACTACACCAGAATAAGGGGTGTTTTGAATGAGGCTCTCGAGGGCTACGCTAAAAAGGTATGCCCCTTCGTCAACAAGGGGGAATGTATTAAGGATGACAAGCACGTGTTCAAGCATGTGCTCGAGTTCCCCTGCATCAAGGAGCCGGCTACTGGCGGCGCCAAGGAGGCCTTCTACGCCATGCATCACCTTAAAGGGTTTGTCCGGGATTGCCAGAACCTAACTCTGCCATCTAGTTTCCGAGCATGGGCCGAAAATTTGGCGCGAAGGGACGATGATGATCTTAGAGAAGACTTCCATCGCATCCAGGTTAAGTTGTCGGAAATCATCGTGGAAGATGTCAACACGAGGGGAGGGGTCCTAAAACACAACAAAGGGTTAACTAAGAGGGAGATTGAAAATATTCTTCGTCAACAGGGTGACAACAGGACGTGGATGACGAAGGATGGCTATCTACCATTCCCGAAGCCGAGCGTTAGCAGTTCTCAACATTGATCGATGTGTGCGCCTAGAATTATCATAGATGTCTGTGTGTAGTGTTGTGTCACAAACTATATACTATCGTGGTCGTATGTTGTAAACTTCACTATTGTGGTCGTTGTCGTCGAAGTTCTATGATTATGATCGATGTGCTATCTTCTATGTTTACTGATCTTTTGCTTTAGTTTATGTGAATATATATGCATGTGAACCAATTTAGTTCTTTCTGTTGCATGATTTACTAATATGCCTTATCTATAGAGACAACGAAGTGGTACGTGGTGTACAAGGGTTGGGTTCTAGGAGTCTACGATGAGTGGGAGGACTGTCAGAAACAAGTGAACAAGTTTAGCGGCAACAGCTACAAAGGATACGCGACTCGAGAGGAGGTGGTAGCCAAGTGGAGGAACCACCTATGGAAGGAGAACTGGATGAAGATATTGCTAGTGCTCTTGCTCTTGCTCACCGTCGTCATAGTTGTATTCTGTTTGATTCTAGTGTAGGCGAGATGGACACTTCATTTATTATGTGATGAGATGGTGAACTTTATAACAAACACTTGTAACAAACCACTTCATTTGACTTGTATTGTAATGTGATGATCACTTGTCTATCTCGTTCGGGCTCTAAGTAGTGTGATGGCACTATATTCATGTTTGTATTATATTTGTTTTCATATACTAAGTCAAATATAATGTTTCTATATAATACTGTATAATACCTGTATAATATTGTATATTTTGGACAAGTGTCAATTTTTTTTAATACCTGATACTCAAACCAGTGGCGCATCGTTTTAACCTTTTGTGGCGCATTGTCCATAATGCGCCACTGAACAGAGTCATGTGGCGCATCAACCGAAATGCGCCATAGAAGTATCATGACTTCTGTGGTGTATTTCGGAATGCGCCACAGAAATTTTCATCAGTGGCGACGTAATAGTGGCGTCCCAGCCATGCGCCACAGAAGACCAATATTGATGCGCCACTGATGAAGGATTTCCTAGTAGTGAAAGTGCGAGTAAATAAGAGACAATAATAATAATTGCAGCGAGTGGCTCAATCCTTTCTTCAGAAAAGGATAAGCCAGTTGTATTATTTATGATGACCAAACATTCTCGAGGACACATGGTAATATTATCAAGTGCTTTTTCTTCAGATAGTCGATTAATCTTCATTGGTTGGATAATTGTTATGGGGGTAAACCTATGATAATGTACTACCCCAACTTTGACTAATACATACTTGTGATTATACCCCTTGCAAGCATCCGCAACTATAAGAAAATAATTAAGAGAAAAATCTAACCACAACATTAAACTCTGAGATCCTACACTCCCTTATGCAATGGTTTCCTAACGGGGGTTTAGGTTTATGTCACTCCGGCAACCCCACAATTAGTAACCAAGTAAACAATGCATTCTCCTAGGCCCATAAATGTGAAGTATCATGTAGTCGACATTCACATGACACCACTAGAAGAATAGCACCACAACATAAATATCAAACCATTAAATATTACTCAACATAATTCCACTCCTAACAACATGGGTTCTCCCATGTCCTCAAGAACTAAACAAAATACTCACAAGATATCATATGGATCAAGATCAGAGATGAAATAATGATAAGTAACAATCTGAAAATGAACAATAATCCAATAGTTTCACTCAATAGCATCAACTATAACAAGTAATCAACACCGGGAAAGTTTCCCGTATGAACTACACAAGATTCGACCCAATTGTTACAGCGGTATGGCGTGGTGGTGATGGTGTTGGTGGTGATGGTGATGAGGGTGATGATGATGATGATGACCCCGATGAAGCCTAGCTCGATGATGGTGTCGATGGCAATGATCTCCCCTCTCCGGGGAGGAATTTCCCCGGCAGTTTTCTGCTTGCCGGAGAGCTTTTTATCTCTCTGTGGTTTCCGCCCCGCAGAGGCGGCAGAATATTTCTGTGATCGCTCCCCTCGTCTTAGGTTTTTGGGAAGATGATGTAGGAGAAAGGGCGACGCCAGAGGTGGGCCAGGGTGGCCACACCACCTGGCCGCGTGGCCCAGGGGTCCGGCGCCTAGGGGTGGTGTGGGCCCATGTGGCCCATCTCCACTCCCTCTTCTGGCTATCTTCGTCTTCTGGGGAAAATAGGAATTTCCGTATATTTTCTATAATTTTCTGATCTTCGGAAATATTGCATCTGGAAAGCGCTTTTTCCAGCAAAATTCTAACTCCAGCAGTTAATTCTCCAAAATCATCAATCATGCCAAATAGATGAAATAACATAAGTATCATCTCTAAATATGAAATATATCAATGAATAATAGTAATTATGATATAAAATAGGTGATGAAAAATGGACGTATCAACTCCCCCCAAGATTAGACTTCGCTTGTCCCCAAGCGAAAACTGAACTCAGTAAACATGACCACAGGTTTATGGAGTGAAGTGTCGATAAAGAGAATACAGACAAGAAGCATCACATTTGTTAATACACAAATCATAATATAAAGCAACTCACTCTTATATAACTTAACTTGCAATGTCTAAGGGAGACACATTAAAGGTGCACAAAGAAAATCATAACTGGTGATGGCAAACTTCGTTCTTGGTCAGAGAACAATTAACAAATCATACGGTCTCTTCACCAACAATGATAGCTTTAAAAATTATATTCATTCTTACAAGAGCATTGTGCAAAACAAGTAAAATAAGAAACAAGACTGAATAAATCAACATATACATGATTGAATCACAATAACTCAAATGCTTGCTTGACATAGAGAGGAATAGGCTTGCTGACTCAACATAAAAGTAAAAGATAGGCCCTTCGCAGAGGGAATCAGGGATTAACAAGTTATATAAAGCTTCCAAAAATTATGGTTGTCAACACCCGGATTTTTAATCCCAGCTGCCTGTTATACCATACATCGGAATCCCAGGATTACCATTTTTGCGAGACATAACAGATTTGGATATCACAGTACATCATCCATTACAAACCATACATAAGGTCTTACACAAATAAGGATCTCATGATCCAGTTCTTAATACAACTCAAGCAGCGGAATAACGTAAAGATAACGATAGCGTAGGCAAAGCTCCATCTTCAGGGTCACAGGCAATGTTGATGATGGGAGATTATCCTAGTTGTCGTAACCTTCCTGCGGTCCGTCATCCTGATACTCCTCTTCATAGTCTGGCCACGGGAATAGCCAGGGACAAAGCCATGAGTACTCTTTAAGTACTCGCAAACTAATACTAATCAGTTAAGGGGGTTTTGTAGTAGGATACTAAGCTCTAGGGTTGTTTTGCAACAAGCCAGATTTACCTCTACTAAGTTCAGAAGCAAAGAAAGCTAGTTGAAAGTTTTATAACACCTAAGTGGGAACTTGAATTTCATATCACAACTCTGTTGTGGTCAAGTCAAAGTCACAAATCATTTCACAAGTTGTTTTGAAAACATCTGACGGGGGAACAATATGGCCACTCCAACTGTCCATAACCGCGGACGCGGCTATTCGAATAGTTTGACACTCTGCAGAGATTGTACACTTTCACCACAACATTCGATACATCCGTCAGGAAACCATCCTGAATTCACCATACTCAGTATGCGGATAATCAATCCTAACCTTTCAATTACACGCCCTAGTATAGGCACCTCTCCCGTGAGTTTGGCCTCCCAACCATGACCAACTGTCATCTTGGGTACTGCAAAGGTGGACAATCTTCACAAGGTAGCCTCAGCTCAGACCTTGGCCGCAAGGGAACCCATATTAAGGTATATAAATTTCCAGTCAAGCCCTACCGAAATTTCGGGTATGGTGGTTGTACGGTAAAATTGGAATGGTATCGCATCCAGACAACCATCGGTTTTATAAAGGGCTAAGGCTCATGCCTCAACATTTTCATCATCCAAAATCATCTGGTGTTCAAGAACACATGTCAAAACATTTCAGTAGAATGACTCATCATTCTAAGGTTTTCATAACCATTTTCACCAATTATTCCCATCTAAAGTTGATCAAGTTTTATGCTTAGCACTAGCATCTACAACTGGTGGTTGATACTAATGGTGGGTAATAACAAGTGTATCTTATCTAAGTAAATCTCATGCCTCAGGATGACATTAAGATTATCTAACTTAGGCCAAGTTTTATGCTCTTTATGCTCCCTTCAATTATCTTTCTAGAATCTACAAGTCATTAAGTAAACTTTTGATAGAAAGCTTTTAATAAAGAAACTAAAAATACTAAGCTTGCAAGTAAAACTAGTATGGGGTGTCAAGTGGGTATAAGCACATATTCTTAAAGCATATAGTTGGCATAGTAACAAGCAAGTAGTAGCTTGCATAAGTAGGGTATCTTGCAAGTGTTAGCTTGCCTTGTGCAGAGCAGTGGTTGAAGTTCTCCTCAGCTTCTTCCTCGTAGTATCCTCCTTCCTCCTCGTATCCTTGGTCGGTACTAGCATCTATAAATAAATACGAGGTACACAATCACCAAACAATACTTAACTATTTCTAATCATCACACAAAGGTTCACACTAGGTGATCTAGCATCATCACTAACATTACAAGGATTAAAGCACTTGTCCCATTTATTTTATTTTGATAAAAGTAATTTGTACTCATTGAAAAACTACTTAAGATTTAATATTCTCCAACTCAAACATGGGATCATGTTGACACATGTCATCACCACATATTTCAGTACATGGGAATGTGATTTAAAGTGGTGTCACAATTTAATAAGGTCTAACATTTTTATTTTATTTTATTAAAGTGACTAGAAATGCCTATGTGGCATTCTTTTATTACTTGATCATTATTTCTATAAGTAAACCTATATCTTTTATATATTCTGAAAGGTATGGTCAAATGTGATTTTTTAGAGTTGGAATCAACTCAAAAGCTTTTATGGTTGAATTTTGAAAAATGTTTGAATGCATAAAAGCTTCTGCCTTGTTATTTTTACCAGGGGTGATCTATAAATCTAAATGGTTTGAATCCAACGGGCTTGGATTAAGCATTCTAGTACCTTTCTAACAAAATTGGTTTCATGCATTTTGGTTTACTGAATCGATCTGGGCTGATTTTTGAATATAGGTACATAACTGTGTTTGAAACTAAATGAATAAAAGTAAATTTGAATTGTTGGGTCGCGCGGGACGTTTAACTGGGTCGTCCCACTACGCACAACACACGCGCGGGCTGGTTAAGTGGATATCCCCACGCGTCAGTGAGACAGTGCGAGGTGAAGCGGTACGGGGCGATGTGTACCATAGGATCTTATTCTAATCGAACGGCTCGAGTTCATCGTCCACGCCTGAACAGGACGCGACGAGCACGAACCATAGCATGGCCAGTGGGGGTCGTGGGAGGCTCACCGGGGCTCAGGCGATGGTCGGCGACAAGGGTGAACGACGAAGTCGACGACGGTGGTTCTCCTGGTATCGGCAGCTTCTCCTGGGGCGGTTCCAACCGATGACGCCTCTCCTCCTCTGCAGCGGTGAACTCCGGTGAATCCGGCCACCTGGTGCTCGCCTTGCTCCGGGAGTGAGTGGATGTGATCAGTGAGAGGTGGGGAGTGAACTGGTGTGAAGAAAACGAGCGGGGGAGGTCTCCTTTTATAGTGGCTGAAGGGGACCAATGGGCGCGGGCTGAGCTCGTCGTGGTCTACAACACAGAGGGCTAATGGCATGGGCGACGATAGGGGGTGGTGCTGTGCTCCCTGGCGAACCTCAACGGCGTGGTGGCGAGGCGTGGGTCGGTGCTGATCGGTCGGAACACGTTGATGCTCTAGGCGGGTCCGACGGTGATTTTAATGGCGCATAGCGTGCATGGTCTGCACGGCGGCGAACGGGCATGTCTGCGGGGTTGCTGGAGCGGTGGTGATCACGCACGCAAGCGGCAAGGGCGACACATGGTCTGTGCGAGGGTGTCGAGCGGGGCGCTCTAGTGCGCTCTCGGCATGGCCTCAGAGAAACTCGGCGCGTTCTTGGCGGGTGGTCCAGGATCTGGCTGCGCTCGGAGCTGGAACATGGAGTGGCGGTGGATGGTGTTGCGTCTATGAGACAAGGTTGGCGAGGCTAGAGAGGCGTGTAGCTTGCTGTCCACATTGGGGGTGGCAAAGGGGCTCAGCATGGTCACCATTAATGGCTATGCCAAGCTCACAGTGGTGCTAAGGCTTGTTAATTTGGCTAGTTCATCTACTGAGAGTGTATTGAGAGCTAGAGAGGGAACAAGGTTGGCCAAAATCACTGCACACTATAGTGTTTGTTGTTTGTTTGTTTGCTGTTGACAAGGTGTTTTTTGAAATGGCCGAAAGAAATTCAAATTTGAATTTTGGATTCAAACTTGGTGGGTTTGCTAGGCACATACTAGGGAGTATCTGGTTAGTTGGATTAGTCAAGGGGCACTGGTTTGGTTGGGTTTTGAAAAGGTGTGATCTTCACATATGATAAAGATTCAATTTTCACTTGTGATTTGAATGAGGTTGCCAATTGTTCCTGCAAGTTTGAACGGTGGTCTTTGATTCACTTTTACTTGGTCTAGCAAGGGGTGAAAAGAATTGGAGAAGATTCTGTTTGAAATCTTGGACTAGAAACACTCAAAGTGACCTAGTGAGCAAGATTGGCAAAAATGACCATTTGCCTTATTTGATTTTTTTTATTTTCTCTTGATTTGTTTCTACTTGGAAATGTTTTATATGATGTTATATTAATCTTTAAACCATTTCTTTCTATTTAGGCTAATCACACAAGTCCATTCATGCATCTATCAAATCACCACATACACACATGCATTCATATGATTTAAATTAATCAAAGTTTTTGTTGACCCTAATTTTAGTGATTAGAGTTTGATGATCATTGTTTTATATTTTTGGGATGTTACAAACCTTCCCCACTTAAAAAAATCTCGTCCCGAGATTTGGAAAAGAAGAAAAAAATATTACCTAGGATTTAAAGAGATCGGGAAACACCGTTCTGATGTGAACTTCTCGCTCCCAGGTAGCTTCTTTTTCAGTGTGGTTGCTCCACTGAATTTTGAGAAACTTGATGCTTCGGGTTCTGGTGGTTCTGAAATCTTCTTCCAAAATACGGATGGGCACTTCGGGAAATGTCAGGTCATTGTTGACTCTATGGTCTGGTGATTAATGTTCTTGAAAACTTCAGTCTTCTCCGGAATTTCAAGGCATTTGCGAAGTAACGATATATGGAAGACATTGTGTACTGCTGAGATTTCCTCTAGCAGTTCAAATTGATATGATACTTCTCCTCAACGATTCAGAATCTTGAAGGGTCCGATATATCTGGGGGCTAACTTTCCTTTGAGATGGAAACACTGCATTCCCTTCAAAGGTGACACTTTAAGATACACGAAATCTCCGATATTGAAAGCGAGGTCTCGATGTCTCTTGTCGGCGTAACTATTTTGTCTTGACTAGGCGGTCTTGAGGTGCTCACGAATCTTGTGAACTTTCTCTTCTGCTTCTCGTAGGATGTCGGGTCCAAAAATCTGACTCTCTCCTACTTCTGACCAATTCAAAGGGGTGTGACACTTCCTTCCATACATGAATTCAAATGGGGACATTTGTAGACTAGCTTGATAACTGTTGTTGTATGAAAATTCTGCGAAAGGAAGACAGTCTTCCCATTTAGATCCATACTCTAGCACACATGCTCTTAACATATCATTGAGTATTTGATTTACTCGCTTCGTTTGTCCATATGTCTGAGGGTGATATGCTGTGCTAAAATCCAGTCGGGTTCCTAAACCTTCTTGGACTTTCTTCCAGAATCTCGAGGTAAACTGGGTTCCTCGATCCGATACGATGTTCTTGGGGACTCTGTGCAAACTGACAATTCTAGCGATGTATAACTCCGCTAGCATCGAAATCTGGTATGTGGTCTTGACTGGTAAGAAATGGGCTACTTTGGACAACCTGTCAACTATCACCCATATAGAGTCATTTCCCCTACTAGAAGTAGGCAATCCAGTGATAAAGTCCATTCCAACTGAATCCCATTTTCATTCCGGAATCTGTAGTGGTTGCAATAGTCCTGCGGGTCTTTGATGTCACGTCTTGACTCTCTGACATATATCACACTTGGCAATATAGCTTCCGATTTCTCTTTTCATCTTATGCCACCAAAATTGCTCCTTCAAATCCTGATACATCTTCGTTCCTCCGGGGTCGATAGAATAAAGAGTATCATGGGCCTCTTTTAAAATAACTTCTATCAACACCGAATCTGCTGGTACACAGAGACGTCCTTTGTACCATAGAACTCCGTCTTCGTCTTCGGTAAATCCGGGTACTTTGCCTGTACCTATACGACGTTTGATTCCGTCGATACTAGCATTTCCTTTCTATGCCTCTTTGATCTGATCGATCAAAGTGGGTTGAAGTTCTATGCTAGCCAAAAATCCTTCACTTACTAATTCCATTCGGAAATCTTCCATCTCTTTGTGCAATCTTGGTTGCTCCTTCAAAATCATGGAGTTCAAGCGGCACGGCAATCTGCTAAGGGCATCTTCTACCACATTGGCTTTACCGGGGTGATAGTGTATGTCCAGATCATAGTCCTTGATTAGCTCAATCCATCTTCTCTGCCTCATATTCAGTTCCTTCTGAGTGAATATATATTTCATCCTCTTGTGATCCGAATAAATCTCACAACGGTTTCCCATCAGGTAATGCCTCCATGTCTTCATGGCTAGAACTACGGCTGCGAGTTCAAGGTCATGGGTTGCATAGTTATGTTCATGTTGCTTCAGTTGTCGGGATAGATAAGATATAACTTTGCCTTCTTGCATTAGCACACATCCGAGACCGATCTTGGATGCGTCACAATACACATCAAAGGGCTTGGTGATATCCGGCATGATCAAGATGGGGGCTGAAATCAGTCTCCTCTTGAGTTCTTGAAAACTCGCTTCACATTTGTCCGTCCATTCAAACTTCTTGTTCTTCTTCAGCAATTGGGTCATGGGTCTGGCAATACTCGAGAATCTTTCTACAAACTTGCGGTAGTATCCCGCTAATCCGAGAAATGCACGAACTTGGGTTTGAGTGGTTGGGGATTGCCAATCTTCGACATCCTTCACCTTCACAAGGTCAACGGCAATTCCTCCGGCTGATACAATGTGTCCGAGGAATCCTACCTCCTGTAACCAGAATTCACATTTGCTAAACTTGGCATATAGCTGATGCTCTCTAAGGGTTCAAAGAATGGTCCTTAGGTGTAGCTCATGTTCTTCTTCTGATTTGGAATAAATCAGAATGTCGTCGACGAAAACAACGACAAACTTATCCAGGAAGTCCATAAAAATCTTATTCATGATGTTCATGAAATAAGCGGGGGCATTGGTTAACCAAAATACATGACAGTATACTCATATAATCCATATCGGGTGGTAAAGGCAGTCTTTGGAATATCCTCTGCGTGAATTTTGAGTTGATAATAGCCAGTTCTAAGATCAATCTTAGAAAACACTTTGGCACCAGTCAACTGGTCAAACAGGTCTTCTATCTTCGGCAAAGGGTATTTGTTCTTGACGGTAACATCATTCAACTTTCGATAATCCGTACACAAACGGTGACCTCCATCTTTCTTGTCCACAAATAAAACAGGTGATCTCCATGGTGACGCACTTGGTTGAATCAATCCAATTTCCAGCATGGCATCTAGTTGCTTCTTCAGTTTTGCTAGCTCAGACGGGTTCATACTATATGCTCTCTGGGTTATGGGTACGTTTCCAGGTATTAGTTCAATGATAAACTCGATATCCCGATCTGGGGGCATACCGGCCAAAACATCTGGAAATACATCGGGGTATTCACAGACTATCCGGACTTGGTCAATGGTTGGCTGGGCTATACTCTTGTTGCACTTTAATTGACGGGGCAAGGTTTCAGATACATGCTCAACTGATATTCTGGCTATACTAGTCATGGTTATGGATTTCTTGGCACAGTCAATTAATCCCTTGTGTTTGGACATCCCATCCATTCCTAGTACTACTTTCAAACCTTTAGTTCCAAGTACTATTAGATTAGCATAAAAATCTATGCCATGGATTCAGATAGGGACGGCTTTGCAAATTTGCCTAGCTTTGGTGGTTGAACCAGGTATTTGAACAATCATAACATGCTTCAATTTTGTTGGTTGAATCTTACTAGTGCATGCAAATTCTTCAGTAACAAATGAGTGCGATGCTCCAGAATCAAACAACACTCTTGCAAGTACTGAGTTAACAGAAAACATACCCAGCACGACATCTGGCGCTTCCTGGGCTTCTTCAGCATGCATGAGAAAGAGACGGCCGTTGCGGTTGAGCGAGTTCCCTGGGGCAAACCTTCTTCCAGGCTGAACACGATGTTGCTGCTGAGCTGGGGTATTTGCATTGGGGGCTGGGGCAATCTTCTTGGGGCACTCATTGGAATAGTGACCCTTGGTTCCACATTCATAACATGTCACTTGCGACTTGTCCTTCACTGCAACAGGCACAGCATTGCTTCCAGTCCTCGGGGCAATGTTGGTGTTGGTGGCATCATTGTTATTGTTGAACTTGGGTGGTGCACGGTTGAAATTGTTGGAGTTGCCAGGGTTGTTGTGGTTTCCTCCAGGCCTTTGGTTTCCACGGTTGGGATAAGTGGGACGGTTCATCAGGGGTCTGTTGGTTCTCGGGGAAAATCCTGGAGATGGGTTGGAGCGATACTTTGGTGTATGGTGGGTTCCTGGTTGATGCATCATGCGACGCTTGCGGTTCTCATTGGCTTGGTTGATCTTTCCTTCCATCTGAATGGCAGAGTCAACTAAGGCTTCAATATCAGCAAAGGGGATATTGACTAACACCGTCTGCATCTCATCGTACAGACCATTCAGGAATCTCTCTTTCTTCTTGGCTTCAGTGTCGATCTCATCCGGTGCATACCTAGCTAATGACAAGAATTTGTCATGGTATTCCACTACTGTCATTCTCCCTTGCTTTAGTTCCCTGAATTCATCTCTCATCCTCTTGATTAAACCCGGTGGCACATGGGTTCTGATAAACTTGACTTTGAACTCTTCCCAAGTCATCATCTGACCTCATGTCATGGCGTGAATGTTGTTCCACCATGCCCTTGCATCTCCTGCCAGATAGTGGGTAGCAAACAATACTTTCTCATTAGCTTCCACTCCTGCAACTTCTAGACTGTTCTCCATGGTTTGCAACCAATCATCTGCATCTAAGGGTTCTTCTGACTTAGTGACCACAGGTGAATTGTTGTTCTGGAAATTCTTGAGCTTAGATCCATGGTTGTCCTGATTTCCATGGCCTTGATTGTTGTTGGCCATCTGGACGATGTGTTGAATGGTGGCTAAGTTGGCTTGACGTTCGACTCTTTCGGCTTCGCGGTCAGAAACCAACATTTGCAAGAGTTGTAACATCGGGTCCGGGGCTGAGTTGCTTCCTCCGCGAGGCATCTAAATATTGAGGTAGATCATGAGAAAAGAGGGAATTTTCTAAGGTTCAGGGATTTTGGGTTTGAAAAGTTTTCAAAGTTTGACTCAGATTTTTCTAGCAACTTGCTTTTCATTCATTCATAGCACACGATACAAACACACACCACAATAAAGGAAAACAGATGGTTTTAAGAACCATTCTGGGAAACTACGATATAGTGGGACCGAATACAACTCACTAACGCTAGTGCTCAAGTGCTACTACTCATCGAAGTTAGTGTCCTCATCATCATCATCGATGAAGGCGAAGTCATTTTCATCGGTGAAGAAGTCCATGGTCTGATCCTCCAGAAAGTCATCATCATCACTGAGATAGGAGTAGGGGTCTCCACGAAGGTCTTCCCCTGCATTCTCCCTCTCCTCCAACTACATGTCTCTCTTGTGGATGGTCTCCTCCAAATCCGTGATCCAGTGGTGAAGACGGGCAATGATGCGCTCCTTCTTGTCGAGCTAACGGCGACGAGACTTGCGATCCTTTACTAGCATGGCGAGGGTCTGATCCTTCTTCTTGGCGATGGCGTACTTGTGGTTGGCGTAGGAACGGGCATTGTCCCACTCCTTCTGACGGTCGTACATCATGAAGGTGAGGTGGTCCAATTGACTCTTCAGATCGGGGTGGTATGGGCCTCCAGTGGCTATCCCATAACATCACGCCTTGGGTAGAACTCAAAATGGGTGCCCCTGATCTGATTGATACTCTGCCCACACAGACGGGCAAGAGCTTCCTGCATTGCCCTGGCCAGTCCATCGAGCCAGTTGTTCTCTCTTAAGGTGAACTGAATTCCCTCTGCAGTGGGAGGTTCAATCTTTCCTCGGAGACTTGCAACAACTAACCACTGCAAATCCTCTCCTTCCTGATCATTGAGCTGAGCTCCGAAGAACTCGGGGTGCGGACGCTCCAGCATCTCCGACAGTTGGTCCAAGTCACGCTTAAAGATGAGGTCTCCTCCATTCCCTAACTGATAAAACTTGTTGTACTTTACGTCCATCTATAAGAATATAGGATGAGTAAGTTAGTAGAGTGATCAAGTGTGTCAAATTTTATGTACTTTGCAAGAATTTTTTAGGAACATGGATTTTCATGAAAGAATCCAAGTGATAAGAATGAGAACAAGTTTTTGTAATTACTCACTTCCTTTGGTTTTGAAACTAAGTTTTTGATTCGAACGTCCATTATAACAAGGGTCTCCTATGGTCAGGATAACTCTGATACCAACTTGTCAACACCCAGATTTTTAATCCCAGATGCCTGTTATGCCATACATCGCAATCCCAGGATTACCATTTTTGCGAGACATAACAGGTTTGGATATCACACTACATCATCCATACAAACCATACATAATGTCTTAAACAAAGAAGGATCTCATGATCTAGTTCTTAATACAACTCAAGCAGCGGAATAATGTACACATAACGATAGCGTAGGCGAAGCTCCATCTTCAGGGGCATAGGCAATGCTGACGATGGGAGATGATCCTAGTTGTTGTAACCTTCCTCGGTCCGTCATCCTAATACTCCTCTTCATAGTCTGGCCACGGGAATAGCCAGGGACAAAGCCATGAGTACTCTTTAAGTACTCACAAACTAATACTAATCAGTTAAGGAGGTTTTTGTAGTAGGATACTAAGCTCTAGCATTGTCTTGCAAAAAGCCATATTTACCTCTACTAATTTCAGAAGCAAAGAAATCTAGTTGAAAGTTTTATAACACCTAAGTGGGAACTTGAATTTCATATCACAACTCTGTTGTGGTCAAGTCAAAGTCACAAATCATTTCACAAGTTGTTTTGAAAACATCTGATGGGGGAACATTATGGCCACTCCAACTGTCCATAACTGTAAGGTCCCAACCTTTAATAAGGTAGAGATCCCTGTGTTTACAATGCTAGTCCCTGGATCAATAGCTAGCATCCACAGTTAAGATGTAATATCAAGAAACAAAGGTCATAATACAACTTTATAACCAGGAATAACATAATTTATTACATCTTACATAGCTCATTTGGCTATTACATTACAATGCAGCAGAATATAACAATAACATGGGGTCCTTCATCTTCAAAGTGCCACAGGCAGACATGTTGGTTGTAGACTTGTAATCCTAATCATTAAACTTCACTAATATCAAACAAACCTGCAACATAACAAGTTACAGCCACAAGGGTCAATACATTTGAATTGTATTGGCAAGTGATACTATGGTAGTATAGTGGAGTCTATCAACTATATGCATTTGGCTAAGTGGAGCTTAGGCTTGCTTTGCTCAAAATAGATTTTCCTTATCATTTGAAAACACTAAGTTTTTGCTTTGACAAAATCACCCAAGGAACCACCAATAGAAATTTGTGAACCTTAAACCCTTGTTCAACCACAAGTTTTTAACTTAGAAATTTGGATGATGAGATTCTTGAAAGCTTCCATGTCTTGATCCTCAAATTTTCCTTTGCCAGGGACATGGCTAAGCACTTAGATTTTACACTCTGCAGAGGTGGTGCACTTTCCCCACAAGACTTGGTTTCACCAAGACAAGATCTTTCAGAAGCCTTCCCTTAGACCAGAATGGATGCGTTCCAACCTATCATTCCCCTACCACCAACTGTCCATTTGGCTAAGTTCTTGCAACCTATATGATCTAGGCAGAGCCCATAATGCCATGTGGTTGCACTTGAAGCTTCTCAACATTTGACATCTCAAATCTCTTTGTTCCTGGGTGGCCATCCACAAGTGAGATACACAAGGTAAACCATAGAAATGGGCCTTGTGAACCACTCAACACAAACCATTCCTTCCATTCCACCTAGGTGATTCATTCACTTAGTTGTTTTATTAAACAAAACACAAGTCCTCAGACTTAGAAATTTTTCCATAGCATGTATATATATTCCACCCTTGTTTTCTACTAGCTAAGCTAAGCATGATAGTAATAGGAATCTTAACTTAGGAAATTCTACTAAGGTTTCATCTACTAGGATTTCCCATAGCATGGTTTATACTTAGCAAAATTCCATGCAAGTCCTACTTAGAAACATCACTAGTGCATAGTGAAAATAATGGGACAAAGGTATGAAGCATCACTTTCCTTTTTGGTAGAGAGTATAAGTTCACTTCCTTGTTCTTTGCAATGTTCACTCACTTCAAATCACTACAATTCAATCAAGCAAACAATATTTCAATCTACCATTCAAGCAATTCATCACATAAAATAATAGTGACAAGACAATGCATGCAAGCATGCTAAAGATTGTTTTATTTGTAAAAGTGGTTTCTAATGGTTCATAAACATTTGAAAACATCTAATGGTCATTTTATAAAGTGGCAAAATCATTTGCAAAAGTTTTTACTCCATAAACCATTTTTACCCAAGTCATTATTTTATGTGGTGTAGAAATGCTTTTATTAAGGCAAAATTCTATAGGTTTCACAAAATATGTTTTCAGACCATATAACCTTGTGTTTAGGGTCAGAGAGTTTATTTCCAACACATTTATCAAAGGTTTTCTTCCAAAACCATTTTTAATAATCAAACCATATTTTTTTTATTTGACTAGAAATGGTTTAAATCCAAAGTTTATTCTTTTGATTCACCAAATACATTTTTGAAACCACAATTCGTTTCCTATGGTCAGTAGGTTCAAAACACTCCATTTTCAAAATATTTTATCCTCCAAATCATTTTGGAATAAATTTTATAACATAAACATGCATACACAAGTTTCTGCAAAAACAAACATTTTAACAGAAGCTTTTTACTAAACAAAGTGCATGGTTGGCTAGGGCTTGTTTTTCTGAATCCACTGATATAAAGTTTGCAAAATTTGGACGTGTAGATTAAAAGTTACAGATTTTACAAAACCACATATCTAATAGATTCAAATCTGTTTTAAACAAAACAATCAGAGACACGTGTCTTATTCCTATTCGCTGATACCGCTTCGCTCGGATCACGCTCTCTGGTGCGTTGGATCAAGTTGGATCGAGCGGCACAGGTTGCGTACCTCTTCGGCGTTAAGTGAATCTATCGCACTCGTTGGATCCAGATCGAACGGCTAATGCGCGACTGACCAGAGGTGGGCGGCGCTAGCGGCGGCAGGTGGCGGCGGCGTGTCTGACTACGGTGGAGCTGGAGCTAGAGGAGGCAAGGAGGAGTAAGGAGATGCTCACCAGGCTCAGGAGGTCACGGCGATGCTCAACGTGTTGATATCTCGTCGAGGGGCGCACGGTGGTGATGGCAATCACTCGCCGGAGCTGCGATGTGCCTCGGGTTCGTCTGTTCGTCGACGGGGGCGACGATATACAGCGTGCTAAGGCAAATAAAAGGCACCATTAGGTTCGTATGGAAGCCGCGATCTTGTGAGTATCCAAGAGGGGGTAAGGGGCGGTCTAGACTCACCAGTAGTGCTCGCCGGAGTTGCGGGGTTCTTCGGTGGCGCTCAGACGAAGACGGAGGCGAGGTTGTGGGGCAAGCGAGAGGGGGCTGGAGGCACTGGAGTGTGCGCCAGAGTCTGGGGAAGATGTTCGCGTGCTCGTGGAGGCGAGGGGTGGCGCGGGGCTGCCGGAATCGACGCCGGAGAGTCGTCGGACAGAGGACGGTGCAGAGAAGAATTGGGCGGCCTAGGGGCACGCTAAGGTGGGGCGACAGAGGGGAAAGAGAGAGGAGGGAGAGGCTCTTTAACTAGCGTGGTCACGGCGAGGAATAAACGCAACGTTATGGTGAATTCAATCAGAGGAATCAACGGCATGAAACGGCCAGGCATGTTCAGCGCGGGGAGGAAGAAGGTGACGTGGGCGTGGGGTCGTGGCGTCAGTGAGTGAGAGAGAGGGGAGGTGGGGGTCCATCTGCCAGTGCCTCTGCGGTGAGTTTCTGAGTGTGAAGCGTTTTTCTGCGGGAGAGGAGCAGTGGGTTTGGTTGGTATTAGTTGGGCCAGGCTAGTTGGGCTGGGTCCTTTTCTTATTTTTTTCTGTTCTGTTTGTTTTTCTTTTTCTCTTTTGATTTTTCTGTTTTGATTTTGAATAAGCAATTCAAACCCTCATTTGATTTCAAACCTTTGTCAAAGTTTGTGTAGGTTTAAGTACTGATTAATAAAACATCCTGATGTTAATTTTTGGAATTTATTTTATTCTTTTTGGGGTCTTTTTAATTAATAAAAAGGGCCCTTGTTTTAAATCAAAATAGGATTTAATAATGTTTTTAATTTCCATTTCACTTCTAAATTCTTCCAAAACCTTTCAGTAAGTTTTGATTACTTAAAAGGGTGTCAAATAATTCATCTTGAATTATTTGGGAAAGTTTTTAATAAGATTTATTAATCATTTAAAATTTGGATTTGTCTTTATTCCAATAGGATTTGGTTTATGCCATTTTATTTTACTTTGGCAATTATTTATCCAATATTTTTATTTGGATTTGGATTAAATTCATTCCATTTGCTTATTGGATTAGGCCAAGATTTAATTTGGTCTTTAAATATTCTTTATTTAATATTTCTTTCTTCATCTTATAAAATTCATATCTTTTTATTTAAAGATCCAAACTTGGTGATTCTAATTTGTAAAATCTTATTTGATATTTGTTTATCCTTTTAAATCTCTTTAGGTTTGCTTGCTCACCATTTTGTATGGATTTTAGATAAGTGCTTTATTAGCTTTGGAAATTACTTTTTCCTTATCTTTTTAAATTCATGAGATTTTATCTATGGCTCCAAATTAAGTGAAACCAATTTATATGGTTTTATAATATTTCTATTTGTCATTCTTGATCATTTGAGAATGTTTGTTGACAAGATTTTATATGGTTCAAATCCATAGGCTTGGAGATAACTTGGAAATGATTTTATTCCATTTGGGTTTAGGGTTTGGATTTATTTTCCAAGTGTTTAAATTTCCAGATACATTCATTGAGGAATGCATTTCTCTTGATTTGGATTTTGTTGAATTTCAAACTTTTAATTAAAGTTTGTTCAAGATGGGATTTTAAGTTTCCATTTAGAAACAAAAAATTTCTTTTCACCCTGATTTTCAACAAAAATTTATTTTGTTTATTTATTTTTCACATTACAAGATTTGGAAAATCTTGGGATGTGACAGGCTACCACCCTTAAAATAAATCTCGTCCCGAGATTTGGGGAGGCTAGGGGTTACAAGTTGGCTCAAAGCATCTAGGGTTCTACCACCCTTAAAAAATTTCCAACTAAGTTACATATTGGCCTTCTTGGGATCCTGTTGAAATCTCTCTGGACAAACATCTGCATAGTGTCCTTTGTTTCCACACTTGAAACATGTGACAAGGCTGAGATCCTTCATAGGCTTGTTTATCTTGTGCTTCATCTTTTCTGGACAGTTGCTTGCATAATGTCCTTGGTTACCACAGTTGTAACATGTGATAAGATTGAGTTCATCACGTATCTTCTGTGGGCAAGTTGCTACATAATGGCCTAGCTCTTTGCAGTTGTTGCACCACACTTGGCTAATATCTTTCTCTTCCTTTGGTATCATTTCCTCTTGTTTGTTTCCTTGGTTCTTCTTCTTTTCTGGGCATTCATTGGCATAGTGTCCCATCTCTTTGCATGTGTAACATTGCACTTGGCTTTTGTCCTTCTTTTTCTTGGGTTTCTCCAAAGCTAGGAGTGCTTCTAGTTCATGTTCTTCATATGTTATCTCATAGGTAGGAATGTCTACTGGTTTCTTTGACCTTCTATTACTCCTTGGATAATACATATGTCTCCTTTTTGGTCCTTTAAATTGAGTCATGTTGCATGGAGGTACAAGTTGAGACTTTCCTTTGTCTTCATCCTTCTTGGTAGACTTGGCTCTCTCATGGTAGTCTGCAATCAGTTGTTGCACTCCACCTTGTTTCCTTTGTTCAACTATGGAGTAGATGGGGCATTGGATAGGGACATGATTATTTCCTTCACATAGGTAACAAGTAGCTTGGGATGTGGGGCATTGGTCAATTGGATGTTTCTCTTCACAGTTGGGGCATTGATCTCCATGCTCCTTGGAAGTGTGATCCTTGTCTCCACAAATATTGCAAGCTTGGGTTCTTTCTAGAATAACATCTTTGTCATCCTTGTTGACATTAGCTCCTTGGGAAGAGCTTTCTCCCATGTTGGTCATTTGAGTAGCCATCCCTTGCAACAATTGGGATTGAAGTTTCAAAATCCTTTGTATGGCTGGGTCTAATCCATTGTTGTTGGCTAAAAGCTGAGTTGTCACTTGGCTCAACTGGGTTTGGTTTGCTAGTAGTTGTTCTCTCATGGTGTTCTCTTGGTTGTTGTTGTCACTATCCTTGATGTTGGAGTCTCTTGGATAAGTCATCTATTTGGGTTGGATTGGGATTAGAATAGGCAAAATATTTCTAAGGGAATAATTCCAATCACACACATCACAATTCACACAAGCAATGTGCAAGCAATCACAAACAAACATTCCACTCAAACAACAAGTTCAAGCACATTTTTAGGCAACCAAAAATATTTTTGTTATACCACATAGGTTGGTGGGTTTGACTTAAACTAGATATGGTGGTCCATCTATATGGTTCACTTGAAATCTTTCCATCCTTCTTAGTTGATTCTTCATGAACAAGATCTTTGTATCCTTAGAGAATTTCTTGCATCTTGGTCTCAAACTTCAAGGTGATGATGTTTCCTTCTTAAGTTGTGTTTCCTTAGTCTTCGAGTGTTGAGTAACATTTCTTGTCACACTTGTAGTCCTTAGTAATATCTAAGGTTGAAGTCCTTGATGATAATGTTGAAGATTTTGAAGTCATTAGAGTTGAAGATGTTGAAGTCATTAGAGTTGATGAAGTCCTTTGCACATGGTGAATTCTTTGGCCATGGGGTAGGCTTTTGTCCATCAAGTTTGAAATAGAAGAGAT
This sequence comes from Avena sativa, assembly GCA_916181665.1. Lineage (NCBI taxonomy): Eukaryota > Viridiplantae > Streptophyta > Magnoliopsida > Poales > Poaceae > Avena > Avena sativa. The sequence continues at coordinate 157,587,368 of OV702281.1, read as the reverse complement.
GTAGAATCAAAACCAAAATGGTTGAGGAAAGAGTTTACAAGATTGTTTGTAAATAAGTTTTGGAACAAATACAACTCCTATTTTTCTAACGGGTTTTGTCCAATCCTAGGTTACAATTCTACAGGCAACACAATGCTCAGATACCATCTATAAGGTTCCCAAACTTTAATAAGGTAGAGATCCCTGTGTTTACAATGCTAGTCCCTGGATCAATAGCTAGCATCCACAGTTAAGATGTAATATCAAGAAACAAAGGTCATAATACAACTTTATAACCAGGAATAACATAATTTATTACATCTTGCATAGCTCATTTGGCTATTACATTACAATGCAGCAGAATATAACAATAACATGGGGTCCTTCATCTTCAAAGTGCCACAGGCAGACATGTTGGTTGTAGACTTGTAATCCTAATCATTAAACTTCACTAATATCAAACAAACCTACAACATAACAAGTTACAGCCACAAGGGTCAATACATTTGAATTGTATTGGCAAGTGATACTATGGTAGTATAGTGGAGTCTATCAACTATATGCATTTGGCTAAGTGGAGCTTAGGCTTGCTTTGCTCAAAATAGATTTTCCTTATCATTTGAAAACACTAAGTTTTTTCTTTGACAAAATCACCCAAGGAACCACCAATAGAAATTGGTGAACCTTAAACCCTTGTTTAACCACAAGTTTTTAACTTAGAAATTTGGATGATGAGATTCTTGATAGCTTCCATGTCTTGATGCTCAAATTGTCCTTTGCCAAGGACATGGCTAAGCACTTAGATTTTACACTCTGCAGAGGTGGTGCACTTTCCCCACAAGACTTGGTTTCACCAAGACAAGATCTTTCAGAAGCCTTCCCTTAGACCAGAATGGACGCGTTCCAACCTATCATTCCCCTACCACCAACTGTCCATTTGGCTAAGTTCTTTCAACCTATATGATCTAGGCAGAGCCCATAATGCCATGTGGTTGCACTTGAAGCTTCTCAACATTTGACATCTCAAATCTCTTTGTTCCTGGGTGGCCATCCACAAGTGAGATACACAAGGTAAACCATAGAAATGGGCCTTGTGAACCACTCAACACAAACCATTCCTTCCATTCCACCCAGGTGATTCATTCACTTAGTTGTTTTATTAAACAAAACACAAGTCCTCAGACTTAGAAATTTTTCCATAGCATGGATATATATTCCACCCTTGTTTTCTACTAGCTAAGCTAAGCATGATAGTAATAGGAATCTTAACTTAGGAAATTCTGCTAAGGTTTCATCTACTAGGATTTCCCATAGCATGGTTTATACTTAGCAAAATTCCATGCAAGTCCTACTTAGAAACATCACTAGTGCATAGTGAAAATAATGGGACAAAGGTATGAAGCATCACTTGCCTTTTTGGTAGAGAGTATAAGTTCACTTACTTGTTCTTTTCAATGTTCACTCACTTCAAATCACTACAATTCAATCAAGCAAACAATATTTCAATCTACCATTCAAGGAATTCATCACATAAAATAATAGTGACAAGACAATGCATGCAAGCATGCTAAAGATTGTTTTATTTGTAAAAGTGGTTTCTAATGGTTCATAAACATTTGAAAACATCTAATGGTCATTTTATAAAGTGGCAAAATCATTTTCAAAAGTTTTTACTCCATAAACCATTTTTACCCAAGTCATTATTTTATGCGGTGTAGAAATGCTTTTATTAAGGCAAAATTCTATAGGTTTCACAAAATATGTTTTCAGACCATATAACCTTGTGTTTAGGGTCAGAGAGTTTATTTCCAAAACCTTTATCAAAGGTTTTCTTCCAAAACCATTTTTAATAATCAAACCATATTTTTTTTATTTGACTAGAAATGGTTTAAATCCAAAGTTTATTCTTTTGATTCACCAAATACATTTTTGAAACCACAATTTGTTTCCTATGGTCAGTAGGTTCAAAACACTCCATTTTCAAAAGATTTTATCCTCCAAATCATTTTGGAATAAATTTTATAACCTAAACATGCATACACAAGTTTCTGCAAAAAAAAACATTTTAACAGAAGCTTTTTACTAAACAAAGTGCATGGTTGTCTAGGGCTTGTTTTTCTGAATCCATTGATATAAAGTTTGCAAAATTTGGACGTGTAGATTAAAAGTTATAGATTTTACAAAACCACATATCTAATAGATTCAAATCTGTTTTAAACAAAACAATCAGAGACACGTGTCTTATTCCTATTCGCTGATACCGCTTCGCTCGGATCACGCTCTCTGGTGCGTTGGATCAAGTTGGATCGAGCGGCACAGGTTGCGTACCTCTTCGGCGTTAAGTGAATCTATCGCACTCGTTGGATCCAGATCGAACGGCTAATGCGCGACTGACCAGAGGTGGGCGACGCTAGCGGCGGCAGGTGGCGGCGGCGTGTCTGGCTACGGCGGAGCTGGCGCTAGAGGAGGCAAGGAGGAGTAAGGAGATGCTCACCAGGCTCAGGAGGTCACGGCGATGCTCAACGTGTTGATATCTCGTCGAGGGGCGCACGGTGGTGACGGCAATCGCTCGCCGGAGCTGCGCTGTGCCTCGGTTTCGTCTGTTCGTCGATGGGGGCGACGATATACAGCGTGTTAAGGCAAATAAAAGGAACCACTAGGTTCGTATGGAAGCCGCGATCTTGTGAGTATCCAAGAGGGGGTAAGGGGCGGTCTAGACTCACCAGTAGTGCTCGCCGGAGTTGCGGGGTTCTTCGGTGGCGCTCAGACGAAGACGGAGGCGAGGTTGTGGGGCAAGCGAGAGGGGGCTGGAGGCACTGGAGTGTGCGCCAGAGTCTGGGGAAGATGTTCGCGTGCTCGTGGAGGCGAGGGGTGGCGAGGGTCTTCCGGAATCGACTCCGGAGAGTCGTCGGACAGAGCACGGTGCAGAGAAGAATAGGGCGTCCTGGGGGCACGCTAAGGTGGGGCGACAGAGGGGAAAGAGAGAGGAGGGAGAGGCGCTTTAACTAGCGTGGTCACGGCGAGGAATAAACGCAGCGTTATGGCGAATTCAATCAGAGGAATCAACGGCATGAAACGGCCAGGCGTGTTAATAGCGGGGAGGAAGAAGGTGACGTGGGCGTGGGGACGTGGCGTCAGTGAGTGAGAGAGAGGGGAGGTGGGGGTCCATCTTTCAGTGCCTCTGCGGTGAGTTTCTGAGTGTGAAGCGTTTTTCTGCGGGAGAGGAGCAGTGGGTTAGTTTGGGCTTAGTTGGGCCAGGCTAGTTGGGCTAGGTCCTTTTCTTATTTTTTTCTATTCTGTTTGTTTTTCTTTTTCTCTTTTGATTTTTCTGTTTTGATTTTGAATAAGCAATTCAAACCCTCATTTGATTTCAAACCTTTGTCAAAGTTTGTGTAGGTTTAAGTACTAATTAATAAAACATCCTGATGTTAATTTTTGGAATTTATTTATTCTTTTTGGGGTCTTTTTAATTAATAAAAAGGGCCCTTGTTTTAAATCAAAATAGGATTTAATAATGTTTTTAATTTCCATTTCACTTCTAAATTCTTCCAAAACCTTTTAGTAAGTTTTGATTACTTAAAAGGGTGTCCAATAATTCATCTTGAATTATTTGGGAAAGTTTTTAATAAGATTTATTAATCATTTAAAATTTGGATTTGTCTTTATTCCAATAGGATTTGGTTTATGCCATTTTATTTTTCTTTGGCAATTCTTTATCCAATATTTTTATTTGGATTTGGATTAAATTCATTCCAGTTGCTTATGGGATTAGGCCAAGATTTAATTTGGTCTTTAAATATTCTTTATTTAATATTTCTTTCTTCATCTTATAAAATTCATATCTTTTTATTTAAAGATCCAAACTTGGTGATTCTAATTTGTAAAATCTTATTTGATATTTGTTTATCCTTTTAAATCTCTTTAGGTTTACTTGCTCACCATTTTGTATGGATTTTAGATAAGTGCTTTATTAACTTTGAAAATTACTTTTTCCTTATCTTTTTAAATTCATGAGATTTTATCTATGGCTCCAAATTAAGTGAAACCAATTTATATGGTTTTATAATATTTCTATTTGTCATTCTTGATCATTTGAGAATATTTGTTGACAAGATTTTATATGGTTCAAATCCATAGGCTTGGAGATAACTTGTAAATGATTTTATTCCATTAGGGTTTGGATTTATTTCCCAAGTGTTTAAATTTCCAGATACATCCATTGAGGAATACATTTCTCTTGATTTGGATTTTGTTGAATTTCAAACTTTTAATTAAAGTTTGTTCAAGAGGGGATTTTAAGTTTCCATTTAGAAACAAAAAGTTTCTTTTCACCCTGATTTTCAACAAAAATTTATTTTGTTTATTTATTTTTCACATTACAAGATTTGGAAAATCTTGGGATGTGACAATAACCGCGGACGCGGCTATTCGAATAGTTTGACACTCTGCAGAGATTGTACACTTTCACCACAACATTCGATACATCCGTCAGGAATCAATCCTGAATTCACCATACTCAGTATGCGGATAATCAATCCTAACCTTTCAATTACACGCCCTAGTATAGGCACCTCTCCTGTGAGTTTGGCCTCCCAACCATGACCAACTTTCATCTTGGGTACTGCACAGGTGGACAATCTTCACAAGGTAGCCTCATCTTAGACCTTGGCCGCAAGGGAACCCATACTAAGGTATATAAATTTCCAGTCAAGCCCTACCCAAATTTTGGGTATTGTGGCTGTACGGTAAAATTGGAATGGTATCGCATCCAGACAACCATCAGTTTTATCAAGGGCTAAGGCTCATGCCTCAACATTTTCATCATCCAAAATCATCTGGTGTTCAAGAACACATGTCAAAACATTTCAGTAGAATGACTCATCATTCTAAGATTTTCATAACCATTTTCACCAAGTATTCCCATCTAAAGTTGATCAAGTTTTATGCTTAGCACTAGCATCTACAAGTGGGGGTAGATAGTAATGGTGGGTAATAACAAGTGTACCTTATCTAAGTAAATCTCATGCCTCAGGTTGACATTAAGATTATCTAACTTAGGCCAAGTTTTATGCTCTTTATGCTCCCTTCAATTATCTTTCTAGAATCTGCAAGTCATTAAGTAAACTTTTGATAGAAAGCTTTTAATAAAGAAACTAAAAATACTAAGCTTGCAAGTAAAACTAGGATGGGGTGTCAAGTGGGTATAATCACATATGCTTAAGGCATATAGTTGGCATAGTAACAAGAAAGTAGTAGCTTGCATAAGTAGGGTATCTTGCAAGTGTTAGCTTGCCTTGTGCAGAGCAGTGGTTGAAGTTCTCCTCGGCTTCTTCCTCGTAGTATCCTCCTTCCTCCTCGTATCCTTGGTCGGTACTTGCGTCTATAAATAAATATGAGGTACACAATCACCAAACAATACTTAACTATTTCTAATCATCACACAAAGGTTTACACTAGGTGATCTAGCATCATCACTAACATTACAACGATTAAAGCACTTGTCCCATTTATTTTATTTTGAGAAAAGTAATTTCTACTCATTGAACAACTACTTAAGATTTAATATTCTCCAACTCAAACATGGGATCATCTTGACACATGTCATCACCACATATTTCAGTACATGGGAATGTGATTTAAAGTGGTGTCACAATTTAATAAGGTTTAACATTTTTATTTTATTTAACTAAAATAGCTAGAAATCCCTATGTGGCATTATTTTATTACTTAATCATTATTTATGTAAGTAAATCTATATATTTTTATATATTCTGAAAGGTATGGTCAAATGTAATTTTTGAGAGTTGGAATCAACTCAAAAGCTTTTATGGTTGAATTTTGAAAAATGTTTGAATGCAGAAAAGCTTCTTCCTTGTTATTTTTACCAGGGGTGATCTATAAATCTAAATGGTTTGAATCCAACGGGCTTGGATTAAGCATTCCATTAATTTTCTAACAAAATTGGTTTCATGCATTTTGGTTCAGTGAATCGAGCTGGGTTGATTTTTGAATATAGGTACAGAACTGTGTTTGAAACTAAATGAATAAAAGTAAATTTGAATTGTTGGGTCGCGCGGGACGTTTAACTGGGCAGGCCCATTACGCATAGCGCACGTGCGGGATGGTTAAGTGGATGTCCCCACGCGTCAGTGAGACAGTGCGGGGCGAAGCGGTACGGGTGATGTGGACCGTGGGATCTAATTCTAATCGAACGGCTCGATTTCATTGTCCACGCCTGAACAGGACGCGATGAGCACGAACCCTAGCGCGGGCAGTGGGGGTCGTGGGAGGCTCACCGGGGCTCGGGCGATGGTCGGCGACGGGGGCAAACGACGAATTCGACGACGGCGGTTCTCCTGGTACCGGCAGCTTCTCCTGGGGTGGTTCCAATCGACGGTGCCTCCCCTCCTCTGCAGCGGCGAACTCCTATGAAATTCTAGCCACCTGGTGCTCGCCTTGCTCCGAGAGTGAGTGGGTGTGACCAGTGAGAGGTGGGGAGTGAACTGGTGTGAAGAAAACGAGCGGGGGAGGTCTCCCTTTATAGTGGCTGAAGGGGACCGACGGGTGCGGGCTGAGCTCGTCGTGGTCGACGGCACAGAGGGCTAATGGCATGGGAGACAATAGGGGGGCGGTGATGTGCTCCCTAGCGAAGCTCAACGGCATGGTGGCGAGGCGTGGGGTGGTGCTGATCAGTCCGAACACGTCGATGCTCTGGGCGGGTCCGGCGGCGATTTTAATTGCGCACAGCATGCGTGGTCCGCGCGGCGGCGAACGGGCACGTCTGCGGGGTTGTTGGGGCGGTGGTGATCACGCACGCAAGCGGCGAGGGCGGCGCGCGGTATGTGCGAGCGTGTCGAGCGGGGCGCTCTGGCGCGCTCTCGGCATGGCCTCTGAGAAATTGGGCGTGTGCTTGGCGGGTGGTCAGGGGCTGGTTGCGCTCGGGGCTGGGACAGGGAGTGGCAATGGACGGTGCTGCATCTGTGAGACAAGGTTGACAAGGCTAGAGAGGCGTGTAGCTTGCTGTCCACATTAGGGGTGGCAAAGGGGCTCGGCATGGTCACCATTAATGTCTATTCCAAGCTCACAGTGGTGCTAAGTCTTGTTAATTTGGCTAGTTCATCTACTGAGAGTGTAGTGATAGCTAGAGAGGGAACAAGGTTGGCCAAAATCACTGCACACTTAGTGTTTGTTGTTTGTTTGTTTGCTGCTGACAAGGTGTTTGATGAAATGGCCGAAAGAAATTCAAATTTGAATTTTTGATTCAAACTTGGTGGGTTTGCTAGGCACATACTAGGGAGTATCTGGTTAGTTGGATTAGTCAAGGGGCACTGGTTTGGTTGGGTTTTGAAAGGTGTGATCTTCACATATGATAAAGATTCAATTTTCACTTGTGATTTGAATGAGGTTGCCAATTGTTCCTGCAAGTTTGAAAATGTGGGATTTGATTCACTTTTACTTGGTCTTGCAAGGGGTGAAAAGAATTGGAAAAGTTTCTATTTGAAATCTTGGACTAGAAACACTCAAAATGACCTAGTGAGCAAGATTGGCAAAAATGACCATTTGCCTTATTTGATTTGTTTTTGATTTTCTCTTGATTTGTTTCTTCTTGGAAATGTTTTATATGATGTTATATTCATCTTCAAACCATTTCTTGCTATTTAGGTTAATCACACAAGTCCATTCATGCATTTATCAAATCACCAAATACACACATGCATTCATATGATTTAAATTAATCAAAGTTTTTGTTAACCCTAATTTTAGTGATTAGAGATTGATGATCATTGTTTTATATTTTTGGGATGTTACAATGGTACTAATTAGCTTTGAGATCTCATTACCCCTATCATAAGCATCTTGAAGTGATTAAGGTTAATCTGAGGGCAGATATGAGTTATATGCTTAACAAATCACAAGTTGAAAATCTCATGCCCCTTAAATACGAGTACCGAGACCTCATGCTACTCAAATTTGGTCCCAGGAAAGTTCTTGTCATTGTAAGTATATGTGTATCATAGAGAACCGCCAACGGGGTACCCCTTTCCCCATGACACAGGAACTATCACATATCAAAATGACAAGGCAACAGATAGTGGGCATCTCAGTGATCTTTTTATTTGCTATTTGCATAGTTTTTTATTGAGGATGCTTCATAGAATGCCACTATGGTTTTGCTGCAAGTTTCCACCATGATTAGGCATGGCTTAGGCTAGCCGCCTAGGCATTTCTCTAACACATATACAAACTCCATGGACTTACAAGATCCCATCTTATTTCACACCGACGACATCCATAACAAAAGAACATGATATCAACTAAATAGGAATAAGTGCAATGTTGAAAGCGTGCCCCATGACAGCATGGTTTTGCTAACTCCCAACTTACAATTTTCAAGAATATAATCATCATAGATGGCCACAATGGTTCAAATTTATTAGCTCCAATAAAATAAAGTGTGCCATCAAGTTCGTGAGAGCTTTACTTACTAATTTTCTCATAACAAAAATTTTAATTTGGAAGACAGATAAAACTCGAGAATTTACTTGGAATAGCAACGATGCTAATAGGTGGATACGGTGGACACAAATGGCAAAGGTTTTGGTTCTTGGTTTGGATGCACGAGAAGCATTCCCTCTCAATACAGGTTTTGGCTAGCAAGGCCAGGTAGCAAGCATAAGAGTTGAGTGAAACAAGCAAACATACATGTGATAGAAACAATCATGCAATGTTCCTTGGAAGCACAAACGATCTTAACTTGAGAATACTAAGCTTATGAGCGAATCAAGAAATAAAGGTAATGAAATAATATATCTACAAGTAATTTTTCTCTTTTCTACTAAAATCTCAATGTAATGTTGCTACTGACCAATGCTAAGTTTGCCAAAACCAACTAAATTTACTTGAAGCTCCCAAAGTGATACCAATACTAATAACAAGATCAATCATATAACAGAAATTGCAAACTAAAATAAGATGTGCAAAAAGTAAATGATAAAACCTTTCATTAATATTCCATAATGGCACTCACATCAAGGGATACATGAATAACCACCTAAAGGAGATATATTTCCGCACTGCAAACCATCCTACATGATAACTTCCCAACTCATGATATGACTCTACTAAAAAGGTAAAAAGATAAAAGATAATGATGTGATACCATGGCACTCCCCCAAGCTTGGAACAAACCAAGAGGATGCCATAACCGATGACGAATTACTCCTTTGGTGGTGGTGGTGTGATCATGATCGGGGTGAGACAATTCTCCAGCATCCTGCAAAGCCTGCTATTCTCATCTTGAAGTATCTCCACCTCTCTCCTCTGAAATCGATACTTATCACAAAACTCATTAGTGGCTTGAAGGTATTCCAGTGCTGTAGGGCAGGAACTGAGGTCTAGAACTGGTGGAATTAGCCCCTGCATATTATGAGAAAAACCACGTCCACTGTTAATTCACCCTACAAGAGTAGGTTTTCTTGCCCTTGATCTTGTAGCAATCTGTCCCTCCATGCTTGCTGACATGTTCTTTACTTCCTCCTCGACACTTTGATCCATGTCTTTCTTCCTAGTTATGATCCTTTATTCTTCCACCCATCCAACAAAAGTCCTCTGCTCAAGATCGCGACGGAGTTCGCGAGGCATCGCAGCTCATAGTCCTCTGAAGACGAACCCTGGGACGACATCTGAACAGAACAGATCGCAACGAAAACATGACGAGAAAATGATATACGGACATTGAGGGATTCGGGAGATTATATATCACAAACTTTAACGATAAAAGGAAGGTACTGGGAGAAAACAGGTCGGAAAACAACTCCGAGGCGGCCACACCACCTGGTGGCGCGGCCAGGGGGCCCGTTCCCACGGGTGGTGTGAGCCCCCGGACTCCGTTTCCATCCATCTTTTGACTCATGATCTTCCATATTAAATAAAAACTACAAAAATATAAGTTGGAAAATTTTCGTGAACTTTTTTTCACCAAAATTGTTACCTATTCGAAAACGGACTCTACAGATTCCTGAATTTGGTCTTTAATACATTCATCCAGAGTCACCACTTGAATAATTTCAATATCTTCATTATAAGAATCTCCAGAAATATAATGTTTGAGCCTTTGACCATTCACCACTTGCGTAGTGTTGTCTCTCAATTAAGAAATTTTTATTGCACCTGAACGATACACCTCTTCAATAATAAAGGGTCCTTCCCATTTTGAGAGTAATTTTCCTGCAAAAAATCTGAGACGAAACCTATACAATAGAACTTTCTCACCAACATGGAAATCTCTCTTAATAATTCTCCTATCATGCCATTTTTTAACTTTTTCTTTAAAGAGTCTAACATTTGCATAAGCTTAACTTCTCCACTCATCTAAAGAACTCAAGTCAAGCAGTCTTTTCTTACCAACAAGTTTAAAATATCTAATAAGTTATTTCACTGCCGAACAAGCTTTGTATTCTAATTCTAAGGGCAAGTGACAAGCTTTTCCATAAACCATTTTGTAAGGAGACATTCACATAGGATTTTTATAAGAAGTTCTATAAGCCCATAAAGCGTCATTCAACTTTCTAGCCCAATTTTTTCTAGATTTTCTAATAGTCTTTTGCAGGATAGATTTAATTTCTCTATTTGATAATTCTACTTGCCCACTTGTTTGGGAATGAAAAGCTGAAGAAATTCTATGATTAACATCATATCTAGCAAGGATCTTCATAAAATGAGAACCTCTATCAGTCATAAGATATCTAGGCACACGAAACCTAGGAAAAATAACATCATTAAGCATTTTTAAAGAGGTCTCACCATCATCACTTTTTGTAGGTATGGCTTCTACTCACTTAGTAACATAATCAACGGCAACAAGAATATGAGTATAACCTTTTGAAGGAGGAAAAGGACCCATAAAGTCAAATGGTTCAATAACAAGAGAAAATTCATCGGCATTGCATTGCGTCTATAAATATTACCAACGCTTTGACATTCATCACATGATAAAATAAAATTTCTTGCATCTTTAAAAAGAGTAGGCCAATAAAACCCTGATTGTAGAACCTTTTGTGTGGTTCTATCTCTAGCATGATGTCCTCCATAAGCACTACCATGACATTTTATCAATATCTCTTGGTGTTCATGTTCTGGAACACATTTTCGCATAATACCATCCACTCCATTATATAAGTGTGGGTCATCCCAAAAATAATGCCTCAAATTATAAAAGAATTTTCTTCTTTGTTGAGTTGTAAAAGTTGGAGGCAAATACTTGGAAACAATAAAGTTAGCATAATCAGCATACCAAGGACTCTCTCGCGATCTTACCTTTATTGCAGCCAACTGTTCATTTGAAAAACTATCATTAACAGGAATAGGATCAAAAGAAATGTTTTCCAATCGAGACAAATTATCAGCAACAGGAATTTCAGCACCTTTCCTATCTATAATATGTAAATCGAAGTCTTGTAAAAGCAACACCCATCTATAAGCCTGGGCTTCGCATCTTTCTTTTTCAAAAGATATCTAATAGCCACATGATTAGTATGAATAGTAACTTTCGAATCAATAATATAAGGTCTAAACTTATCACAAGCAAATACTACAGATAAGAACTCTTTTTCAGTAGTAGCATAATTCCTTTGAGAAGCATCAAGAGTCTTACTAGCATAATGAATAACATTTAACTTCTTATCTATTCACTATCCAAGAACAACACCTATAGCAAAATCACTAGCATCACACATAATTTCAAAGGGTAAATTCCAATCAGGTGGTTGGACAATAGGAGTAGTAGTTAAAGCTTTCTTTAAAGTTTCAAACTCTTCCTTACAATCATCACCAAAAACAAAAGGTACATCTTTTTGCAGAAGATTAGTAAGAGGCATTGATATCTTGGAGACAACTTTAATAAACCTCCTATAGAAACCAGCATGACCAAGGATACTACGAATACCTTTAACATCCCTAGGATAGGGCATTTTCTCAATTGCTTCAACTTTGGCTCTGTCAACTTCAATACCTCTTTCAGAAATTTTATGTCCAAGGACAATTATTTCATTAACCATAAAGTGGCATTTCTCCCAATTAAGAACAAGAATAGTTTCTTCACATCTTTGCAAAACTTTATCAAGATTGTGCAAACAATTATCAAAAGAAGTTCCATAGCCAGAGAAATCATCCATGAATACTTCCACAATTTCTTCATAAAACCATGAAAGATAGTAGACATACATCTTTGAAAAGTAGCAGGAGAATTACGCAAGATAAAAGGCATATGCCTATAAGCATAAGTTCCATAAGGACATGTAAAAGTGGTTTTCTCTTGATCTTGCTTTCTAACAGCAATTTGAGAGAACCCAGAATAACCATCAAGAAAACAAAAATGAGTATTCTTAAACAACCTTTCTAACATTTGATAAATAAAAGGTAAAGGATAATGATCTTTCTTAGTAACCAACTACTACTCTTTAAGCAATAATCTCATTATTTTTAGTAGGCACAACAGTAATTCCTCCTTTCTTAGGGACACAATGAACAGGACTAACCCATCTACTATTAGCAATAGGATAAATAATACCAACATCAAGAAGTTTCAATACCTCATTTCTTACCACTTCCTTCATCTTAGGAATTAAATGGCGTTGATGTTCAACAACTGTTTTTGCATCAGGTTCCATATTAATAGCATGCTTACATATTGTAGGGGAAATCCCTTTTAAATCATCAAGAGTATCACCCATAGCTCCTCGGTGTTTCTTTAATACTTCCAATAATATTTCCTCTTCCTTTACTGAAAGTTTAGAACTAATAATAATAGGATATATTTTCTTATCATCAATATAAGCATATTTAAGATCATCGGGTAGAGGTTTTAGATCGAAAACAGGATCCTCTTTAGGTGGTAATGTGGTACCCAAATCCTCATAAGATTCTCATTAGGCAATTCATTTTCATAAGGAGCTTTAGCAAATTTAGAAAAATTAAACTCATAAGATTCTCCATCAACTTTAGTTAAATTTTCCCCTTTTTACAATATATAATAGAACCACAAGTGTTCAAGAAAGGTCTAACCAAAATGATAGGACAATTTTTACTAGCAGCTAAACCAAGTACTAGAAAATCAGCAGGATATTTAGTCTTACCGCAAAGAACTTCCACATCTCTTACAATACCAGTTGGAGATATGGTCTCTCTATTAGAAAGCTGAATAACCACATCAATTTCTTCAAGTTCACAAGGACCAATTTCATGCATAATTTCTCTATAAAGCTCATAAGGAATAACACTTGAACTTGCACCAATATCACATAAACCATAATAGCAATAATCACCTATTCTGACAGAGAGCACAACGACACTAACTTTCCTAGTTCTACTAGGATGTGAGACAATATTAGAAGCATCTTCACAAAATATAATGTATCCATCTTCTACATTTTTAGTAACATGGTCTTTCACAATTGCTACCGTAGGTTCAACATTTATTTGTTCATCAGGTTCTATAGCTTTCTTTGTACTTTTGTTAACTACACTAGTTATCATAGAATGTTTCTTTAACTTAGTAGGGAAAGGTATTTTCTCAATATAAAGTTCAGGAAAAATATGATCAACAGTACAAACTTCAACATTTCTAGCAGGAACACAATTAACAATATCTTTATATGGTGCATCATACTTGTTCCATTACTTTTTTGGAATATCAAGAAAAGAGGAAAAAGCCTTAAAACAATTTTCAAGATTTGATAATCAAGACCATAAATAGCACTAATATTATGAAAGTCATCAGTTCCCATAAAAGATTTAATGCATTCATAATCATAATTTATACCTGACTTTCTTCCTTTGTTATTCTCCCATGCTTCTGTATTTTCTTGAATACGGTCGAGAAGATCCCATTTAGCTTCTTCTTTCATATGTGTAAATTATCTAGCACAAGAAGCATCCAATAAATCCTTATCATGACGAGGAAGCCTTTCATAGAAGTTATTAATAATAATATTACTGGGAGCTCATGAATGGGACATTTGAGCATTAGTGACTTCAATCTCCCCCAAGTTTGGGAAATACTCTCTCCATCATGACGCCAAAAATTATATATTTGATTCCGATCTTTATGAATCTCACTAGGAGGATAGAATTTAGAATAAAAGAGAGGTATGATTTTCTCCCATTCAATAGATCGTCCATTCTTCAGCAGCTTATACCACTCCGCAGCTCTACCTTTCAATGATATAGAGAATAGCTTTCTCTTAACTTGATCCATTGTAATTCCTGCACACTTGAACAACTCGCAAAATTCATGTATAAAGAGCAAATGATCACTAGGATGGACAGTTCCATCTCCAAAATAGCAGTTATTCATAACACATTCAACAATTTTCATAGGTATTTTATAAGGATCCAATTCAGCACGTGGTGGTTCATCTACTAAGTTAGCAGTGATAGTAGTTTTCCCAAATAGGGAACCAAGTGTGTTATCCATGATGAAATAAAATAACAGATATAAATAGAAACAATACTCACAGTAGAAATTTCCCTTACCAATTCCACTCTTCAATAGAGCTTCACTCCCCGGCAACCGCGCTAGAAAATAGTCTTGATGACCCACAAGTTTAGCGGGTGTATCGTAGTACTTTTGATAAATAAGAGTGTCGAACCCAACAAGGAGCAGAAGGTGTTGACAAGCGGTTTGGATCAAGGATTCACTATAAATACTAGAAAATGGATTTTTAGATGTTTTTGGTAATGCAGATAAATAAAGTGCAAGTAAATAAAATACAATAATAATAATTGTAGCGAGTGGCCCAATCCTTTCTTCGGTAAAGGACAATTCGGTTGTATTACTTATGATGACCAAACATTTTTGAGGACACATGGGAATATTGTCAAGTGCTTTCGCTTCATATAGTCGATTAATCTTCATTGGTTGGATAAGTGTTATGGGCATGAACCTATGCTAATGTACTACCCCAACTTGGACTAATACATACTTGTGATTATACCCCTTGCAATGGTCCTACACTCCCTTATGCATTAATATAAAAATCTAACCACAGCAGTAAACTCTGAGATCCTACACTCCCTTATGAAATGGTTTCCTAACGGGGGTTTAGGTTTCTGTCACTCTGGCAACCCCACAATTAGTAGCCAAGTACACAATGCATTCTCCTAGGCCCATAAAGGTGAAGTGTCATGTAGTCTACGTTCACATGACACCACTAGAAGAATAGCACCACAACATAAATATCAAACCATTAAATATTACTCAACATAATTCCACTACTAACAACATGACTTCTCCCATGTCCTCAAGAACTAAACGAACTACTCACAAGACATCATATGGATCAAGATCAGAGATGAAATAATGATAAGTAACAATATGAACATGAACAATAATCCAATGGTTTCACTCAATAGCATCAACTACAACAACTAATCAACAGCGGGAAAGTTCCCCCTATGAACTACACAAGATTCAACCCAATTGTTACAGCGGTATGGCATGGTGGCGATGGTGCTGGTGGTGATGGTGATGAGGATGATGATGATTATTATGATGATGATCCTGATGAAACCCAACTTGATGATGGGGTCGATGGAGATGACCTCCCCACTCCGAAGAGGAATTTCCATAGAAGATTTCTGCCTACCGGAGAGCTTTTTCTCTCTCTGTGGTTTCCGCCCTGCAAAGGCGGCGGAATATTTCTGTGATCGCTCCCCTCATCTTAGGTTTTTGGGAGGATGATATAGGCGAAAGGGCGACGCCAGAGGTGGGCCAGGGTGGCCACACCAGGGGGGCCCGCTCCTAGGGGTGGTGTGGGCCCCCTGTGGCACATCTCCACTCCCTCTTCTGGCTATCTTCGTGTTCTAGAAAAATAGGAATTTCCGTATATTTTCTGGAATTTTCTGATGTTCAGATATATTACATCTGGACAGCGCTTTTTCTAGCAGAATTCTGAATTCCGACAGTTAATTCAACAAAAATCATCAATCATGCAAAATAGATGAAATAACATAAGTATCATCTCTAAATATGAAATATATCAATGAATAACAGTAAATTATGATATAAAAAAGTGATGCAAATTGGACTTATCAACTGGCCATTCACAGTAGTACTTCTTATCTAATATTTATCTTGTGTTATCCCTTACAATACCATACCACTATAGTATAGTGTACAGATAACTTTGAACATTGACCATTGGATCAAGACTGGCAAATCAAAACATCTATAGTCGTTGGATCTTCTTTTCCATTCTTAGCATCTAGAAGATTCTATTGTTAGCCTTTAGCATGTATAATGAACCCTAGTATGTGCAAACCTTAAAACACACTTCACTTCTTAGTTTTAGGGACCTTGTGCAAAATGCATGGACTTGGCTATAATTTTCATTTTTATGAGGTCCTTGATGTAACTTGTACTTCCACCAACTGTGTTAACTAAAGCACCTCGCTCCTATAGGACCTTCCATGGTTATAAGAAAATGCCACTGCCCCAATTATCACACAAAGTGGGTCACGGTTTCTTATAGTTCCATTTTCAGGATTCCTAGCTAACTTCGTACACTTCACTCACTTCTTGCTGATTTAACGAAATTAGGTCAAACTTGAGCTACAAGTAAGCATGTTAGTTTGCCCTTGAATTAAATGTCTTTTCAAAGGTAGATGGGTGCATATTCTTGTAGTAAACAATGCCTTCGGTGTGAGTTTCCAACTATCTGGAAAGAACATTCTCAATTCCCGAGTGAACTTCTTGCTAATAAGATTTTGTATCTTGACAATTTAACAAAATTAGGTCAAACTTGAGCTACAAGTAAGCGCGATATATTGCTCTCGAATTAAATGTCATTTCATAGGTAGATGAGTGCATCTTCTTGCCCCAAACAACATCATCGGTGTGAGTTTCCAAATATCCGGAAATAACATTCTAAATTTTCTGAGTGATGACAAGATTGTTCCTTTTTGAAAAGAAAGTAAATGGAACTGAATGTCACAAGCCAAACTTTTAGACATATATAGTGGACCAGCATTTTGTACTTACAATTCCCATGTTTTATGAGTTTTCAACTTCGTCCTAGCTAACTCTATCCACTTGAATGACTTTATGTCGATTTATCGAAGTTAGGTCAAATTTCAACTACAAGTAAATTGTAGATTGCATTGAAATTTTTACGATTTTTTTGGAGGTAACCATCAGGGGGTCATTTAATATATCATAACCCACCAGCGAGAATTTTTACAACAGGTTCAATTTCTTGCTAAGTTTTGCATCTTGACAACTTAACGAAATTAGGTAAAACTGAGGTACCAGTAAGCGCGATAGATTGCTCTTGAATTAATTGTATTTTTGGAGGTAGATGGGTGCAACTTATTTTAGTAAACAATGTCGTCGGTGTGAGTTTCCAACTATAATGAAAAAACATTATCAATTTTCCAAGTAATGACTAGATTCTTCCTTTCCGTAAACTAGGTTTAAACAATATAATATGGATCCGACTGCCATAAGCAAAGCTTTTCAGACATATATAGTGGACCGACATGTTGTGTACTACTTATATGATTTCCATGTTTCACGAATTTTCCAACTTTGACCTTGCTAACTCTGCCTACTTGAATGTCTTTATATCGATTTATCAAAATTAGGTCAAATTTGAACTACGAGTAAATTGTAGGTTGCGTTGACAGTTTTACGATTTCTTTGAGGTAACCATCGAGGGGTCATTTAATATATCACAAACTGCCATCGAGACTTTTGAGAATAGTTTCAACTTCTTCCTAAGATTTTGCATCTTGACAACTTAATGAAATTAGGTCAAACTTGAGCTACAAGTAAGCGCGATCGATTCCTCTCCTATTAGTTGCCTTTTCTTTGAAGGTAGATGGGTGCATGATCTTTAAGTTAACGATGTCATCGGTGTGAGTTTTCAACTATCAGGAAAGAACATTCTCAATTTTTCCATGTTTTGCGAATTTTAAAACTTCCTATCTAACATTGCCGACTTGAATGAGACTTTGTGATGATTTATCTAAATTAGGTCAAATTTGAACTACAAGTAAATTGTAGGTTGCTTTGAATGTTTTGTGATTTTTTTGGAGGTAACCATCGGGGGTCATTTAATATATCACTAACCACCACCGAGAGTTTTGAGAACAGGTTCAACTTCCTGCTAATACTTTACATCTTGACCATTTAACAAAATTAGGTCAAACTTCGGCTACCAGTAAGAAACATAAGATTTATCTCAAATTAAATATCATTTCAGAATTGGTTGGGTTCATCTTCTTTTAGTAAATAGTGTCATAGGTGTGAGTTTCCAACTATCAGGAAAGAACATTCTCAATTTTCCAAGTGATGGACTTGGATGTCTTTTTCATTTTCTAAGTTCCTTGATGCAACTTGTACTTCCACCGACCATGTTAACTAAAGCTCATTGCTCGTATGAGACCCACTTGCTATACCAAGCTAGTTGTGGCA
Source organism: Avena sativa (assembly GCA_916181665.1). Classification (NCBI taxonomy): domain Eukaryota; kingdom Viridiplantae; phylum Streptophyta; class Magnoliopsida; order Poales; family Poaceae; genus Avena; species Avena sativa. The sequence continues at coordinate 157,568,917 of OV702281.1, read as the reverse complement.
TCCCGCAAAAACCACTACTAGAAAATCGTGTTGAATTTGTGCATTGCATCGTCATCATCATGCATTGTTGCATAAAACTATTTTCGCAAAGCCCGATTTGTTTTCCAAACGCCCCATCTTAATTCAAACGCAAAGCCCGGTTCTCCGGATTAATTATTTTGGCCGCTATCGGTTTGCACCCGGCCCGTTTAAAACAAATAAAAGATTTAATTATTTTTAGTGGGGGCAGTCGAACGGGCCAGATCGACCTGAACGACCACCCCCAGGATTTTGTAAATCGGTCCACCTGAACACCCCAACAAATCCTAAACCTACCCATCTATCTACCCACACCCCCCTCCACATCACCCCACCCAATCCCCACCTGCCACATCACCCTCTCCCCTCCCTCTAACCTATCCCACACAGCCAACTCACCTCCCTCTCTCCACCTGGACACACTCCCCACCACACAACACGCAGCACTCACGCACGCAACACGCCTGCCGACCCTCCCCCTCGGGATCCCGCGCCCCCTGTCCCCACCGGGCCCCACTCCTCTGGCCCTGTTCCTCTTCCCCCACCTGGCCACGTTCTTCTCTCTCTCCCCTCCCCGCGTTCTCTCCCTGGCTCTCCCCACCGCGTCCCCTCTCCGGCGTGGCTGCGCCGCCCCGCCTCCCGAGCCTCTCCCGCTCCGGCCGGCCGCGCCTCCGCCTCGCGCCGCCCCCAGCACCTCCTCCTCTCCGCTCGCGCGCGCCCGCTCGAACCCGCCGTCGCCGCTCCAGCGCGCCGCCAGCGAGCACCCTCCCCTCTCTGCCGCGCGCGCGCCGACGTGCTCCCCACCGACGCGCGCCTCTGCCTCGCCCCGGCGCCAGGACCCCACGCCGCCCGCGCCCCGCCTCCAGTCGTGGCCGCCGGAGCCCGACGCCGGCTCCGCGTGGTTCCGCCTCGAGCTCCACCCCCGTGCTCGCCAGAGCCGCCCTCGCCGCCGGTCGCCTCCGCCTCAACAGCGTCCCCCGTCTCCGCCTGCAGCCACTGCAGCGTCCGGCCTCCGCCGCTGCGGGCCCGACCGCGCCGCCCTGGACCCTCCTCTGCCTCACCGCCGCCGACAGAGACCGTCCCCCGAGCTTCCTCGCCGCCAGTACCGATCCTGCCCGCCTCCCCGGCAGCAGCAGCCCGTCCCCGAGGGCCTCGCGTCGGCCAGCACCCGCACATGCAAGCCTCCTCCTAGCCGCCTTGTCCCTGGCGCAGCACCGCGTGCGTGTTTGTGCAAGCGTTGGCGACATCCGAGAGGTGCAAGCCAAGGTCGGCCGATACCATGTGCTACAAGTCCGTCGATGACCCCGGAACCCCCAAGATCTTCGACAAGAAACAACATGTTCTCCTTCTCGGAACCCGAAGACAACGCAACTCGAGCCCTCCTTCGTGGAATCCGAAGGCCACTTCAAGACCGCCACATGGAAAACCCAAAGAACCCGAAGACGGCGATGTCCACCCCCAAGATCTTCTTCTCGGACCCCGGTGACCCCATGATCTTCGCCACAGAACAACAAGACCGATGGAGGGGAATCGACATGAACTTCCGCTCCGCAACGACAAGTACTCCCTCGAGGACGCCGAGTACTTCGCCCCGGATGTCGAGACCGACTCGATGGCGCGGACCCGACAAGACCTTCGCGACGACAAGAACAACAGCGACCCGGAGGATCCGATGCGTCCCCGACATCGAACCAAGCTCTCCTCCGCGGATGTGACAAGACCTACCTCTGTTATCCGAGAACGAACCCGGAGTCCGAGAACGCTCCCGTCGAACCCTGGACCCTGAGGCCGAACCCCGAACCCCGGAACCCCCAAGATCTGCCGAACCCTAATGTGTGAAACCTTTTCCGAGAACCCTATTTTATAACATAATAACCTTGTCGCATATTAAACTGTCAATCATCTCGCATGCATCTCATTGGTTTGGGGGCCTTATGCCGATTCACCTAATAATTAAATATGGGGCCCATATGCGGGCAAATCCAGTCTCATATCGGCCTCATTTAAACTTGTGTAGCGAACCGGTGATATATTCTGCCTTGTTAAACAACATTTAATTTGCGGGGTATCTAAATCACTTGAACCTTTTAAAATAATTGTCGGGACCCCGGTTCCGCTTAACATGACCTAATTGCATCGCACCTTTGCCATGTCATACATCATGCATGCATCATGCCGATCTTCTGCCGTTGTATTAAATAGTGCATCCGATGTTTCTTCTAGTGTTTTGCTTCTTCGCGGATAAGGCCGTTGAGTTGATGTGAGCTTCGCCCCGATCTTCGGTTGCACCTTCGACAATGTTTTTCAGGCGAGCATCTCCCCCTTTTTACCTATCTTACTTTTATAGTCTTTATTCCCTCCTGTTGATCTATTGCTATCTGTGTTGCGATGCTTTAGTTTTCCGTACCTGTGATATACCGTGTAGCCCTATATTGCCTTGGACACATCCTATTACCTGTTGTTTGGTAGATAGTTGGACTTGCGCGTCGTAGTCGCTTGCTCAAGTGCTGTTGCGTGTCGTCCAGTGCCACAGTTGTTGATGTATTGCCGCATGTTGATGTTGTAGATGATCATAGTTTTACTTACCGTCCACTTTAATTCCTGTTTAACAACTAAAATTGAAGTAAGCAGAGGCATCGGTGGGTGATAGAAAATATTTGGTTTCCGAACGCCCACTTGTGTCCCGTAGGACCCCGAGTACTTGATACCTGTTCCTTGATTTATCGCGCTATCCACATCCGGGAGGTATATGGGACCCCCCTTAGCCAGAGCTTGATTCAGTCTTATTTCTTGGGGCCACAAACTAGTTTGAGGTTTTATTTACGATCCTGTACTTATGCCATGCTTTACTGCTTTATTTACGATTGTGCGATGGATAGCACACTGTACTGTTTAGGTAAGCGGAATGTTTTCGCGGTATCGACAAGCCCCGTTTGGGGTTCCCAGTTGTTTACAGCCATTGTCGCAGACCTTGAGTCCGTCTCGGAGCTAGCTTACTTCGTTGCGGGTCTACTCAATGGGGTGGCCCCCTGAAATATTTCTGAATCCTGTGATTGCTTTGTCGTGAAGGCCTTGTTGGGTTTTGATTTGGTTTTTCCGAGGTTGATCGAGTGTGTGTTGCTATTGGTGCACCCCGGCCGGGTAAAACTTTCTGAAAGCCGTGTCCGCGGATATGGACGACTTGGAGCACAGTATCTCGACCATAGACAAGCATAACTAAAGTTTATTGCTCTAAACTTGACTTTATAATGACTAGTAATCAGCTTCACTATAATGGAATGGCTAATAATACTGCCCATCATTGCTTGTTGAAGTGTCGCTTGCGACCATTGTATCTGACTAGTAAGTATTGCAACTACAACGGAATGGCTGAATAAAAGTACCAACAACTGCTAGGTGTTGGGTTATCTCATGCTATCTATATCTGATTAGTAAGTGTTGTAACTACAACGGAATGATTAACTAAAAGGACCCACTGCTTCTTTTATCAGGACGATTATCTAAACCTGACTAGTAATTGCTGCAACGATAACTGAATAAATAAAACTGCCAACGGTGTGAGTTCCTCGGTTGACTTCCTCGATTGGTCTCGAGGGGGAAACGCCAGGATGGGTTTGTTTGATGGTAGCATCAGGTTGGTTCCGAATAGGTCTTTCTCATCCCTCTCTGATAACCGCCAGATGCATCGAGTCTCTATAGGTTGTTTAGTGTATGCTGCCGCTGCCGCTCAGTCCACCATACCTATGTAGGCGAGGACCGCCGAATTCTAGTCTCGCCGTGTACTGGCCTCAGTACTGACGCTCCTCTTTTTCCTTTGCCCTTTGTCGGCACCCCTTTTGTTTAAGCAGGTTTTGAGATCGACGTCGTTAGCAGGGTTACCCTTCCGGCTTGGCCTGGGCAGGGTTATGGACGCCATTGGTTATTCTTCAGGGCTCTTAGCCCCATTTGCTTCTTGTCCGTAGTCGGACGCTCGATCATTTTCAAGGTGATTTGGATCTTTGTATATTATATCTGTATTCTTGACTCTCTGAGTCGCTGTTGTATATATATCTGTTATGTGGGTCCCATCGAGGACTGTTGTGTAATGTTATTACTTCGTTTTCCACCCGCACGAAAGTGCCTGGTGGGCACCTTTGAATCGTTTCTATGCGGGTTTGGCGGTTTTCGCTAGAACTTGCATAGGTCCGATTCTGAGGGTGTTACAGAGTGGTATCAGAGCTCAGCAGTTGCGATACCCCACAAGTCCAGCCTGTAGGATAACCTAGCTAACGGCCGAAGTAGAGTGTCAAAAACTATTTTTGCAAAATCGGTTGGATAGTTCTGATTAGGTCTGATTTTACTCCTTACCCCTCTGCTGTTCTCCTCTTACCTCCACGCGTTTTGAATCCGCTCTCTTCTCTCTCTTCGAGTCCAGGAATTCTCGTGGTTGGGTTTCCGTCGTACCTTCAGGGTTTCGCTTCCTTCTTTGATAACGGTGTTGCTTCATCTGGTCTTCATGATATCCGGGGAATCCGTCGTCTGTGGTACCATTCTTTGTTCCTTGTTTGTGCTTTCCGGTGTTTTCCGACGCGACGACATCATCTCCGCCAGATCCGATGCAGAGTCTGCATCACTCCTTTGTTTCCGAACCTCGCTTGACGAGATCTTCAGTCTGATTCTGAGAGTTGGTTGCATAATCCGCCTATTCGTGTGCGGAGTAATGGTTTGAGTGCGGGATGGAGTAGCTACCATACCACTACCCTTATCATTCGCTCCTGTACGTCGAATTAGTGGATCCAGCGATTTTACTCCGTCCACGGAAGCTAGAGGTGGTTTTATTTGTTGATACCTCTACCTTCGACCTTTTGTTCCGGAGTGTTCTCTCGACGATCACGGACAACGACCTCTTGTTAGTGGTGTCGCGAGGATCTACACGAAGCGAGAAGATGCAGATCACCGACTTTTCCTTCCGGTACCATGAGGCGGATCTCGAGGGCGAGATCCATCGTTAGTGGTGTCGAATTGTGGCATCCCGCAAAAACCACTACTAGAAAATCGCGTTGAATTTGTGCATTGCATCGTCATCATCATGCATTGTTGCATAAAACTATTTTCGCAAAGCCCGATTTGTTTTCCAAACGCCCCATCTTAATTCAAACGCAAAGCCCGGTTCTCCGGATTAATTATTTTGGCCGCTATCGGTTTGCACCCGGCCCGTTTAAAACAAATAAAAGATTTAATTATTTTTAGTGGGGGCAGTCGAACGGGCCAGATCGACCCGAACGACCACCCCCAGGATTTTGTAAATCGGTCCACCTGAACACCCCAACAAATCCTAAACCTATCCATCTATCTACCCACACCCCCCTCCACATCACCCCACCCAATCCCCACCTGCCACATCACCCTCTCCCCTCCCTCTAACCTATCCCACACAGCCAACTCACCTCCCTCTCTCCACCTGGACACACTCCCCACCACACAACACGCAGCACTCACGCACGCAACACGCCTGCCGACCCTCCCCCTCGGGATCCCGCGCCCCCTGTCCCCACCGGGCCCCACTCCTCTGGCCCTGTTCCTCTTCCCCCACCTGGCCACGTTCTTCTCTCTCTCCCCTCCCCGCGTTCTCTCCCTGGCTCTCCCCACCGCGTCCCCTCTCCGGCGTGGCTGCGCCGCCCCGCCTCCCGAGCCTCTCCCGCTCCGGCCGGCCGCGCCTCCGCCTCGCGCCGCCCCCAGCACCTCCTCCTCTCCGCTCGCGCGCGCCCGCTCGAACCCGCCGTCGCCGCTCCAGCGCGCCGCCAGCGAGCACCCTCCCCTCTCTGCCACGCGCGCGCCGACGTGCTCCCCACCGACGCGCGCCTCTGCCTTGCCCCGGCGCCAGGACCCCACGCCGCCCGCGCCCCGCCTCCAGTCGTGGCCGCCGGAGCCCGACGCCGGATCCGCGTGGTTCCGCCTCGAGCTCCACCCCCGTGCTCGCCGGAGCCGCCCTCGCCGCCGGTCGCCTCCGCCTCAACAGCGTCCCCCGTCTCCGCCTGCAGCCTCTGCAGCGTCCGGCCTCCGCCGCTGCGGGCCCGACCGCGCCGCCCTGGACCCTCCTCCGCCTCACCGCCGCCGACAGAGACCATCCCCCGAGCTTCCTCGCCGCCAGTACCGATCCTGCCCGCCTCCCCGGCAGCAGCAGCCCGTCCCCGAGGGCCTCGCGTCGGCCAGCACCCGCACATGCAAGCCTCCTCCTAGCCGCCTTGTCCCTGGCGCAGCACCGCGTGCGTGTTTGTGCAAGCGTTGGCGACATCCGAGAGGTGCAAGCCAAGGTCGGCCGATACCATGTGCTACAAGTCCATCGATGACCCCGGAACCCCCAAGATCTTCGACAAGAAACAACATGTTCTCCTTCTCGGAACCCGAAGACAACGCAACTCGAGCCCTCCTTCGTGGAATCCGAAGGCCACTTCAAGACCGCCACATGGAAAACCCAAAGAACCCGAAGACGGCGATGTCCACCCCCAAGATCTTCTTCTCGGACCCCGGTGACCCCATGATCTTCGCCACAGAACAACAAGACCGATGGAGGGGAATCGACATGAACTTCCGCTCCGCAACGACAAGTACTCCCTCGAGGACGCCGAGTACTTCGCCCCGGATGTCGAGACCGACTCGATGGCGCGGACCCGACAAGACCTTCGCGACGACAAGAACAACAGCGACCCGGAGGATCCGATGCGTCCCCGACATCGAACCAAGCTCTCCTCCGCGGATGTGACAAGACCTACCTCTGTTATCCGAGAACGAACCCGGAGTCCGAGAACGCTCCCGTCGAACCCTGGACCCTGAGGCCGAACCCCGAACCCCGGAACCCCCAAGATCTGCCGAACCCTAATGTGTGAAACCTTTTCCGAGAACCCTATTTTATAACATAATAACCTTGTCGCATATTAAACTGTCAATCATCTCGCATGCATCTCATTGGTTTGGGGGCCTTATGCCGATTCACCTAATAATTAAATATGGGGCCCATATGCGGGCAAATCCAGTCTCATATCGGCCTCATTTAAACTTGTGTAGCGAACCGGTGATATATTCTGCCTTGTTAAACAACATTTAATTTGCGGGGTATCTAAATCACTTGAACCTTTTAAAATAATTGTCGGGACCCCGGTTCCGCTTAACATGACCTAATTGCATCGCACCTTTTCCATGTCATACATCATGCATGCATCATGCCGATCTTCTGCCGTTGTATTAAATAGTGCATCCGGTGTTTCTTCTAGTGTTTTGCTTCTTCGCGGATAAGGCCGTTGAGTTGATGTGAGCTTCGCCCCGATCTTCGGTTGCACCTTCGACAATGTTTTTTAGGCGAGCATCTCCCCCTTTCTACCTATCTTACTTTTATAGTCTTTATTCCCTCCTGTTGATCTATTGATATCTGTGTTGCGATGCTTTAGTTTTCCGTACCTGTGATATACCGTGCAGCCCTATATTGCCTTGGACACATCCTATTACCTGTTGTTTGGTAGATAGTTGGACTTGCGCGTCGTAGTCGCTTGCTCAAGTGCTGTTGCGTGTCGTCCAGTGCCACAGTTGTTGATGTATTGCCGCATGTTGATGTTGTAGATGATCATAGTTTTACTTACCGTCCACTTTAATTCCTGTTTAACAACTAAAATTGAAGTAAGCAGAGGCATCGGTGGGTGATAGAAAATATTTGGTTTCCGAACGCCCACTTGTGTCCCGTAGGACCCCGAGTACTTGATACCTGTTCCTTGATTTATCGCGCTATCCACATCCGGGAGGTATATGGGACCCCCCTTAGCCAGAGCTTGATTCAGTCTTATTTCTTGGGGCCACAAACTAGTTTGAGGTTTTATTTACGATCCTGTACTTATGCCATGCTTTACTGCTTTATTTACGATTGTGCGATGGATAGCACACTGTACTGTTTAGGTAAGCGGAATGTTTTCGCGGTATCGACAAGCCCCGTTTGGGGTTCCCAGTCGTTTACAGCCATTGTCGCAGACCTTGAGTCCGTCTCGGAGCTAGCTTACTTCGTTGCGGGTCTACTCAATGGGGTGGCCCCCTGAAATATTTCTGAATCCTGTGATTGCTTTGTCGTGAAGGCCTCGTTGGGTTTTGATTTGGTTTTTCCGAGGTTGATCGAGTGTGTGTTGCTATTGGTGCACCCCGGCCGGGTAAAACTTTCTGAAAGCCGTGTCCGCGGATATGGACGACTTGGAGCACAGTATCTCGACCATAGACAAGCATAACTAAAGTTTATTGCTCTAAACTTGACTTTATAATGACTAGTAATCAGCTTCACTATAATGGAATGGCTAATAATACTGCCCATCATTGCTTGTTGAAGTGTCGCTTGCGACCATTGTATCTGACTAGTAAGTATTGCAACTACAACGGAATGGCTGAATAAAAGTACCAACAACTGCTGGGTGTTGGGTTATCTCATGCTATCTATATCTGATTAGTAAGTGTTGTAACTACAACGGAATGATTAACTAAAAGGACCCACTGCTTCTTTTATCAGGACGATTATCTAAACCTGACTAGTAATTGCTGCAACAATAACTGAATAAATAAAACTGCCAACGGTGTGAGTTCCTCGGTTGACTTCCTCGATTGGTCTCGAGGGGGAAACGCCAGGATGGGTTTGTTTGATGGTAGCATCAGGTTGGTTCCGAATAGGTCTTTCTCATCCCTCTCTGATAACCGCCAGATGCATCGAGTCTCTATAGGTTGTTTAGTGTATGCTGCCGCTGCCGCTCAGTCCACCATACCTATGTAGGCGAGGACCGCCGAATTCTAGTCTCGCCGTGTACTGGCCTCAGTACTGACGCTCCTCTTTTTCCTTTGCCCTTTGTCGGCACCCCTTTTGTTTAAGCAGGTTTTGAGATCGACGTCGTTAGCAGGGTTACCCTTCCGGCTTGGCCTGGGCAGGGTTATGGACGCCATTGGTTATTCTTCAGGGCTCTTAGCCCCATTTGCTTCTTGTCCGTAGTCGGACGCTCGATCATTTTCAAGGTGATTTGGATCTTTGTATATTATATCTGTATTCTTGACTCTCTGAGTCGCTGTTGTATATATATCTGTTCTGTGGGTCCCATCGAGGACTGTTGTGTAATGTTATTACTTCGTTTTCCACCCGCACGAAAGTGCCTGGTGGGCACCTTTGAATCGTTTCTATGCGGGTTTGGCGGTTTTCGCTAGAACTTGCATAGGTCCGATTCTGAGGGTGTTACACTAGTTGATTGCACCACAATGTATCTAGTCAAACTTGTCCATAAGATAGGACCCACATGTAAGATCTACCCTCTCATAGTCTTGTGATTAAATTTTTTTCTACAGCTATGTGTACTACTCCATAAATATTTCTTATCAATATTTTAATGCTTATGGACTATCCTTAAGGTTTTTATCTTGTGGATAGCTTCCACTATGTATATGGAAGTCCATCAGGACTATTTTCTTCCTTAATGGACAACATAGTGCGTGCCCTTTTACTCGTAGTAGTATTTTTATTTGCTTAGACATGTGCTCACCCATGTCCATGTGTTGTACATGGAGGGAGAATAAAATGTAGGCAGGAGAAGAGGGCAGCAGAGAAGAGAGCAGAGAAGTTGAAGGCGGCTCGATGTCAGAGCAAAGTTTATGATGGGTTCCTGACACGAGGTACTCCTGCCGTCTTACAGTTAAAGTGTTTTCTTTCTCCTTCGTATCCTCTCATCTCTCCACCCCTCTCCACTCGTGCACCAGCCGGACTGATCTCTCCCTCGTCCACAGGGTGGAGCTGCGCATGTGTGCCTTGGTATGGTGGCTCTATTTTTTTGAGAGGGCGGCTCTGTTTCTCTGGCGTGTTTGGCAGCCGCGTTGGTGTGGAGTAGGATTGCATAGGAAGGAAACCACTTTGCCCCGGCTAAATGCATGGACTTGCATGTAATTTTCATTTTTATGAGGTTCTTGATGTAACTTGTACTTCTACCGAGTGTGTTAATTGAAGCTCAAAGGAATGCTTTTTCTATAAAAACATTTGCTTCACAATATAACCAGTAATGTGTTAACATACTTGGGTTTGAAGCTAAATAATGACCAAGGTCATGGACATTATCTACATAGTTTATAATAACGTGTGTCCATTTCTGCTAGATGGGTGCATCTTGGCATGACATACTAACATTGTTAGTATGACTTTTCAACCTTTATGTATTCAAACATTTTCAAATAATTTTAGAAGTGTCGCATATAAAATTTTTTAAAGATAGTGCAAAGAGTATGATTCTGAATGCCACAACAGAGTAAATTTCACACATAATAGAGTATGTTTTATGATTAACAAGTTTCATGAATTTTCAAGCTTTCTATCTAATTTCTCGTACTTAAATGAATTTTTTAAATTGACCAAAGTAGGTAAAATTTGAAGTACAAGTGCATGATATATTGCTTGTAAATTTGTCTAAAATTCATATATAATTATTGTACCGACACAGTCATACTAAAAACCAATGAATGTTTTGAAATATATAATTTCTTTGAATGAATTTTCATGCTGACACATCTGACCATGTTTAAAAAGTCAAAGAAAATATAGAAACATTGCAAAAATGAGAAAAGGTAGTTTTTTTTCTTCTTTCAAAAAGGGGAGTAGAACCCGGCCTGTGCATCGGTTGATACACAGAGCCTTTTATTAAAATTTCATAGTAAAACAGTTAAAAGGATGCTGCTAAAGTTTCAATTTAAGGGACCTTGGCACCTTCACCGGATCTCCACAATTAACCTTTCTTCCTCTTCTTCCCCCCTGCTCCTTTACGACTTTGCAGCTATGGCTCCAAAGACCAGAGCTCTCCGTGGGAAGAAGAAGAATATCCAGGTGGCAGTGACAAAGGCCGTGGAGAAAAATAAGACATGTCGCCGGCTTCCGAATCCTCCTCTGGCCAACCCAGGTCGTAGTCTCGTAGCAGGAAGGAACAAGAAGAAGCAGGTGACGAGGTCCGTCAAGGCCGGGATGCATTTCCCCGTCAGCTGGATCAGGCGCTACCTAAAGAAGGGTCGATACTCCCAGTGCATGGGCTTCGGAGCTCCCGTCTACCACGCGGTCGTTCTTGAGTACCTCATCACCGAGGTCCTGGAGCTCGCCGGGCAAGCCGCCAAGGACATCAAGAAGATACACATCATCCTGAGGCACGTGATGCTCAGCGTCATGCGTGAAGAGGAGCTAACCAAGCTGTGGGCTGGCGTCACCATTGCGCACGGCGGCATGAAGTAGCTGCTTGGCAATGGTACCACAGAGGACGCATCTCATTTGCCCGTGGAGGATGTTGCCAAGTCTCCTGAGAAGATCGTGGAGTCCCCCCAAAAGTCGTTAAGTAGTATTGTACTGCGTATGATGTTGGGTTTGCTCTGTTTGCATTTTGGCTAATCATCGGTGTCAATGTAATGTTAGGATCATGGTCTAAGAAAAATCTTGAGGGTTATAAAAAATGTTGTTTTCCAAATCTTATCTTATACTCCCTTTTTTTAATATTACCCCATTTGCCACAAGCCAAGATTTTAGACATATATAGTGGAACAACATTTGGATGAATCTGGACACTATTTAGCATATACTCCTAGATTCATCCAAAATTTGAAAAGTCTAAGACATCTATTTCGAGAAGGAGGGAGTAGTAAATAATGTCGTATGTGTGATTGTCCAACTATCAGGAAAAAATATTCACAATTTTCCTAGTGATGATGAGATTGTTCTTTTCTGCAAAGAAAGCCCAAAGAAATTGGATTTAAATGCCACAAGGCAAGTTTTCAGACATATTTACTGGGTCAACATGTTGTACTTACAATTTCCATGTTTTATGAGTTTTCAAGCTTCCTAGCTAACTCCGCCCACTTGAATGTCTTTATGTCAATGTAAAGAAATTAGGTAAAATTTGAACTACATGTAAATTGTAGGTTGCTTTGAAAGTTTTACGAAAGAGCTTATAGAGGTACCCATTGGTAGGTCAATTAATATACAGTATCATAAACCACCATAAGTTTTAACGACAGGTTCAACTTTTTCTGAGAGACAGGTTTAACGAGGGTAGGTCAAACTTGAGCTACAAGTAAGCGCAAAGACGTGGTTTAGGGCGTGTTTTGTTTTAGGGAGGTTTAGGGCATGTTTGTTGGGCCGCATCTGTGTTGCGCTGTCGGGCCTGTTTGTGTTGCATGCACGGATAAGAGTTGGGGGGATCGGGATGCATCAGGAAGGAGCGCTAGAAATCCCCTCACCATAAAAAGTGGCATTGTGACGCATGCACCATTGTATCCGCACCAAATTTTCATTATTAATAAAATAAATTGTATGACTAACTGTGTGATCCAACGCACGACTGTTTCATCATGACGCATGCAGGCCAGACGCGTGCACCGTTATATTAGCGCTGAAGTGTCATTGAATTGAGCATCCAATCGGTCGCATCGTTGCAGTTCTCTGTTTATTCTCTGCCATGCGTGGGCAACACTTCTCCAAGTAGGCACATCGCACGGTGGGTATAGCTGGATATAGTAGGGAGACGATGGTGGTCTTCCTAGACTTTTGATAATCTACATCCACTAGTAACTAGGCGCCATCCTACATTTCTTCTTCATCATGCTCATCCCGCTCCTGCTCCCTCCCTCTGCGTAGCCATGGATCCCTCCTAGAAGCGTTTAGCAGCGACATTGTGCGAGGAGAGAAAATAAAGAGCTTGCCGCGATGGTTTACACACTGCAGAGTCAAAAGATATGATCATGAAGGTTGTGTCCTGAGGAGAGGGGTCCTCCGGGTAGGTCTTGTACTTCTTCTCCTTAATCGTGTTCTCCATCATTCTTCTTCTCCATCATCATCATCATCTTCTCCTTGTTCAGAGATGGCGGTTCACCAACAGACCTGTTCGCCCCAGTTCCCCTGGTCAGCTAGGTAAGCACTGCACACTGGGGTTTTTGCGACTAGGAATCGGGCTTTCCTGGATCTTTTCTACACCGCTCAGTCTTACATAAAGCTCAGTGCTATAACTTCAGATATTGTTTTTCCCGTTCCATGATAGGGCTGAAACCACGTTTTCTTTGTCCCAGGAAAAGAATCCAGAACTCAACACTTAGGTGGATGCTTGGCTTAATGCACGGATAAGCAGCCACAGGGAAAAAATGCAAACCCAAGAACTAGAATTAGAATGGCTCAAATCAGCCATGAAGACCCTTACTAAGGAGTGCGACTAGCTAAAAAGGGACAACGCTGCCTAGAAGAAACTGCATAAGAATAGCCAAGCCTCGACCCGACAGAATACAACCATCATCGAGGGGATCTCGAAGGATAATGTGAGGCTAACAAATGCTAATGTCGATCTCTGTATCAACAACATGAACCTCCTTCGGAAGCTCCAGGATTCGCTCGGTGGGCAGGTCAAGATTAGGCAGGACATGCTCGTACGTAGCCTACAACATGAAGAGATTGAGGAGGAAAACAAGCAGCTCCTCTCCAGGCATTCCTCGGTGTTGCTTTGTTGAACTGAACTACTTCATGTTTCTATTTTGCAACTATAAACTAAACTATCCGAACTATATGATTTGCAACGGGAGACACCTTTTGTGCAGTCTAAAACCTATATGATTTCCTGTTATTTATATCTATTTATTCACATTTACAAATGCTCAACAAAGCTTCGGAGTTACAGTGTGAGAACTCTGCTCCAGACGACCAGATATTACTAGTGCCATCCCACGAATTGAACATTCGGGGCGTGGACTACGTGACCCTATTATATCCCATTCGATATAGTTCGTCATTCCATTGCAAGAATGGTTCAAACGACGACCTAAACAAGTGTTGCATGAAACTGAACGAAATAGGTGCAGGGTTTTCAGGTGCTAACTAAAACTGAACGAAATCTAGAGGTTATCGAAAATAGCCTGACTACTGTAACCTGACGAAACTAAACATTAGAAGAAGCATAAGATTTATTCAATATAGCATAGAATCCAACATTAACTAAAGTTTCACCTCATAAAAAATGTCTTATCATGTTCCTAATTCTCAAACCAACTACAGCGTATGCACTGTATAAATTAATAGTGCATTCAGGAAACTGAATCTTCAAAACAACAAGAACCCACCAATAGTCTACATCTACTATCATTATAAGTTTAAGTAGATCAGCCATAACAATATTTGGAATACAGATTCATGTTAAGTTCAGGAAGTATCTACAGTAGATCAAACAAAGTAACAGACTCACCATAACAAAAGCTACATCATCTTGCAGATGAGCGTCTGCTGATGCTCAACCATGGAGTGTATATAAAGTGAGTGGAACATCCTACATGACTTTTAAAGCCAACTAGGTGGGATCATGTTGCACAAGTGTTTACTCACACAAGCAATAGTTTATGATGGTGTTTCTAGCCAACCTAGAGAGGTTTATAGACCATGAAATGTTGGCATGGGAGCACATCTACCACAAAGTGTCTCATCATGTCCTTGCATAGCAAAATTATACTTGGATCTATCAAGTAGGTAGGATCATGTTGTCCAAGTAATCCTGACATCTTCCCTATGTCGCTCGGAAGGGTTGAAGGCACGGGACCTGCTCCTGTTCGTGATGGTGGCCATAGCTTCTATGGCTCAATGGGTCGGTCTGAGGGTCTGATTCTGCATAATTTTAAATAAGGCATTTGGTACTGCATTTGGTACTGCATTTGCTCCAGTGTGTATGTGAAATGAACAAGTCAAGCTCTGATGTGCTGACACTGTAGTGTGATGTGCTAGTGTACAAACTGGTTGTATTATTATGTTCGAAACTGTGAACTAAATGTGTGAATTCTTTGGCTTTTTGCATGACGGCAATGCCACATGTTGGCACTAATTGCGACATCTATTAATTTGATCGTACTAAAGCATACAACTTCGACTGATCAATATAATCTAGTGCTTACCCGAGCTATCTGAAGCTAGGCAAGTCAATGCCACTGTGTCTCTGTCACCTACAGATTAAATGGCATGATTACATGATTTTGAGTACATCAAATCGATTAGGCAAATTCAAAGCCACCCAAACATCTCGAATTATAACATTTTCTGAAAAGATGATCTTGCGCTGTAAGACTTGATATGACATGATTTTATGTCAATCAGTCAAACTCCCTCTAGTAATTTCCATGTTCGAATCTTGCGCTTCCAAAGTAAAAGTGCAAAGGAGATCGTCGAAAGGGGGGTGAATAGGATTTTAATATTATTACGGTTTAGGATCAAATAAATGTGTAATAAAACTAACGTTTAATTTATTGAGCATAAAACCTAACCACTCGGTTCACCTAAGTGCACCAACAACCTATGCTAAGAAATACAAGAAACAAGGTGATAGCAAGATATAAAACTTCAAGCATAAAGGCTATCATAATGTAAAGTGCATAAGTAAAGGGCTTGGTTGAGAAATAACCGATGGACGTGGAGACGAAGATTTTTATGCCGAAGTTCACTTCCAAATAAGCTACATCTTCGTTGGAGAGGTGCGATGGCTCAATGCCCTCTAAACGCCACAAATGGCACACCTCGGGGTGTGGTGGCTTGATGCTCACCCAACGCCACACAAGGCCTCACCCCGTATGCGAAGGGACGCAACTCACCGGCGCCACAAAAGGCTCACCCTATTCTCCCGTGAGCTCGCCACAAAGGCCACGATCCACTAAGGGACACTTGAGGGCGGTCACCAAAACCAGTATAAGGTTGGGGCTATCTCCACAACTTAATTGGAGGCTCCCAACAACAAATCCATAAAAGGAACAAAAGCCACAATAGGCAAAAAAGACCACAAGAGGTTAACACTCCAACCACACAACAGTCTAGGGTTCCGAGAACCCAAGAGTAACAATCCCACAAGCTTTTACTCTCCAAATCTTCGAGGAGAACTCAAACCTATGCACCAAATGCAAGGGAAAGTCCTTCTCTCCCAAGTTACAACAAAGCTACAAAATCTATTGGGGGAATAAGGGAGGAAGAACAGAAGAGGAGAACACAAAACTCTCCAAGATCTAGATCCCAATGATTCCTTCAGAAATAAGGGATTTGGCTTAGGGGTTGTAGATCTAGATCTGCTCTCTCAAATCCCTCAAAAGATGCAAGAATCATAGGAAGGGAAAGGGGAGAGGGGAAGCTCTTCAAGGTCAACAATGGAGAAGAGAGAGAAAGCCAAGAACTAAGAAAAGAGTTGGTTCCCCACGAAGGGGAAGAGGTTCCCCTTTTAAAGGACTCTCAGATCTGCCCGTTATTGGCATTTATGACACTGGACGGAACTTCTGGTGGAAGGCCAGAACTTCCGGTGGCACCAAGCCAATGGTCAGAAAACAGCGATGCGAAAGACATAAAAATGACCCTGGACAGAACTTTCGCTGGTCCACCGGAACTTCCGATGAGAACGGTACTACTGCCAGAAATTCACACCAAAGTTCTGACAAATAGAGGACATAAAACAGAGAGGTTATAGTACGGGAACAAAAGTGGAGCCGGAATTTCACATGGTACTACCGGCGGCAAATATGCTCGAGCGGTACTTCCGGTGATTGGCCAGAACTTCCGGCAAGGGCGATACTACCACCTTAACTTCAGATCCAAATTTCGTCAAATACAACAAACCATACATAGAGGATGTAGTACGTGAGCAGAAGAAGAACCGGATCTTCCACTGAAACTACCGGTGGCAAAAATCCCTAGCGGTACTACCGGTGGCTAGCCGGAACTTCCGGTCAGGGAAACTCCAGAAACCAAAACTACAATAACTTTCGCATCCGAACTCCAAACAAGATGAAACTAATTTTGTTGGAAATATAACGACATGTAGAATCGAAGGGAGAAAATACCATGAATATGTATGATATGTATGTCCCAAGGTGTGGAGCCGGAAAAATCACAAGATCAACAACCATAATAAGATATGCAAGGGAAATACTTATTTGATAAAGTAGAGCTTGTTATGATGATAACCACAAGCTCTAGATCCTCTCATGGACAAGAACGAACTAACAACCAAGAAATATGATGCTATGCATGCAAAGGTTTGAGCTATCTTCGAACGATGCGATCGAGACACCCGCTTGAGAGCCCCTCTTGATAGTACGGCTAAGTATCCTAAACCCGATCTCCCAACTAACAACACGAGACCGGAAAAAGAGAAGCTCTATCAATATCATACCTTTTCCTTAAGCATTCCACTTGAACTTGATGTAGACCGTATTGTTCTTTATTGCTCTTTCTCACCCTTGCTTGATGGATACTTGCAAATTGTTCCCCCATACTCCATGGGGAAACCTCTTCTTTGAGCTTGTCTTCATCACTCCATGATCATGAGTATGGCAAGCTTCAAGCATGAGATCTTCAAGAGAAGGCGCATCTTGATCTTGCACTTATTCATCCCTTCTTGAGTGTTGATCCGTTCAGATTCAACACTTTGCACTTGTCTTGATCAACCTTCGAGCTCCTTCATTCTTCATGATTCCAATGAGCACAAAGCCCTTGGACATTTCTTAATCTTTCAACCTTGAGACCAACACATGGCCCAAGCGATGCCAATGGACAAACCTACAAGTGAAAGTCAATTTACACATTAGTCCATAGAGAATATCATTAATTACCAAAACCACACATGGGGCATACATGCCCTTTCACAAAGTTCCTTGCTAGTTAGGTCATATCAGGTCTTACAATATCAGTCATTTTTCTTCCAAAAAGACAGTCTTACAATATCAATAAATTTTCTACCTTTACAACTTCATTCTTTTGGATGCAGCGTAGGTACATCTAGGTCATGTGGACCATCGACCTTCAGTATAATGTATTTTTACTACTGAGCCTATGGAAATGAATTTTTCACACCCACTTCAGGCAAAAAACTTCCCATAATCTTGTTTCAAAAAAAATTCTCTTAATTAGCCTTAGGTGGTGAGTAGAGCCGCCAAATCCCATTATATTTTACCAACTACATCGAATTTTAACTAAGGAGCTAACAAAAAGATTGGACATTCGAGCCAAGTCCAACACAAAACATTGCAAATTCAGTGAGGAGCAAATTAGAAAATAGTACATTCGACCCAACTCTAGCCCAAAATCTCGCGAATTTATCCTTCTGGGGTCAGGTCGGCCGTGGGCCGCCAACCCTCAACACATTGTTATTTTTTAATAATGAAGCACACTGAAGAAGTTTCACTAAGGATCCCATGATGATAAGCCCATTTGTTCACAAGATTGGACCCATATTATTTTTTGTATCACCCAAAGTATTCTTAATTTAGCATTTTCCGTGCCATTATGATGAAGTATAGTGCAAGCTTTGCCCACCCAAGTTTTATTTCTACTGACCATGTACCATTTTTAATGGCAACTCTTCAGGATCGCTGCCTTCTCATTTTAAGTGATATTAACATTTCTAAACCTAATCTTTTATAAGTAGCATAGTTGGTTCTAGCATAGTGGAAGTGCACGCAGTTGCCATTTGTTGAAGTATTGAGTTTGATTCGAAACCTAGGGTTATCAATATATATAATCTCGGTCATACTTGTACATTTGTTCCAGCATAAACACGTTTCTTGCACAGAGAAGGTTGACATTTGGGACCCAGGAATGTTACCAAGCTCAAACTGGGGGAGACGACCCAAAAAAATTCCAACATACACACATGTCCTCTAAAGAGGAGGCTAATAAAGTACAACATACCCACCAGAGAGACCTAATACAGAGGAGGCATCGAGTAACATTGCCAAGTTCGAAATAGGGAGGCACGGGCGAGAAAAAAGTCCAACATGCACACGTTTCTTATAATAAGAGGCTGACATGGGGGACCCACTAGCATGTATAAATGATGGGTGCATCGAGCAATGTTGCCAAGTTTGAAATAGGGAGGATCGAGCATGAAAAAAGTCCAGCATACACACATTTCTTTTAATGAGAGGCTGACACGGGGCCCCACCATCATGTATAAACTGTTGATGCATCGAGCAACATTGTCAAGTTCGAAACATGGAAGCGCGAGCGATAAAAAATTCCAAGATGCACACATTGCTTCTAATGAGATGTTGACATGTGGGACCCAATAGCCTGTATAAACGGCTAATGCATCGAGCAACGTTGCCAAGATTGAAATACAGAGGCACGACCTATAAAAAAGTCCAACATGGACACGTTTATTCTAATGAGATGCTGACATGTGGGACCCAACAGCTTGTATAAACGTCTGATCATGCATCGAGCAATGTCGCCAAGTTCGAAATACGGAGGCGCGAGCGAGAAAAAATTCCAACATCCACACATTCTTCTAATGAAATGCTGACATACGGGACCTAGCTGCGTGATTAACGGTAGATGCATCTATCAAGTTTGGAACAAGGTAGAGGGAGCGAAGGAAAAATTCCATCATACACATGATTCTTGTAATGAGAGTCTAACATGTGGTACCTAGCAACTTGATTAACGGCAGATAGATCGAGCAACGTTATCGAGTTCAAATCAGGGAGGCATGAGCCAAGGAGAAAAATCCATCATGCACATGTTTCTTCTAGTGTGAGGATGACACGTGGGACCCAGTAGGCTGACTAAATGGCAGATGCATCAAGCAAAGCTATCAAGTTCGGAACATGGAAGGGAAAAAATTTCATCATACACACCATTTTTCTAATGTGAGGCTGACATATGGGGCCCACCAGCCTGAATAAACGACTAATATAGTGAGCAATACTATCAAGTTAACACGGAGGTGCGACCAAGGGCAAAAATTCCATCAGACACATGTTTCTTCAAATGGGAGTATGACAAGTGGGGCCCAGCTGCGTGATTAAACGGTAGATGCATCTGGTAGCGCTATCAAGTTCGGAACAGGTTAGCGTGACCAAGGGAAAAAACTCCATCATACACATGTTTCTTCTAATGAGAGGATGACATGTGGGCCCATCTGCGTGATTAAACGGTAGATGCATCTATCGCCGCAATCAAGTTTGGAATAGGGTAGCGGGAGTGAAGGAAAAAATTTCATCATACACACGATTCTTCTAATGAGATGCTGGTATATAGGACACAGCAACGTGATTAACGACAGATAGATCAGGCAACGTTATCGAGTTCAAATCAGGGAGGCACGAGCCAAGGAAAAAATTTCATCATGCACACGTTTCTTCTAATGAGAGGATGACATGTGGGGCCCAGCTGCGTGATTAAACAGTAGATGCATCTATCAAGTTCGGAATAGAGTACCGGGAGCAAAGGAAAAAAATTCCATCATACACATGATTCTTCTAATGAGAGGCTGACATATGGGACCCATCAGCTTGATAAATGAAATATAGATCGAGCAACGTTATCGAGTTCAAATCAGGGAGGCATGAGCCAAGAAAAAAATCCATCATATACATGTTTCTTCTAGTGTGAGGATGACACGTGGGACCAAGCAATCTGATTAGACGGCAGATACATCAAGCAACGCTATCAAGTTCAGAACAGGAAAGGAAAAATTCTATCATATATACACACGATTCTTCTAATGTGAGGCAGACATGTGGGACCCAGCAGCCTGACTAAAAGAAAGAAGCATCAAACAACTTTATAGAGTTCAAATCAGGGAGGCACGACCGAAAAGTTTGGTCCAATAGAGTCTGTGACGTTCGGGACCCACACTCAAAATCTTTGGCGAGTCAACATCTTGCGAGGAAGCGGAATACTTTACCATACACCCGTCGAGCTTCGTCCATGTTTTTAGCAATTTCATCATACTAGAGGGGCGCGAAACCAAAAAAAAGTTTTCTATCGGCCACGGTCGAGCCGAGAATTTCATTGCAGAAGACGCGCCTTCTACAATGACCTATGGGCCCAATCGTTGTGGAAGGAAATATTTCTTATAGTGCTTGATCAGGAACATGCTTCCTTCCCCGTCAATGTCCATCCGAAGATCCCAGACGGGTTGGCCCCCGCTGGTCTTGCACAATTATATATCACGTGCGCGCAGACCATTCAAATCCTCGGCCAAGGAACGGGGAAGCACCAATCGCTTCCTGAACCTGGCGCCTATGATGACTAAGAATTCGGAACCCACCAAGTCTGCCATGTACTCCTCCCGAGACTGAGACTGAGAGATTGAAGGTTCCGGGTTGAGAAGTGAGCGTCTTATGTTGCGTCCCCACCTTGGAGAAGGATAATGACGACCGGGAGGATCTACCTTCCTGTTGCCGCCTTCCCGGAAGCCACGGTGGGGCGGGACGTCTCCATTCGACTGTGTGAGATATACGCCAGCGACAGAGGAGCTGCGGCGGCTTTCGCACTTACGCCTACTCCGCGGCCCCTCCGACGAGGCCGGAGCCATCTCCCCCACTCAAGAAGGAGGATCATCGTCACGACAGCGACTACCGGAGCTGCTCGACGCCATTGTCTTCGCCACTGAGTAGGAAGTTGGAAAGGAAAGGCAGCAGGGGAAGTGGAGAGTGATCCATATCCCCATGCCTTCCCTCCCTTTTATAAAAAACATGGGAGGGGAACGATTGTTGCCCACATCATCGGCTCGCGGGGAGGAAAAAGATCTCGCCCCACCAAAAATTACTTTACAGGAACCGAAGCAGGCATAGTCAATGCGGGCTACCGTGGAAGCCAAGGCGTGCCCTGACATTCCCGCAGCCACTTGAGTGTGTGGGCATGCGCACGTCATCTCTGCGGGATTGGAGAGCGTGTCATCAAGTCATGTCACGTCCCCTGCGATGTGGACTGGGCCCATGCTCTATTGAAGGCGAAGCCCGACAACGGCCTCTTCATCGAACCATGACCAGCATTGCAGGTTGCTGGCCCACGCCCCAGGACTTATGCCGGCCTATTGGGATCGGAGGTCCCTCGCATTGTGTCGTAGCACGTGGGCCATGACCCACCGTTTAGCGACTCGGCAGATGCGTGGCCTGGTCGGCAAAGGCGTCGCAAGGATACTAGCACCATGTGCTCCAATCAGGTACGGACTTGGCATGATAAACCTATGGAGACTAAGTGTTAGCTATGATCTAGGTGCCTATGAATGAGACAAACGCTATGGGACGAGCCTCGCTCCTCCAACCGGGCGTAGATAAGGAGGAAAAGACAGCGATGGGTTCAAGGCGGTCCGACCCCTCCTTCAGGGGGCTACCCTAGAAGGAGGGTAAAGGCACGATTGGGGACATCGAAGCCAAGGAGCGGCCTCGACTGAGCCCCAGAAGGACCATGGAAACGTTTCTCCTGGCCCAGGCCCGGCCCGGGAACCGGAGTCAACTGAGCCTGACAAGGTGTGTCAAGTACGGCCTTAGGAACTGGCGACGCGCCAGCGCCGCTGGACACCATCATGGCGCTGCAGTCCGCTGCAGCGCATCACCGACATAGTGACAGCTCGGAGCCTGAGCTATCACTTAGCATCAAGTGCACCTATGCACCACCCTTGGCCACAGGCACCTCCCATCCGCCTGAAGACCACATGGCACACCGCGATTGAGCCCGGGAATGCCCTTGGCGGTGCTCCACGCCGGCCCTTGTGGTGACCCCTTGGAGTATAAAAGGAGGCACTTAGCCATTGGCGAAAAGGGGTTTGAGTTTTTGGAGGAGGCTCTCTGGAATAAGAGTTTTTAGAGGTCAGAGGGTTCAAGAGTTGAGAGAAGAGAGGTTGGAGAAGAGAGCTTGTAAAGAACAGATAGAGAGAGATAGAGTTGATATCCTTCTCCATGTTGGAGAGAGAGAGAGAGGGGGAAGCCTGGGAAGTAAAGAAGCTAGATATAAAGCGGCTCCCTGAAACGGCAGAGATCGTCATCTTGTACCTCGATACATCCCAGATAATCCACCAAAGCAGGACGTAGGGTTCTTAGCCAAAGGGCGGCTCGAACCTCGGTAAAAAAAGACTGTGTATGCTCTGTGTGTGCTATGTGCTCGTATCAGCAGGTTTCTACGTCGATGTTGAGGTAGAAACGCCTTCGTGCCCACTACCGAAAAAATAGGGGGTGCCCAGCATCCTTGATGTCCGCGTTGGCGAGATGCGATAATAGGTAGT
Source organism: Avena sativa (assembly GCA_916181665.1). Lineage (NCBI taxonomy): Eukaryota > Viridiplantae > Streptophyta > Magnoliopsida > Poales > Poaceae > Avena > Avena sativa. Next base: position 157,545,878 of record OV702281.1, on the reverse strand, counting down.
TTTTTTTGCTATAAACAAGAATATTTTCTATCTTAGATAAAAACAAGTTTTCTGAGATCTATGGGTAGTTGATCTACAAAATAGACAAGTTGCATGAGATAAAAGGCAATTTTTTGGGCGAGTTCATATCAACAAGGTTTCCTCGGACACAAAGGTTGGCTAAAACTAAGATGCAAGTTGCTACCAAACCTAGAAATTTGGCCTAAACTCAAATGAAAATTTCCCATAATATATCAAAGAGCTTGTCTCGGGAAGTAGTTTACATGGGGATCCTATGGGGGTAGTTGCTAGGACACTTTTTGACTAAAAAGGGAGTATATCTCTAGTAAATAAGTTTGAATATGATAGAAGTTGCTAGAAAACAGAGGCAAGTTGTCTGATATCTATGGGAAGTTGAAAACCAGGAAATTGCAACTTTTGTCTGAGTTCCAAAGGTAGAAAAAAGGAACATGGCAACGAATTTTTCTAGGAGCTAGGGAAAGTTACTAAGAAAGACAGCCAAGTTGCCTCAAATAAAGTTAATAATTTGACATAGGTTTTATTTGCGAGGTAATTTGGCACAGATTAAGCTGAGCAAGGATCAACAAGAACCAGTACATAAATGGAAGAGTACTAGTGTTGAATCTGATAGAGGGACTCCAAACACAAGTGCGTTCCTCGAGCTTCTCTTCGTATGGAACATGTTTATATGGTTCAAGATTGAGAGGTTCCGATGATTTGTTGGATTCACGGAGCCAGGTGAGACAGCCATGGCGACTACAGCTGGAGAAAGAAGACGGGTTGGAGGCAAGAACTAGGGGCCGTAGGGTTCGAGAGAGGATAGTAGGATCGGCTTTTAAGGACAGGCTAGCGCAAAATAAGGAAGGACATGCGGACTCACATGGTGGGTCGCGTGGAACGCCAAGCTGAATGATCAAGCGCACTCCAACCAACCTGCACAGGAACCTAGGCAATTGGTCATGGGCGAAGACGGGAAAAAAGGTCGTCGGGGTCAAGATGAACAAGCAACATTAATGCTCCTGAAAAAATGGTATTTCAAGGTATTACTCTTTTAATAAAAATGTAACACTAATGCTATCTTACATAATTCAAACACGTAGCTAGTATGAACTAACACACCTATAAACAATTTTTAAGAAAATCACATAACTAATAAAATCGTATTGGCTAGTGCCACATAAATAATTATGCTTTTGATCTAAAGAAAACATGTTTATAAAATTAATTGCATTGAATCTACCTATATTAGAGTTAAAATACCTTCATGTAAATACTAAAGGATGAACGGATGGACCTTTCTCCTGATCCTTGATTTGCATCATTTGACGTCGGTTTTGATATTGTTTTCAAATTGAAAAAGATGCCCATTATGTTTTTTATTTGAGACTAGTTCCATTATAAATTGGTAGGCAATTATTAGTACTAAGGCATATAGTGAAAATTACAAATACTACTTAGTGGCTTACATATATTTGATGGTCTGATGGGGGTGTTTGATCTCTAACGTTGTTTATCTAATTCAGTGTGATCACCCCCCCCCCCCTCCCCAATCTTCAGCTAATAATAAAATATTTAAGTCATATAAGAAGCCCTATATTATAAAAGAAACATAATTTTATAATTGCATGCACCTTTCAGATCAATTAAAATAAACTAGTTGAATGCCTGTGCGTTGCTACGGCTTTTAACTTATTTCTTTTCACATATTAGAAAATGATACTTTATGAAGGAGTGGCATGAGTGAGTTAAATGCCCGTGCGTTGGCAAGAGCCATTTGTTATTCAAAAAAAAATATTCTACTTATTTAACATGTAGTATTTCCATAAAATACTATAATTCAACATAATATGCATAGAAAGCAACACGTGTAATTATTTTTTATCTTTTTTAAGATTCGGCTTCCATTAATACCCATGGATAACTCAAGTTATATATTGCGTTATACATTGCCCTTGCAATGTACCAGCTTGTTACACTCATAGGTCGGATAGTCGGTCCATTAAACTTCAGCTCACTCATGCCACTCGCTCGTGTAATTGTCCGTCTGTCTGATTAGCGAGCCTTTTCCCAACGTCTTAAAAACTATTCTCAGCACGTCCACCTTCAGTTTGTTGCTTTGGTACCATGATACGTTAAAAATGTATCTATAATTTTTGATGTTCCATGCTTGTTTAGTATCTACTTTGTTTTGCTTTGTCTATAGTTTAAGGTGTTTTTTTATGTTTTCTGGTACTAACCTATTAATAAGATGCCATAGTGCTTGTGGCCTGTTTTCTTCTGTTTTTGGTTCCAGAAAAGGCAAAAAATAAACATTCTCGGAATAGGACGGGACAAAAGCCAAAGTCATTATTTTACCCAGCACGACACGGAACCACGAAGCAGAGATGGAGGAGGACACCAGGATGGCCACACCCTAGGTGGGCACGGGCCAGCCCTGATGGCGCCCACAGGGGGTGTGGGCCCCCTGGCCCTCCACCGACCTTGTCTCCTTCGCCTATAAGAAGCCTACGACCCAAAAACCCTAAATAATCTAGAAGAAATCTACGAAAACCTTCGCAGCGCCGCCGCCACCGAAGGGGAGATTCAGGGGACAAAAGTCTCTACTCCAGCACCCTGTCGGGATGGGGAAGTGCCTCCGGAGCCATCTCCATCGATCTCCACCACCATCTCCTCACCATTGCTGATTCCCATGATGAGGAGAGAGTAGTTGTTTCTCGAGGCAAAGGGCTCTACCGGTAGCTATGTGTTCACCTCTCTCTCTATGCATGATCTTATTGTGATCATGAGATTTGTAATCAAGTAGATCTGCTTTGCTACTCAAGTGTTTTAATAGATCTCTAGCTCTCCCCATGTGTGTGTAAGTGACATCGTGCATACCGTGGTGGCACTTAGGCTAGAGGTTACATAAATACTCAATTTCTTTATTATATCTATGCTTTTCCCCACATGTGTGAAAGAGACAGCATGCACGCCGTGTGTGGCACTTAAGCTAGATTACATATATATTTGTCATGAGTTCTATTTGGAGTTGGATGTCTTAATGAAATTGTGGTGTTTGTTGGAACCATCTAGCGCTCTAGGTGACAGTGTGGGGTTATCTAGATGGGGAAGGCAGACTTTGAGGTGTGCTTTTGTAGCCCTACCGTGGATTAGAGTTATCCAATCGGAGAGTAGCTCAGGGTAGTACCATAAAGAGAATATATTTATTGAGAGCGTTAACTAGTGAAAGTATGATCCCTAGGCCTTGTTTCTAAGCATTGAAATAACGTTTGCATCTAGATCTGTTGCATGTTTGCTTGCTTCCATCTTTATTTCAGTTTGCCTTTAGTCTCTCCCACGTCAACAAAAAGTCAGAAGATCTTTTCTGGCACCGTTACCACTTGTATTTCACTGTTTCTTCGCCGAACTAGTGCACCTATACACCTGAAAAGTGTATTGGGTGTGTTGGGGACACAAGAGACTTATTGTATCTTGATTGCAGGGTTGCTTGAGAGGGATACCTTTGAACACTTCCTCCCTGAGTTCGATAAACCTTGGGTAATCCACTTAAGGGAAACTTGCTGCTGTTCTACAAACCTCTGCACTTGGAGGCCCAACAACTGTCTACAAGAATAGAAGTGCGTAGACATCAAGCTATTTTCTGGCGCCGTTGCCGGGGAGGTAAGGTAAAAGGTACTCACATCCTCCGGTGTGAGTGCTCGAAGTTATTTCCTTTAGATTCTGCAATTTTGTCTTTTTGTTTCTTATTTTCACTAGTTAGGCTTAATGGAAAACAACAAAAAAATTAGAGAGCTCTATAGCATCTATCTTGAGTTAGGACATGAAGTGTTTGAAGAGAAAAATAAAAAACCTATTGAACTCTATTTGCATGCTAATAGCAATGTTATTAGTATGAATTCTTTGAAAACCATTATTGCTAATGCTATGGAAACATCTAAGCTTGGGGAAGCTAGTTTTTATGAAAATGATCTTTTTAGTTCCCCAGCTTTGGAAGATAGCTATTCTATTGCTTATGATGATACCAAACCTCCAATATATGATTATTACAATGATGAATATGATATTTTCAGTCCACCTTCTATTGAGGAGAAAATTAATTATGATTACAACATGCCTCCTATATTTCATGATTATGGTGATGAGAATAATAATGATAGCTATTTTGTTAAATTTTCTCCCACTACAACTAATAAGAATGACTATGCTTATGTGGAGAGTAATAATCATTTTATGCATGTGGACAGAAGTGGTGGTTGTCAATATGGTCGTGGATTGGTGAGGGGAGGGGAGAGATGGGGAGGGACGTCGGCGAACAGGAAGGCGCGGCTGTCGGTGCCCCATGCGAAGAAAGCCCCACCAGAATAAACACAAAAACCACGCCGCCGCCAAGAAATCCAACGCCACCACCAAGAAATCCAACCACGACAGAAATCCAATGCCACCACCAAGAAATCCAACCACGACAGAAATCCAACGCCACCACCAAGAAATCCAACCACGACAGAAATCCAGCACAGGAATCCTCCCCAGTCAAAGCAGTCGAGAATACCAGAAGAAGTACTCCCCACCGCTCCCGCATAACGTAAGAAAGACAATTCGACCCAGGCAACAGGAGACTGACAAGCATGGCCCATAAAGCCTGGCCCACATGTCAAAGGCTAAAAAAAGAAGACCGCGCACCCAAGCTTCCCTGCAGGCAACACGTGGGAAAGCCAGCCCACAGCTTTGTGCATCGGGTCTCCTTGTACGACCAGCAAACCAACCGGTCCCACACGCAGAGGCACAAAATCGGCAAGGAACTCGGCAGATGGCCCTAAATCGCTGACATAACACCACGCTTAAGCTTTTAAAGAATACTAGCAGGATGTCCGTGCGTTGCTACGGAATCCAAGATCTGAAAAATAACAATGAAAATATCATTCTTTCCTTCAAAATTACTGATAGCTATAATTGTCTAATACAACTGGCTTGCCCCTTCTAGCCAATGATTTCCTCTCATTCCAGCCCTTGTAGCCAAGGATTTCCTCATCTAACTTCAACTCCAATGCACCTCTTCTCATCCTCCCTTCAACTCCAATGCATCTCTTCTCATCTTCCCTTTAGATTGTCCCTCTTCGGTCGCTTGTCAGTCATGATAGATTTGGCGATAGATACAGATACAGACACGGTCATCTCAACTCAATAGCAGATATTAAGGAGTCCATGTGAACATACATTTTCATAAAAAAGAGAGAATGTGAACATCCAACACATATAACTTTTGGTCTCACGTGCTCGGTATACCCCATTGAGAGAGTAGTAAATTTTCACTGTTAGGCCAAGAAATTATTCTGTAACAATGAAATACTAAATGCCAACATTCTTTTTTTACACATATAGAATGGACCTGCAATAGTTTGTTTTTAATCTAGTTCCTATCTCTAGCTAATATTTGTGAATGTCAACAGAATTGCACCATCACTGTGCAGTTGCTGATCAGTTTTTCCTGGATTGACTTTGTGTAAATAAAATAAAATCCATGTAGTTTTTGTGAGAAAGAACTGCTACCATTAGCTTTTCTGTTGGTAGGTATCCTTTTGACCGTGATCAAAGTTAATCGAACTGTTTCCATTACACAACAACTTGGTCAAATGGCTGGTATTGCCTCGATTTTCTTGAAGAACACATCGAAATGTCTGCGGATAGAACAACTTCCTCAAGCCCCCCTGTACATGCATGCCAAAGAAAAATCAAGTAAAATATGATTAGCGACCACAGATAGTAACACATATTTGCATACATGTTTTAAAGTCAGAAATTCGGAAAATGAGTACTATAAGACATGAATTTGTGCGTTCGAAATAACCTGTCGCGCCCCTATGTCAAATAAAATGAAGCTACAATTCAATCAAATACATGATATGTTGATGCCAATCAACATTTGAACATACACGTAGCAATACAGAGAGACACACACAACAATAGGTACTTAAGATATCAGTTATAACCATGTATACTTACAGAAAGCCTTGGTTATGTCTTAGGCTATTTGATACCACCAAACAGTAAACGAAGCAAGTAGACACACGATCTTTTTTATCAACCCAATATATACATATGCGGGAGACTAAGGAACTCAAAGGCTATGGGCTCACCTCTTAGATCATCCTGGAGGTTCAGGATTCATCTTCCTAGTGCATTGGTCTGATTCAGCCGGTGAACTGTCGACAAACTTATTCTCCAATCTGGCACCATGGTCAAAGAGTATCCAGCTAATTAAATTTTCCTAGTATCTTAATGTTATCTTACATGGAGATTTCTAGAAAAGTTGCCCCGCTTGTTTAGCCCACAGATACCTGAACTTTGAACGAGCCCGTAGATACTGGAGTGTGCATGCTGGTCGCAATTACTGAATCAACAGTGAGTCAGCCGTGAGCGACGTGTAGGCCGAGTGATACCCGCCTCTGCATTTGAATTTTGACCATCCATGTAAAAAATCTGTGCACGTACACAAAGACAAAGCCAGACATAGTTACACAGAGTATGTTTACGCCAACAGATTCATTTCTAAGGTTTCAGATCGCTCTTAATTTTACCTCTGTTAATGCTAGGCATAGAACACGTAAATTCTCACTCTTTTTACCTTGAAGCACCACATGCTGTTCCACCTGCTAGAGCAAGCGAGAAATTGAAAATCAGTCCAACCCAACTAAGAATGCCGATGGCTCAGAAACAGCACCTACGACCTGGAGAGTCTTGGATACACGCCGAATGGCATCAAGAACCTGCTAGGACGGAGGAAGGTCCTTGGCACGGCGGCGGCACCCGTCGATTTAATCACCGTGGCCGTGGATCTGGGACTAAAAGCGGGGCATCAACACGGGCTAGCTGAGGAAAGCCAGGGAGGCATATACGACGGTTCAGCCGCCGTCACGGGCTGCAGCGTGGCCTGTGGTCTGCCTCGATCCGTCCGGCACCATCGACGCGAAGGTCATCCCACCAGGGAGCTAGTGTTCGCCCAAGGCGGCGCGATTTGAAGAGCGGGAGGGCTTCGTCCGCGGGGGCTTCAACAGGGAGACCACGCCGGAGCTGCGCGAGATGCCGGGGCATGGGTGGCCGGCTAGGTGCGGGGGCATGTCGGCGTGGCTGTGCTGGAGTGGATTTGGGATTTGGGAGTTGAGATTGGGTCAAACCTGAGTTTGTGCCTGTGGCGACAATGAGGCAACACGGATGGGGCGCCATGAAGAGGACCATGCCCGATGCGGTCGGCACGCGCGGAGTAGGCTGGGCGTTGCGCTTGCGTTGCAGGGGAGAACGGCGGGCGCGCGCGGAGTAGGACGGAGGCGCCACATCCCCTTCCGAGGCATAGGGTCCATCCAGTAGCAGCGTTGGCGCTCACGGGGAGGCGACGCACGCGCGAAGCGGTGGAGGCGAGCTAGAGCTTTCCGGGGCGGTAGACGACGGGGACACGGAGAGGGGCGCCGGTGGCGGCACTGCCTGCGGGGGAGGGGCTCGGGCCAGCGTCGCGAGGCTTTGGGAGAGAGAGAGAGAAGTAGGTTGACCAACTTGGCGGTGGCAGTGCTTGTAATATGTCCGAAAAGCCAGGGGCAAAAGCGTCTTTTCAAGGCAGACGGAAATTCAGAAAGAGTGACGAACGGTCCCAATCTTTTTAATAGTATAGATATGCAGGAGCGGTAGGTTACGACTTTCTAGTCTTAATTACTGTATTTATTGGGCCTCGTTATTTTGTGTCATGTAGCATTTGCACTTGCAAATGAATGTAAGCTGATGGGCTGGTGTCAATTCTTCTTTTAACATGGGTATTTTTTATGCGCACCCCTACGCGTCCCTCGAGGATCCGTCGTTTAATTTGCCGGGTCCCTAGCCAACCACGTGTCTATTTTTGTCTTAAACCCACTTTTGCTACAAAACACCCGATTTTGCTACAAAATGATCTGCTTTTGCTACATGTAGCAAAAAATGGTTCGGTCGCAAAAATAGAAAAACAGACTGGATCTCGCCGGAGATTTCGCCGGATACTGCGCCGGCGACCATGTAGCAAAAAAATTGTGTTAATGTAGCAAACCCGACCTTATCGGAGACTCGCCAAAGACCTCGCTGGAGACTTTCGTCGGAGACCTTGCCAGAGACTTTCTCCGGAGACCTTGTAGCAAAAACTTTACGCTAGTGTAGCAAAATCACAAAACGGTGATAGCAAAACAAATGAGCTAATGTAGAAAAAAGAATGACCTGGCCGGAGAAAAACCGATTTTGCTGAGCACTTTCGTCGAAAATATCGTAGCAAAAACTTTATGCTATTATAGCAAAAATATAGAACAGAAATAGCAAAAAATTGCTACTATTGTAGTGTCGCCCTCTAGCAAATTTTCAAGATGCATCTATTGGTCGGTAGCATCATGACCCTTCATTTGTAGCAACGACGGTTACCTCTAGTAGCATCGTGCTGCCTGTGTAGCATCGTGTCGAACATGAAGGAGTAGCACCGCCATAGACACAGGGAAACACCACCGGCGGCGCCAGCGACATCTTCCACCGGAAACCGGCGCAAAGCGACCACCGGCACGGGCAGCGCCATCACTAGCGTGGGCATCACAGCTCGTCAACGGCCAAAGCTCGTGCCCATGGTGGAGTACGTGCGGAGATGGGGGAAGCTGGAGTCATCGAGAGCTAGCACCTCTAACTTGTGGTCGAGCACCGTGGCTGCGGCGGCACGGCTACAGTGAGGCGAGGCGGCGAGGCTGCAGCGTGGAGCGCGGAGGCATGATCTGCAGGCCCCCCGGGGCGCGGGGTACGTGGCGGCGCACGACGGGGTGGGGCAGGCGGAGGTGCGGGGCATGGTGGCGCACAGTGGCGTGGGGCATGGGACGCGAGGCGCCTGGTACACGGCGGCATTCGTTCAAATCAGCGCGGTCGCGAGCTGTAGGTAGAGGAAAGGGAAATAGAAAGATGGAGGAAATTTCCTGTTTAGTGGGGCCAATACGGTGGTGTGCGTGCTAGCAGCGAGTTAGGGAATCGTTCCTTTCTATCCTGAGGATACGTATCCTTTTTTTATGTATAGTGTGCAGGATTGGAGTAAAGTCGTCGGGTCACCGGCTGGACACTGTAGCTCTGCTCCTGCAAATGGTCCGGTGAACACGGACAAAAACTTTTCTAAGAACAAGTACAACAAGGTGACATCAGCTGGCTATAAGACATTAAATAGTATATTTGTGCTGAGTTGGAAGAAAGAGAAGAGGAGAGAGAAGGAGGGTCCGGCTCTCATGCAAGAGCCAGCTCTAGCACGTGTTTCTAGACACTTTGTGAGTGTGAATGGTGGGTCAATTATTGATAAAGTAGTATATTTCTATTACTTATTATTATATATATTAGCTACTTGATTGACTATAGATGACATGGTACTACCTTATAGTCCTATTGTTCATGCTCTAACCGTGGAAAGACACTTGACTTGTTGATCGGCGCCTAAAAGAATTGGGTAGGACCCCGTTCCAAATGAACGGCTCGAACAACAGTAGCGTCAGAACTCAGAAACGCAACTCCCGCGGCCGGGTAGCCGCAGCTCGCGAGGTCGATCGGTAACCAAGGTCCAAAGACAAAGAAGTGTCCTGCTCTTCCGAGGTCCAAACACCTCCTGCCGTCCCTGTCCGAGCCGAAGCTGCCAAACGCCAGTTAGGTGGAAGAAAAAGAGGTTCCGATGATGTGAAATATACATATGCCGGCGCGGGGGAGGTCCTGCCTCCCCAAGGTACTCTCGCCCCTGGTTCCCCCAATCCTCGGTCCACCTCCTGTTCTGCCCCAACCAACTCCACTCCGCCGCCCCATGTCCATGACCGGGGAGATGATGAGGCTGCTGACCTACCCTGCCCAATTCTTGACTTGACTTTCTCTCGCACCACTGAGTATTTACATCCTCTTCAGTGCTCCCAATCTTTGCTAGCTATCTCTCGATCAGGAGATCGTGTAGTTTCTTGCCTCTTGATTGATTAATTTATTTTTCTCAGATCAAGAGTGGTTCCAATATAGCAAAGTTAGGTTGGTCGCCTATGGTGATTTTTGTGTGTTCAATCCCGCCGTGCTAATACGATTGTAGTAGGGGATGTAATTGAAATTCGAGATCCTTGCTTGCTGGTGCCAGTAGCAGGAGGATCCACAAAGGGGAAGAGGCCAAATGGATGCCGGGTTCCTGCAGGAAGGCGCCCAAACTGGTTTGAAGAGAATGCCCAGTGGTCTCAAGAACAAGAAGAAGGGCCACGAGTGGGATTTGAACGACTGGAGATGGGATGGCAACATGTTCCTGGCCACGCCGTCGTCAAATGCCGACGCCCCGTCGGGATGCAGCAGCAGGGAGCTGGGGCGAGCTGAGGAGGGTATTACTTTTGGTGTTGCTGACAAGAGGAGGAGAGTCTCATCGGCGGACAACCACGAGGGCTGCAGCAATGCTGCGGTTACTAAAGGACATCATGACAGGGTTGCTGTTAGGAGAGGACAGATCAGCGAAGAAGAGAGACCTGCAAATGCGACAGGTGCATGTTCGAGTTCTGCTCCATCTTGCCAAGTTGATGGCTGCCACGCTGATCTCCGGGACGGCAGGGACTACCACAAGAGGCACAAGGTGTGTGAAGTACATACCAAGTCAACTCTTGTTCGTATAAAAAACGTGCAGTATCGGTTCTGTCAGCAGTGCAGCAGGTCAGTTAGCAATTTCTTTCTGTAAAGTTAGCGTTGCTGATAATGTTACTTGTACCTTGAGCATTATTTAAATTCATCTGCGAGAAAATCATCGCTTAATCACAAAATGTTGTCTTGCACATGTTAGATACTCATGGCTAATCCTACTTTAAATGCCTTCATCCAGATCTGTTATATGCTCTCAGGAGCTGAAGAAGTTTTCAAAATGTAGCACTTGCTTGAATGGTGGCTAAAGTGATGATTTCAGTTGACGATTGACATCCTTGGAGATGATCAATACTCTTATCTTATCTAATAACAACTAATGGCTCACTTGATGATAATTACTCACAGAGTTTCACCTCTGAATATCAGAAACTAGAACATATCGATATTGTTTTGTATAGATAAATGTATATGGTTTGGGTGAACAACTGTGATCATAATTGTGAGCTTGTTCATGTCTAAGCATGTTTATAGTTTAATGATCAATTAATTGACAAGTAATCTGGTGTAAGCACCAAACTGAAGCATGCTGTAAATTTAAGGTGTGGATGAAAAGAAGGAATCATGACTATAACTGAAATTCAAAATTTCCTCATGCTCAAAAGTATTTTCTGTATCTTTTTAATCAGTCATGGGCTGTAAAAAGGGATTTGACATTTGCTGTCAGGTTTCACCTTCTCCAAGAATTCGATGAAGGGAAGAAGAGCTGCCGCTCACGTTTGGCAAAACATAATGGAAGGAGAAGGAAAGCCCCAGCCCAGGCTGGGAATTCCTCAAGTGAAAATCATTCTCTAACCAACACCTTACTCCTCTTGTTGAGACAACTTGCTGGACAAGATTGTAAGTTCCTCAGATTCATGTACAGTTTTCTACAGTGATTTTTATTAGTTCACACACAAGCTATCCATGGCCATATAACCTCATCCGTATGTCGTGGCAGCTGGTAGCTCATCTGAGCAAATCAACGGTCCGAACTATTTGGTTTATCTGTTGAAGAACCTTGCTGCCATTGCTAGCACACAGACGTATCAAGATATGTTAAAAAATGCAAATTCTGCCGCAATATCATCAAATGCTGGTAACTATGTTGTCAATGGATTTACCATACAGGAGCAAACTGGACCACCAATTCCTGGAACTGAATCCTCTGCAGGTAAATACACTTTGATTACCTGCTCCTTTTGCAAAAGGCAAATAAGAACACATTCTGAAATTAAATGATGTACGATTTGACATGTGTTCCCAGAAGAGCCTCCAGTGAAAAGATACGTGCAGAATTTTGATCTGAATGATGCTTACGTCGCAGAAGACGAGGTACATAATTTTGATTGATTCTCTTAGGTTTCCTGCTGACTAATTCGACTTTAGCTGGAGTATGGCTGATGCTCATAACATTTGCAGAGCCGAACAGATAAAATTGTCTTTAAGCTCTTTGGAAAAGAGCCAAAAGATTTTCCTACCGATCTACGTGCACAGGTCATTTACCATATGCAAACTGGAATAGTGCTTCTCTTAACAACTTTATCTCCTCACAATTCTTTTTGATCAAATCGTTGCTATTTGCAGATCCTAAACTGGTTGTCACACTACCCAAGTGATTTGGAAAGCTATATTAGGCCTGGTTGCGTCATTCTAACTATATATCTTCGTCTTCCTAATTGGATGTGGGATCAGGTAGTGTTGTGTTTTAAAAGCAGTGTTCTAGATCTGCATATATCTCTTTATTATTACTAGTGAATAACTGCATACTAATGCAGTTAGGAAAATCTAAACTATGAACCTTTGATAGAGATGCATAATCTTTACTTACTGTTCTCTTTCTTTTGTCTGAATTTCTCTAAAGCTTAATGTCGATCCAGCTCCTTGGATAGAAAATCTTATTAGCATGTCGACTCATGGCTTCTGGGAAACAGGATGGTTGTATGCTAGGGTGCAGGACCACCTGACATTAAGTTGCAATGGTTTGCTCGCCTTATTTTTCTCCTTTACATCCTTGTTCCTTACAGATTTTATTTCCATGTGCCCAACCAAAAGCTTCTTATGTTTTGTGGTTTCCCTTTCTTGGCAGGCAAGCTTATGCTAGTGTCTCCCTGGCAACCCGTAATAGGTGACAAGCATCAGATACTGTCTGTAACTCCTATTGCAGTTGCTTGTTATTCAACAGCAAACTTCTCAGTGAGAGGTTTCAACATAGTTCAACCAACCACAAAGTAGGTATCACGCATCAGTCTACACTGACCTGGATTCTGTTTAGCTGAGAATAATGTTGATACCATTTCAGATTACTTTGTATATTTGGTGGGGAATATTTACTCCAAGAAGCAACAGAAATACTACGTGATGATACTATGATGCAGCAAGGCCCTCAATGTCTGACCTTCTCTTGCTCCTTTCATAGCAGAAATGGAAGGGGTTTCATAGAGGTGCATATTTTTTTTCTTTCTTTTACAATAGAGATACATTTTTGGTATTGTTTTTTTGTATATATTCTTATTTTCCTTTTATATTACTTAATTTCTTAATTCCTTTTCCAGGTTGAAGATTATGATCAAAGCAGCCTTTCCTTTCCTTTCATTGTCGCTGAAGAATCTATATGTTCTGAGATCCGAATGTTGGAGGAAAAATTGAATATAATTACATTTGGTGATACCTTGGAAGAAAGAGAGGTCCTGAAGGCTTCTCGCGACCGTGCGTTGGAGTTTTTGCATGAAATAGGCTGGTTTCTTCAATGGAGCCACATTCAAGTTACATCTGAGGCTCCACAATATTGTATAGACAGTTTTCCGGTTGCAAGATTTCAATGGCTCCTATCCTTTGCGATTGATCAGGAATGGTGTTCCATTGTAAAGAAGCTTCTCGACACCTTGTTCCAGGGTAATATTGATCTGGATGTCCCCTCACCAGTTGAATTTGTCCTGGGAGAAGGTTTATTGTTCGCTGCTGTCAACAGGCGGTCGAAGCCTTTGGTTGACTTCCTGTTAAGATACACAATGAACTCTGCTTCGGTGTGCAGTGTAGCCATGACACCAGCTAGGTTCTTGTTCACACCTGACGTAACTGGTTCATCAAATATAACACCTCTTCATATTGCAGCTACCATCACTGATGATGCTGATGTTTTAGATGCTTTAACTGATGATCCTCAACAGGTACTTACATTAAACTCTCATGGTCAATGTAGCCTAATTGATAGATGGACTAATTGTCTTCTCTCCCTTCTGCTATCTCAGTAAAAGAAAAGAAATAGTGTCGAAACTTAGTGTGTTTGCAAATCAAAACCTTTTTGAATAGATCTTGTAGAGATATATTCTGTCACAACAGAGTTCTACATGAGTGTTGGATCAAAGATAGTTTCCTTCAACCTTTTCATTTACTCTGAGAATTTGTTACAGACATTGAAACTATGGTTACTGTCTGGCTTCTGTCCGCAATTTTTTGCACCCTCTTTTATTTTTGTTTCTTAACTCAGCCTAAATGTGACAGATAGGACTCAAAACCTGGAAAAATGCCCGTGATGCTACTGGGTACACTCCAGAGGATTACGCTCGGAAGAGAGGACACATATCCTACATTCAGATGGTTCAGAACAAAATCAACAGCAGGTTACCTGAAGCCCATGTGTCTGTTTCCATGACTAGCAGCCCATCTACCACTCATATCACTGAAAAGCATGTGGGTCGATCGAAGTCTATCAACCAAACAGCATTTCATGTGGAGAAAAGCAAAAATAGCAACAAGCAATCACCTAGCTGCAGACAATGTGTCCAGCTCCAGCACATTGCTTACCGTCCCCATCCAAACAGGTTTTTGTCGAACAGGCCAGCGGTGCTATCCTTGCTCGCCATTGCTGCCGTCTGTGTCTGCATAGGCTTGATCATGCAGAGCCCGCCGACTGTCGGTGGTGTGAGGGGCCCTTTCGACTGGAACTCTCTGCGTTGGGGCCCCAAGTGACAAGACTGCCTATACTCCAGATCTCCAGATGCTTGTGCTATTGCAGACATGATAAGAGAAGTGCAATATATGTATCTGTATATTATATACTCGTACAAGCTATCGAGTGAGAGACTGCTTATCTTGAAATTCCATTGCATGATCAAACATGTCAGAATCTTTTGAGGTCTTGAATTGCCGATTATATTATTTTTTAAATAGAGGACGTGGCATGGATACGCCATACGAGTACCTTTGTTGGTCTACCTGTTCCAGCCCAGTGAAGACCCACGCGAAGGCATGCTGCACATGTGAAGACCAATGAGACTTCGGATGGCCCAAGCCCAGAGAGAACTCGACTTCTTGGAGGACACAGCTAAGTGTAAATAGAATTTCAAAGGGTTAATTCTAATGTGTAACCGACTTGACCTACCCCGGCTAAGTGTAAATAGAATTTCAAAGGGTTAATTCTAATGTGTAACCGACTTGACCTACCCCGAGACCTGGCCTCCCCATAAAAAGGCTAGGAGGGCACGGCGAGGAGGCTCTCTCGAACACCTCATATCCTAGAATTCGCCTCACACCAGATTGCATATGCGCACCTTTGTAATCATTGGCATCGCCATCAATCGAGAACAGACAAGCACAAGTAGAGTTTTCCTTCCGGGGGCCTGAATATAACATCTCAAAAATATTAATGAGGATATCAATTTCTAAACAATCAAAATTAGGGTTAACAAAAGCTTTTATTAATTAAACCCTATCTTAATGCATGTGTGTTATGAATGTGTATGAATGTTTGCAATGCCATGTTTGATTGTTGTAAATGATGAGAAATGGTTTAAAGATCAAAGCCATATCATCTAGGTCAAATCCAAACCATATCAAAACAAAAGAAAATCAATATATGAAGCATATGACCTAATGGTCATTTTTGCCAAAGTTAATTCTTAGCTCACTTTGAGCATCTCTAGCAAATAATCTCAAACAGAAACAATTCCATTTTTTTCTCACCTTGCTAGACCAAGTGACACTGAACACAATGGAGCTTCCAATCTTGCAAAAGCATTTTCAAACCCATTTGAGAGGCAATTCAAAATTGAATCTATCTTATACATCAAGATAGTCATTTTTGGAAAACCACTCAAACCTTCACAACTTAGCAAACCCTTACACCCAGAGACTACCAAGCTTATGACCAGAACACCCACAAAAAATAACATGAAAATATGAAAGTTTAGTTCTTGCGGCCATTTGATCAAATACCTGGTGATCACAGTACAACTCAATAACTACCTACTGTTTTGATCAATCTTTTGATCATCTTTATGACCTCACCGAGCTCCCACGACGTTCCCTTAACTCACCCAGTACCAGCCCGTGCATTTGAGCTCATACCACTCGCTGTTGTGACCAGCAGAAATGGTACCTGAGCTCACCCTTGCCACCCCGACACGGACACGCTACCACAGACCGCGCCGCCCTCGCCCACGATGTCTATGAGGTAGCCATGACCTCAACGCCCCTGCCTGTGCATGCCTCGACCAATGACCGCCCGCGGAGACGCCAGCGCAACCGCGCCCATTTAACACCCGACCATGCCGATCGCCGTGCCAGAGCACCGAGCAATTCCGCGCGCACACGGCGGTCTAGATTGAAGGAAAACACTCTAATCGTGCAGTCTAGATTGAAGGATACCGCTTCGCATTTGGTTAGTCGCTGACGAGTGGGACCAACCCCGGTGCAGCCCTCCGTGCGCGTGTTGCGTAGTTGGGCCAGCCCATTAGCATTCCCGTGCGTAGACCACAAATTTAAACTTAGGTTTTCCTTTTATTTGAAAATCATATACTGTAGGTAACTTTGAAAATCAATTCAGAAAGTTTCACTGAACCAAATTGAATGAAACCAATTTTGTTAGAAAGTAGATGAAAATCTCTAATCACTTCCGTTGGTTTCAAACAGTTTGAAACTATATATCACCCTCAGTAAAAATAACAATACAGTAGCTTTTATCACTTCAAACATTTTTCTAAAATCAACCATAAGCGATTTTTAGTTGATTCTAATTCTCAAAAATCACCTTGACCAGGACCTATCTGAATATGTAAAAATATATAATTTTGCATATAGTAGTCTTGGACCAAAATTAAAGAATGGCTTTATGTCATTTCTAGTCACATAAATATTATTAAATGGCACTGATAAACTTTGCAATTTAGGCCAACCACTTTAAATCACATTACCAAGTATTGGAATATGTGGTATGAGATGTGTCAATATGATCCCATATTTGCAATTGGAGAATACTAAATCTTAAGTAACTTTTCAATGAGTAGAAATTACTTTCTAAAATAAGACAAATAAAACCTTGTCACCCTTTTCCTTGTAATGATAGAGATGATGCTAGATCATCTAGTGTGACTCTTGGTGTGTTAAATAGAAGTAGTTAAGTATTGTTTGATGATTGTGTACCTCGTATTTATCTACAGATGCTAGTATCCATTCGGGCTATGAGGAGGAAGAATTATACGAAGTAGAGGAAGAGAACTTAGACCACCTTACCAACCAAGGCAAGCTAAGCTAAACCATGCAAGATATACTGAGAATGCTATACCATGCAAGCCTCACTATGCATATTATTATGATACCACCTTGAGTATACCAATCCCAAGTTTTACTTGTAAGCTTTATCTTTCTTCCTTTTTGCAAAGTGGTTCAAGTAGTTAATTAATTGGTGATTAGTGGAAAATTAGGAAAGATGTCATCAAGAGATTGGACCTTGATGAAGGTAGTTATAGCACCCCTCAAATAGTGACACTCTCATTGATAGATGCTAATGCTAAACTAATCTTGATCACTATAGAAGGAAACAAATGATTATGAAAACCTTGGAATGATGAGTCATTCTATTGAAATGTTTTGACATGTGTTATGGACACAGTGAGTTGAAGATGATATTGAATGAAGGTTATGCCCTGACTTTGATAAAAACCGATGGTTGGGTTCGGATGTGATACCATTCCAATTTTACCGTACAACCACAATACCCGAGTTTGGGTAGGGCTTAACTGAAAGTTTATGTGTCCTAGTATGGGTTCCCTCGTGGAACGAGGTGAGCTGAGGCTACCTTGTGAATATGAATGCCCAGCTGTGCAGTTCCCAGGATGACAGATGGTCATGGCTGGGAGGCCAAACTCATAGGGGAGGTGCCTATACTAGGGTGTGTAATTGAAAGGTTAGGATTGATTATCCGCATACCAAGTATGATGATTTAGGGTTATCCCTGACGAATGTATCGAATGTTGTGGTGAAAGTGTACCACCTCTGGAGAGTGTCAAACTATTCGAATAGCCGCGTCCGTGGTCATGGACAGTTGGATGGCCATACTGTTCCGTTGTCAGATGTTTTCAAAATTACCCGTGACTTGAAATATGACTTTGACATGACTCCACAAGGAGGTGGACATGAAACTAGGTTCCCACTTAAGTAATCTAGACAACTAAAGTTAGGTCTTTACTACCGATTACTTATGAAATAAAATTGGCTTGTTGCAAACAAACCTAGAGCTTAGGATTCCTACTATATATTGGTCTTACTGCTTTAGTGATAGTTTGAGAGTACTTAAAAGTACTCATGGCTTTGTCCCTGGCTATTCCCATGGCCAGACTACGAAGGAGAGTACGAGGAGGATGGACAACAGGACGCCTTCGATAGCTAGGATCATCTCCCATCGTCAGCATTGCCCGTGACCCGGAAGATGGAGCCTCTACTACGCTATATTTCCGCTGCTATGATTTGTACTCAGACTTGATCATGAGATCAACTATTTGTAAGACTATTATGGTTTGTAATGGATGATGTACTGTGCTACCAATTATGTTATGTCTCACAAAAATGGTAATCATGGGATTGCGATCTACGGCATAACAGGCATCTAGGATTAAAAATCCGGGTGTTGATAAGTTGGTATCAGATCTATCCTGACCATAGGATACCCTAGTTAGAATGGACGTCTGGAAAACTTAGTTTCCAAAACAAAGAAAGTGAGTATGTATGAAAACCTATTCTCACCCTTATATTTGAAATTCTTCCCAAAAGAGAGTCATATGTTCCTCAATTTTTTTTGCAATCTTACGTAAAATTTGGCACACTTGATCACCTCTCTAACCTACTCATCTTAATTTCTTATAGATGGACTACACATAAAGCAAGTTTTACCAGTTGGTCAATGGAGGAAACCTCATCTTTGAGAGTGACCTGAGTCAGCTTGCGGAATTTCTGGAGCGCCCGCACCCGGAATTCTATGGAGCTCAGCTCAATGATTACCCTGGAGGGGAACTGCAGTGGCTGATAATTGAAGATCTGCAAGGAAAAATGGAGAAACCTACGTCTGAGAAGATCCATTTCAGCATAAGGGATAACAATTGGTTGGATGTATTAGCAAGAGCAATGCAGGAAGCACTTTCCTGACTGTGTGGGCAGAACATCAATCAGCTCGCCGGCATCCGCTTCGCTCATTTGCCCAGACGTGACTCCCAGAGACTGCCCTTGCACATGCCAGAATACCCGGAGTTGAGGCACCATGTGGATAATCTAGCCTTCATGCTGCACGAGAATCAAAAAGAGCTGGACAACGCTCGTGCCGACGCCAACGAGAAGCAACTTCCTGCTACCAAGAAGGAACAGACCTTCGCCATCCTCGTGAAGGAGCGCAAGTCACTTCGCCATCTGCGTGACAAGAAGGACCGCATCATTGCTCGCCTTCATCACAAAGTGACAACCTTGGAAGAGACCATCAATGATCGGGACATGCAGCTTCAGAAGAGGGAGAACGAAGGGGAAGATATTCGTGGAGATCCCTACTCGTACCTCAGTGATGATGATGACTACTTGGAGGACATGGACCAGGAGTTCCACACTAATGATGATGACCGCGACTTCATCGATGATGAAGAGGCCACCTGTTCTGATGAGGAATAGTAGCACCAGAGCACTATCGTAGGTGTGAGTTGTATCCGGTCTCACTGTATCAGAGCTTGCCAGAATGGTTCTTAAAACAATCTGCTTTGTTGTTGTGATGTGTTTGGAATGTGTGATGATGCCCAGCACTGTCGTGGGACGCTTCGTTGGAAACCCCAAGAGCAAGGTGTGATGAGCACAGCAGCAAGTTTTCCCTCAGTAGAAACCGATGTTATCGAACCACTAGGAGGAAGGAAACGTCATACAGGTGTTGCAAGCAATGCGGAGACCTGCACAGCACAAACTCAAGACTTTGCCCCAATGAATCAGTGAGGTTGTCAAGCTCACCGGTTTGCTGTAACAAAAGATTAAACGTATGGTGTGTAAGGTAATGGTTTGCAGCAAGTAAACAAGTAACGTGGAAGATGTATCAATGGTAAAGATTGGACCGGGGTCCATAGTTCACCAGAGGTGCTCTTCTTAGATAAACAACATGGCATGAAGGGTAAACAAATTATAGCAGGGCAATTGACAGGAACTGAGCTAGGCATAACAATGCAATACTAGACAAAAAGATCCTCTGAGATTCGATTGGGCAATACAATAATATACATAGACCTCCATCCAACTGCATCTATGACTAGAAGTCCACCTTCCGGTTATCATCCGAACCCCCTCCAGTATTAAGTTGCAAGCAACAGACAACTGCTTTAAGCAAAGTGTGTAAGGTAAACAATCAACTTGTTCTATGAACAAGAGACCGTTGTTTTCTCCCTAGTGGCAACATCACATCTACAACCGAAGAGATTTCGATCACTTCCCTTGGAAACTAGAGGCATGCACCCACTATCGAGCATAAATACCCCCTCTTGGAGTCACTAGCAACTACTCGGCCAAGATAGCTACTAACAATGGAGAGCATGAAAGATCACAAACAACACAAACATGATAGAATCATAAAGACAAAACCATTAATCAGTCTGACATAGTAATCTCAATATTGTAGCACCCCGGGTAAAACCACAACTAGAAAATCGCTTCATGTTTTTTTTGTGCATCATCATGGTATCATACTCATGTCATCATGCCACATTGCATTTGAGAATCATATCAAACATTGCATGGATCATATTTTAAAATGTTGCATGTGATATGTTGCATTGTATTTGCATTTTGTATCTTGCTCGTGTGTTATTGCTATCACCTCCCTGTCCCTCTTTTATATCCCTCTATTTTTGTTTTCTACAAGTTTGTGATCCATGTGAAGGTCCACTAATTCTAAAAAATGATTTTATTCAATTTGTGAAACCTAACTCTTCATATTCTTGTAAATGCCCAAATAGACATGTATACATGTGGGCATCATCTCTCCTCCAGTTTTCTTGTTTTCCCTTGCCCTTTTTTTTGTTGTCCAAAAATCTGTGTTCAATTCCTTCTAAAGCTTCAAATGATTGAGGTAATAAACTTTGCTTAATTTTGAAACAAAACAAGCAAACAAATAGAAGAAATCATATTAGTAAATAAATCAGAGAGAGGTTCATACCTGGCAGCAGCCCACCCATGGCCCTTTATTCCTTCACGCCGTCCTGTTCACCGTCTTCCTCTCGACCCCTTCTCTCTGCAGGTAAACGGAGGAGCAGGTAGGCGTCCACCCGCCGTTGTCCTTGTCACCCTCCACCACCACCACCGAGCCACGCCTCCTTCTTATCCCCCTCGAGCGGCCTCCGAACCCTAGCTTCCTCCCCTTCCTCGCGCCGCCGCAACGGACTCCGTTTCTCCTCTCTGCTATCTCCCTATCTTACCGAAGCCTAGGGGAGCGCCGCCGCCCCGCCGCCCTGGGCCACCTCATGAGCACCCAAATGCTGGAATGGAACCGCCATGTCACCGAGGTCGTCTACACTGAAGCCCGGAAGCCGGAGCCGCGCAGGATCTTCGCCCGCGACGAGCCCTTCTTCCTGGAGAAGCAACCACCATCTGCCTCCTCTTCTTCATGGAGCTTCTGTACACCGCCGTCCCCGACACCTCCCCGGTGAGCTGCCGCCTCGCCCCTCCTCTCCCTAGCTCACGTCGTCCTCCCGGTCTCCTCGTATGCCGGAAGCCGTAGCCGCGTCGCGCCCACCGACTCTCACCGCTGCTCGCGCTCAGAACAGCACGCGCGCACGCGCAACCCCTTTTTCCCTCTGTTCTTCTGTGCAAAACCCGGCGATTCAGGATATATCTCGTCGGGCACCTTTTAGCAAAGTTGTAGACTGTACTTGGATCTACATTTTCTCTCTTACCGGCGTCGTCCGTTTCGGCCTCCATCGCTCGCCATCGTCTCCAGAAGATCATTCGAACCCGCTGTAAAACTGAATACTTCCGTCAGATCCGACCCCTAAACCCTAAACCCTAAACCCTTTGTTCCTCTGATCATAGCAAGTTTCCGACGCGGTCGCTACCTCTCGGATGTTGATTACTTTACAAAACCTGTAGATATCACTTTCTTCTACATCTTTTCTCTTTACGGAGTTCCAAAATTCGCCACGAATCTCTCGAAATCTGCAGTCCAAAAATTGCTTGAGCTGGCCATATTTGCTCCTAGCAATTTTCGTTCGATCAGATCCATCCGGATCCTTTTCCACTAGAGCCCCTGATGGTTTCCTTCCCTTCACCCGTGATCCTGCACCCCGCGACATGGCGTCTCCCGCGTCTGCGTGCGCGCCTGGCCCGCGGAGGTTCCTGGCCCACCTGTCATCGGCTGCGGGTAGGCCTTCCTAGTGTGACAAAAACGTTCAGCGATTTTCTGGAAATCAAAATAAAAACAGAAATGAATATCTCTTAAATAATTAATAACTTTCAAATAAATTTCAATTTGAATATAGACCCAAAACGAAATGTGTTTAGTTTTTAAACATGAATCCAACCATATATTCTAATCTGTTCAAATTTGGTTCAAACTAGTCAAACCTTTGACTTTAACCCTTTTAAATATATTGACTTTTAAAAATGCTTTAAATTACTAATTCCAAATAATGCAGAAAAGATATGATTTTTAGCTAGAAAATTGTGAGGAATAAGAATATGCTAATTATAATATCATTTGAGAATTTTAAAATTTTATAATTAATAAATATTGTTTCTTAATTATTGCATAACTTTTAATCCGTAACTTCGAATTCGACAAATAATATGTCTAAATTGATCAGCGCGACGAGACCTATCCAACCATGATATCCATGCTATCATTTGCATCATGCATTAAGAGCAGTTTTTAATCAGTATTGTTTATACAAGAAAAACATGATAAATACAATTTGGGAACTAATTGTTTCATATCAATAATGCCTAACGAATGATATATCATTAATGTGATGCCCCTAATACCTTTTCGACATAGTTTGCATCACTAACTTTCCATGTCATGCATCATATCATGATCATGCCGATTCTTTCGCATTAGTTGTAATTGTTGCATCGCTTGTTCCTTTTAGTGTTTTGCTTCTTCCCGGATAGGACGATGAGATGTTGTGAGCTTCGACAAGTTCTTCGGTTATAAAACTTCGGCAATGTTTCCAGGCGAGCATTCTCCCCCTTTCTACCTATTTTATCTTTCTAGTCTTTATTTCCTCCTGTTGATCTATTGCTATTTGTGTTGCGATGCTCTAGTTTTCGTACCCGTGGTATCCCTTGCAGCCTTATATTGCCGTGGACACATCCTATTACCCGTTGTTTGGTAGATAGTTGGACTTGCGTGTCGTAGTCGCTTGCTCAAGCGTTGTTGCGTGTCGCCAAGTACCACAGTTATTGGAATACTGTCATATGCTTTATGTCGGAGATGATCATGGATTTAATTATCGTTTAATAACTAAAATTGAAGTAAGTAAATAATGCAGAGGCACAGGTGGGCAATAGATGTTATTTGGTTTTTAACCGTCCACTTGTGTCCCGTAGGATCCCGAGTACTTGATACCTGTTCTTTGAATATTCGCACTATCCGCATGTGGGACCATGAATCCCCCTAGCCAGAGCTTGAGTCATATTTATTTCTTGGGGCCACAAAGTAGTTTGGGGCTTTATTACTATCCTGTACTTATGCCATGCTTTACTACTTATTTACAATTGCGCGTGGAGCGCCTGTATTGTTTAGGAACAAATGTGGAATGTTTTCGTGGTATCGACTGTTGGGCCACGCAGAGATAAAACAAAACTTTTTCCTCTAACATGGTGATCCCAAGACCTAGCTGAGGTAGAAGGCCACGAGGTTTACCACTAGACGCGCAGTTGCGGATTACTGATGAAGCGCGTCAGTTGATGCAGTGCAGTCCTCACGATCCGATCGTCCTGGTGCTGATCGCACAACACCTCTGCTGGTATCCACACGTACAAGGAGGAGCGCCGGCGGCAAACTGCTAGGTTCGTTACGGCGGCTGGACTGCTGTGGAGCTAGGGTTTCCAACACATGGAATGACCTAACCGAACAACGATTAACCTTTCTGGGTTACTGTGCTCCACTATATATAGGGAGTGAACGTGGGCTCTGCTTACGCGACCCATTCACTAAAGCCCATATAACACTAGTCACCGTGAGTCCAACTCACTAACTCAGTCCTAATCTGGTTTAGGTCCAACCCAATCAGATTACAGATTCGGATCCAATCCGAACTTGCTCCCGCTCTTAAGTGTGTGACCCCGCAGGCTCATGGTTACTTGGACACGATTAGAGTCCGACTCACAATCGATCAATCGGCATCGGCTCCTAGCAGAACATGCCGATTCCCAAGTACCAAAGAGTCATGACGACTTGCCTTTCCAATGCGACTTACGTCTAAGTCCCTTTTGCCTCACGATATACCTTGTCAGACTATAGGCGAATATATGTCATCCCTTAAATAGTCCGACTCTCTTCTCGATCCGAGATAAGTGATTCACCCGACTAACTCTTAGCCGATCGCCTCGGTTAACACTTAACCGAGTCGTGCATGGCCATGCTTTCCGAATCATATCTCACGAGAGGGCCCAGAGAATATCTCTCCAAATGGAGGGGCAAAATCCCATCTTGGTTATTCACATCACGCAGCTTGATTCTCAGTCGACCCGAACTCTGCCTTTATAACTGCCCAGTTACGGATCAACGTTTAACAGAACCTAAGTCGGTGATCCTCAACTCGGACTATGCAACAACCTCAGGTCTAAGGATTACATTGATTGAGATATACAAATGACAACTAGTTCGTTGTACCTCAATATGGGTCAATCCGACTCGCTAAACTCTTTAGCCGAATCTGTGTAAGTTGGAATAGCATCTCCATGCCCATGACAAGTGGAACCGAGTCATCAAGCCAACTTTCACATTGGTCTAAGTTGTGTGTCCAGCACAACCTCAATGACCAAGGATATTTAGTACAAACAACATGAATGCATAGTTCCACAACTGAATCACATATTCAATGATACACATCAGATGTTTATACAAGGACTACTAAATAACTTTATGAATACAATGGGAAATATCATCATACATGATTGCCTCTAGGGCATATTCCCAACAGTCTCCCACTTGCACTAGAGTCAATCTTCCGACATCACATGTCTAAGCATCTAATTCCCATGGCTCTCAGGTGCGCCTCATGCTTTGGCTGGGGTAACGGCTTTGTCAACGGATCTGCAATATTTGCATCCGTGTGTACCTTGCATAACTTGATATCACCCTGATCCACGAACTGGCGAATTAGGTGGTACCGCATGAGTATGTGCTTGTTCTTTTGGTGTTGTCTAGGTTCCTTGGCTTGTGCAATAGCACCATTGTTGTCACAATACACGTCCAACGGATTGGACGAGCCCTGAACCACACCAAGATCCATGAGGAAATTCCTCATCCAAACAGCTTCCTTTGCTGCCTCGGAGGCGGCAATATACTCAGCCTCTGTTGTAGATGCAGACACAGTCTCTTGCTTGGAACTTTTCCAGCTCACAGCACCTCCGTTTATAATAAACACGTATCCGGATTGCGAGCGAGAATCATCAGAGTCAGTGAGATAACTCGCATCCGTGTAACCCTTTACACTGAGTTCATCTTCACCACCATAAACCAAGAACATATCCTTAGTCCTTCTCAAGTACTTTAGGATATTTTTAGCCGCTGTCCAGTGGATCTCTCCAGGATCAGCCTGGTATCTGCTCACAACACTTAGAGCATAGGAAACATCCGGCCTAGTACAAATCATGGCGTACATGATGGATCCAACTGCAGAAGCATATGGAATCGCACTCATCCGACTTCGCTCATCAGTTGTCGAAGGACACTGAGTCTTGCTAAGTTTTACACCATGGGACATCGGTAAGAACCCTTTCTTAGACGATTCCATGTTGAACTTCTTCAACACTTTGTCCAAATAAGTACTCTGACTCAATCCAATGAGCCTCCTTGATCTATCTCTATAGATCCGGATTCCGAGGATGTATGTTGCCTCACCCAAGTCTTTCATTGAGAAACTCCTTTCTAATGATTCCTTGGTTTCTTGCAACATCTGGACATCATTTCCAATCAGTAATATGTCATCCACATATAAGATTAGAAAATTTACTTTGTTCCCACTAAACTTCTTGTATAAACAAGAATCATGATCGCTCTTGATGAAGCCAAACGATTTGACTACCTCATCAAAGCGAATATTCCAACTCCGAGATGCTTGCTTCAACCCATAAATGGATTTCTGAAGTTTGCATACCTTGTCAGCATTAGCCGGATCGACAAAACCCTCGGGCTGTATCATATACACGTCCTCGGTTAAATTTCCGTTAAGGAAAGCCGTTTTGACATCCATCTGCCATATCTCATAGTCGAAATAGGCCGCTATAGCTAACATGATCCTAACTGATTTAAGCATCGCTACAGGCGAGAAAGTCTCGTCGTAATCAACTCCTTGAACTTGTCGGAACCCCTTCGCGACAAGGCGTGCTTTATAGATTGAAACATTTCCATCCATATCAGTTTTCTTCTTAAAGACCCATTTGCACTCGACGGGTCTTGCACCGTCTGGCAGATCAACCAAGTTCCAAACTTGATTTTCATCCATGGACTGTAACTCGGATCTCATGGCTCCAAGCCATGACTCGGAATCAGATCCCACCATCGCTTCCGAATAATTTGCCGGCTCATCACTGTCTAACAGTAACACATCACGAACACTTCGTAATCTTGCCGATCTTCGTAGTACAGGTGCGGCTATCGGCTCAGCTGCCACGATCGGCTCATCCTCCAAGGTTTTTGCCGATTCGCTACTTGCCGATTCCTCTCGAATTTCTTCGAGTTGCACCGTGCTCCCACTTACTCTCCGACTGAGAAACTCTTTCTCAAGGAAGACACCGTTCCGAGCGACAAACACTTTGCCCTCTTCTCGGTTGTAGAAGTAGTAACCCAAGGTTTCCCTCGGATACCCCACGAAAATACATTTATCCGACTTGGCCGTAAGCTTGTCCGACTGAAGTCGCTTGACAAAAGCTTCACAACCCCAAATCTTAAGAAAAGACAAACTCGGCTTTTTGCCTGTCCACATCTCATGCGGTGTCTTCTCTACCGATTTTGATGGTACTCTGTTTAGTGTGAACGCCGCTGTTTCTAGACAATAACCCCAAAATGATAAAGGCAGATCTGTCCGACTCATCATTGATCGTACCATGTCCAACAAGGTCCGATTCCGCCTTTCCGAAACACCATTCCTTTGTGGCGTTCCTGGCGGAGTAAGTTGAGGAACTATTCCACAACTTTTCAGATGGTCATCAAACTCATGGATCATGTACTCGCCTCCTCGGTCCGACCGAAGAAACTTTATTTTCTTGCCGAGTTGATTCTGTGCTTCATTCTGGAATTCTTTGAACTTTTCAAAGGCTTCCGACTTATGTTTCATCAAGTAGATATATCCATACCTACTCAAATCATCAGTGAAGGTAATGAAGTACTCATAACCACCCCTGGCTGTCGTGCTCATTGGTCCACATACATCACTATGTACTAGTCCCAACAAGTCTGACGCCCTTTCGCAACTCTTTGCAAAAGGTGTCTTGGTCATTTTGCCGAGTAGGCAAGATTCGCATGTCTCGAACGACTCCAAGTCGAACGAAGTTAGGAGTCCATCATCATGGAGTTTCTTCATGCGTTTCCAACTTATATGACCAAGCCGACAGTGCTAAAAGTAAGTCATATTCAGATCATTTGGTTTCAACCTTTTAACATTTATGTTATAAACCGACTCACCATCAAGATTCAAAATAAATAACCCGTCCTGGACGGGTGCAAAGCTGTGAAACATATCATTCAAATACAAAGAACAACCATTATTCTTGATATTCGACTCATAGCCTTGCCTCATCAAACATGAAGCAGAAATAATGTTTCGACTGAGCACTGGAACATAATAACAATTATTTAGTTCCATAATGAATCCGGAAGGTAAATGAAGTTGCATCGTGCCGACTTCCAACGCAGCAACTCTTGCTTTGTTGCCGACTCGAATATCAACCTCTCCTCTTGCTACGCTCCTAGTTCTTACCAGTCCCTGCAATGAGTTGCAGATGTGAATAACTGATCCGGTATCATATACCCAAGAACTATTAGGTGCATCAGCAAGATATATGTCTATAACATTGCATACAAGTGTACCTGAGTCGGAAGTCATACCTCCACTCTTGGCTTTGTCAGCCAAGTACTTGCTGCAATTCCTCTTCCAGTGGCCATCCGCCTTGCAGTAGAAGCAAGTGGATCCGGCTGAAGGAGATGGTTTAGTCCCTGAGGAAGCGCTTGGGACCGGGTCCTGAGCCTGCTTTCCTCCTGACTTAGCCTTCTTCTTAGTCCAAGAACTCTTCTTGAACTTAGCCTTATTCTGCACCATCAACACTTGACTGGTGCCCTTCTTGAGATCCGCCTCTGCCTGCTTGAGCATCCCATGCAATTCAGTGAGCTTCTTATCCATACCATGCATGTGGTAGTTCGAAATGAACTGCCCATATGCACTAGGAAGAGAGTTCAGAATTATATCCGTAGCGAACTCTTCGCTAATGGGGTAGCCAAGCCTCTCCAGAGACTGCACGTAACCAACCATTTTTATCACATGCGGACTCAGTGGATCACCATCCTTAAGCTTGCAACTCAGCAAAGCCTGAGAGACTTGATACCTCTCAGTCTTCGCCTGAGCCTGGAACATACTTTTGAGGCTTTCGATCATATCGTAGGCCTCAACATGCTCGAACTGCTTTTGCAAGTCCGGTTCCATGTGAGCAAGCATAAGACAGCTAATATCCGTGGACTCATCCTTAGCCCGACGGTAGGCATTGGTGGCTGCGACAGTCGCATTCTCATTCGGCTCATCTGTCTAGGACATGGTCCTTCTTTTCTTGTTTGAGAACAATTCTCAGATTTCGATACCAGTTGGTAAAATTAGTGTCGTTCAGTTTATCTTTCTCAAGAATGGTTCTTAACGCAAAACCGGATATCTGAGAGTGACTGCTACTAGGTGCCATGATCTACAACAGAAAATATGCAAAAACACTTAAGACATGTATTCATAAAAGAGCAAGCATATTAAACATTTTAATATTTTATGCTCCCACTAGAACCAACACCCCTCCGATGGTTACTTAGTGATTCAGGATCCTAAATAAGCAAGTCGGCTAGTGAGCTTTAGCATCACCGCTAGCCGCCAAGTGATCTAGGTAGACAACTCCTTGTCAATCGCATCTCATGCGACTCCTGTTGGATGGGTGGCATCACATGCCCCGGCTCCCATCCGACTTTTCCCCGAGTCCCACAACCGTTGTGATAAACCCGTCTAGCTTACCGAGTGTTTCTGCAGTAAGAGTCCGACTCGAACACACCTAGTCGGAAAGAATTGGCAGCACCTCAATTTTATGAGCCCACTACCAAAAATGTCCAACTTGTGATGGTGCAAACACTGGCGGGAAAACCGACTAGACCTTCTTTGAGGGATTAAATTTTACCGACTATCTAATAGAGGTAAAACAGAGACATAACAATAACACAAAATAAAGCAATTATAATGTGAAATGGTATGGCTCTCTTCATGGCGATCTCCATCTCCACAAAGCCTGTAATCCGACTCGTGCCAACTCTTGTCACTTGCCGTCTTACTCCATGTCGCCGACATGGACAACGCCTTGCATGCCTTCCGGGTTCTCCAAACAGCTACACTAGCTTAGTAAAGTGAATTACATAGAGAATCCGACACGCAGGTCATTATACAATAAAATGACAGCACCTAGGCTCCAGCCGGCTGACAAAAACCATGATTCGCAGATCACGTATGGATTACACACATACATCACATGCACATGAACCATACCATTCATAACTTCCTGCAAAAACAAGTTATGCATAGATACAATATCTACCGGCGTTGTGAAACTCGCAACGACATCTAAGGCGCTACGACAGGGCGAAGCCGGCGGTCCCGCTAGCCGGATAGCGGGCGGGGATCGAAGGGGCAGCGCCCCTCGCGGGTGCGGGCAGCGCCCGACGATTTTTCCGAAAACGTAGATCTCATCTACGATCCGGACATGGGTTCCGACCATCGTTCCGATTCGATCAAACTCTTTGATCTTCGATCACCGCTTTTGGATTTACGTGTCACAGTCTACCCCGATGGCGGAAGCCGACCGGTAGGGGTATGTCGTTCCACGACCTCAGCAGTATGATCACGGAAATCAGATCTACCATTCCCCGAGTACAGTTGATCCAATCAACCTCGTACAAAACCGATCTATCTTATAGATCGACCACCAAACAGCACATAGATCTCATCTACATCCCACCGCATATCACATATGCGTGATCTCGAGCCTAAAACCATAAGCTATCGCTCTGATACCACTGTTGGGCCACGCAGAGATAAAACAAAACTTTTTCCTCTAACGTGGTGATCCCAAGACCTAGCTGAGGTAGAAGGCCACGAGGTTTACCACTAGACGCGCAGTTGCGGATTACTGATGAAGCGCGTCAGTTGATGCAGTGCAGTCCTCACGATCCGATCGTCCTGGTGCTGATCGCACAGCACCTCTGCTGGTATCCACACGTACAAGGAGGAGCGCCGGCGGCGAACTGCTAGGTTCGTTACGGCGGCTGGACTGCTGTGGAGCTAGGGTTTCCAGCACATGGAATGACCTAACCGAACAACGATTAACCTTTCTGGGTTACTGTGCTCCACTATATATAGGGAGTGAACGTGGGCTCTGCTTACGCGACCCATTCACTAAAGCCCATATAACACTAGTCACCGTGAGTCCAACTCACTAACTCAGTCCTAATCTGGTTTAGGTCCAACCCAATCAGATTACAGATTCGGATCCAATCCGAACTTGCTCCCGCTCTTAAGTGTGTGACCCCGCAGGCTCATGGTTACTTGGACACGATTAGAGTCCGACTCACAATCGATCAATCGGCATCGGCTCCTAGCAGAACATGCCGATTCCCAAGTACCAAAGAGTCATGACGACTTGCCTTTCCAATGCGACTTACGTCTGAGTCCCTTTTGCCTCACGATATACCTTGTCAGACTATAGGCGAATATATGTCATCCCTTAAATAGTCCGACTCTCTTCTCGATCCGAGATAAGTGATTCACCCGACTAACTCTTAGCCGATCGCCTCGGTTAACACTTAACCGAGTCGTGCATGGCCATGCTTTCCGAATCATATCTCACGAGAGGGCCCAGAGAATATCTCTCCAAATGGAGGGGCAAAATCCCATCTTGGTTATTCACATCACGCAGCTTGATTCTCAGTCGACCCGAACTCTGCCTTTATAACTGCCCAGTTACGGATCAGCGTTTAACAGAACCTAAGTCGGTGATCCTCAACTCGGACTATGCAACAACCTCAGGTCTAAGGATTACATTGATTGAGATATACAAATGACAACTAGTTCGTTGTACCTCAATATGGGTCAATCCGACTCGCTAAACTCTTTAGCCGAATCTGTGTAAGTTGGAATAGCATCTCCATGCCCATGACAAGTGGAACCGAGTCATCAAGCCAACTTTCACATTGGTCTAAGTTGTGTGTCCAGCACAACCTCAATGACCAAGGATATTTAGTACAAACAACATGAATGCATAGTTCCACAACTGAATCACATATTCAATGATACACATCAGATGTTTATACAAGGACTACTAAATAACTTTATGAATACAATGGGAAATATCATCATACATGATTGCCTCTAGGGCATATTCCCAACATCGACAAGCCCAGTCACACTTTCGGGTCCCCGGTCGTTTACAGCCATTGGCACAAACCTCTGGGTCCGTCTCGGAGCCGGCCAACTTCGTCGCGGGTAGCTTGGTGGGGTGCCCCCCTGAAATTTATATGAATCTTGCAATTGCTCTGTCGTGATGCCTCGTTGGGTTTTTATTGGTTTTTCTCGAGGTTGATCGTGCGTGTGTTGCTATTTGTGCCCCCCTGCAGGGTAAAACTTTCTGAAAGCCGTGTCCGCGGTTATGGACGACTTTGAGCACAGTATCTCGATCATAGACAACTATAACTAAAGTAGTGCTATAAATTTGACTTTATAATGACTAGTAATCAGCCTCACTATAATGGAATGGCTAAATAGAAGTGCCAACAATTGCTTGTTTGGGTTATCATCTAATACCATTGTATCTGACTAGTAAGTATTGCAACTACAACGGAATGGCTAAATAAAATTACCAACAACTGCTGGGTTTTGGGATGCCTCATGCTATATGTATCTGACTAGTAAGTACTACAACTACAACGGAATGGTTAACTAAAAGTGCCCACTGCTTATTTTATCAGGATGACTATCTAGACCTGACTAGTAATTGCTGCAACGATAACTGAATAATTAAAACTGCCAACTTTGTGAGTTCCTCGGTTGACTTCCTCGTTTGGTCTCGAGGGGGAAATACCAGGATGGGTAGGCTTGATGATAGTTTCAGGTTGGAACCGAATAGGTATTTCTTATCCCTATCTGATAGCCGCCAGCTGTATTGAGTCTCTATAGGTTGTTTAGTGCATGCTGCGCTGCCGCTTCAGTCCACCATACCTATGTAGGCGAGGACCGCCGAATTCTAGTCTCGCCGTGTACTGGCCTCAGTACTGACCGCTCTCTTTTTCCTTCGCCCTTTGTCGGCACCCCTTTTGTTAAGCAGGTTTTGAGATCGACGTCGTTAGCAGGGTTACCCTTCCGGCTTGGCCTGGGCAGGGTTATGGACGCCATTGGTTATTCTTCAGGGCTCTTAGCCTAATTTGCATCTTGTCCGTACTCGGACGTTGTATCATTTTCAAGGTGATTTGGATCTTTGTATTGTATATTGTATTCTTGACTCGATGAGTCGCTGTTGTATATATCTGTTTTGTTGGTTCCATCGTGGACTAATGTGTAATGATATTACTTCGTTTTCCACCCGCACGCAAGTGCCTGGTGGGCACCTTTGAATCGTTTCTATGCGGGTTTTGCGGGATTCGCTAAGACTTGCATAGGGCCGATTCTGAGGGTGTTACAGAGTGGTATCAGAGCTCAACAGTTACGATACCCCACTGGTCCAGCCTGTAGGATAACCTACCTAACGGACGTTGTAGAGTGTCAAAACTATTTTTGTAAAATCGATTGGATAGATCTGATTAGGTCTGCTTTTACTCCTTACCCCTCTGCTATTCTGCTCTTACCTCAACGTGTTTGAATCTACCCCCTTATCTTTTCTTCGAGTCTAGGAATTCTCGTGGTTGGGTATTCGTCGTACCTTCAGGGTTTCGCTTCCTCCTCTTGTAACGGTGCCTTCTACCTCCGGTCTTCATTCTACCTGATGATTCTTTCATCTGTTGTATCTTTCAGTGGACCCAAAAATCCACTAATTTTTTTTCTTTGTATCTTCCGGTGTTTTTCAACGCGACGACCATCTACATCAGATCAGATGAAGAGCCTACTTTATCCTTTTGTTTCTGAATCTCGATTGACGAGACCTTCAGTCTAACTCCGAGCATGGTTGCATAATTCTCCTATTCATGTGCAGAGTAATGCTTTGGGTGCGCGATGGACTGATCACCATCCGACTACTCTTATCGTTTGCTCTTGTATATTGAATGTTGGATCAATGCAATTATAATCATTCTGTGGAAGTTAAAGGTGGCCTTACCCTTTTGAGACCTTTACCTTCATTTTTGTTTCTCCGGAGTGTTCTCTCGATGAATGTGAGAACAAACCCTTGTTGGTGGTGTCGCTGATTTCAAGATGGAGAAAGAACCCTTGTCAGTGGTGTCGCGAAGATCTACACGAAGCGAGGAGATTCAGACCATCGGCCTTCTTCCCTATACCATGAGGCGGATCTCGAGGGCGAGATCCATTGTTAGTGGTGTCGAATTGTAGCACCCCGGGTAAAACCACTACTAGAAAATCGCTTCATGTTTTTTTTGTGCATCATCATGGTATCATACTCATGTCATCATGCCACATTGCATTTGAGAATCATATCAAACATTGCATGGATCATATTTTAAAATGTTGCATGTGATATGTTGCATTGCATTTGCATTTTGTATCTTGCTCGTGTGTTATTGCTATCACCTCCCTGTCCCTCTTTGATATCCCTCTATTTTTGTTTTCTACAAGTTTGTGATCCATGTGAAGGTCCACTAATTCTAAAAAATGATTTTATTCAATTTGTGAAACCTAACTCTTCATATTCTTGTAAATGCCCAAATAGACATGTATACATGTGGGCATCATCTCTCCTCCAGTGTTCTTGTTTTCCCTTGCCCTTTTTTTTGTTGTCCAAAAATCTGTGTTCAATTCCTTCTAAAGCTTCAAATGATTGAGGTAATAAACTTTGCTTAATTTTGAAACAAAACAAGCAAACAAATAGAAGAAATCATATTAGTAAATAAATCAGAGAGAGGTTCATACCTGGCAGCAGCCCACCCTTGGCCCTTTATTCCTTCACGCCGTCCTGTTCACCGTCTTCCTCTCGACCCCTTCTCTCTACAGGTAAACGGAGGAGCAGGTAGGCGTCCACCCGCCGTTGTCCTTGTCACCCTCCACCACCACCACCGAGCCACGCCTCCTTCTTATCCCCCTCGAGCGGCCTCCGAACCCTATCTTCCTCCCCTTCCTCGCGCCGCCGCAACGGACTCCGTTTCTCCTCTCTGCTGTCTCCCTATCTTACCGAAGCCTAGGGGAGCGCCGCCGCCCCGCCGCCCTGGGCCATCTCATGAGCACCCAAATGCTGGAATGGAACCGCCATGTCACCGAGGTCGTCTACACTGAAGCCCGGAAGCCGGAGCCGCGCAGGATCTTCGCCCGCGACGAGCCCTTCTTCCTGGAGAAGCAACCACCATCTGCCTCCTCTTCTTCATGGAGCTTCTGTACACCGCCGTCCCCGACACCTCCCCGGTGAGCTGCCGCCTCGCCCCTCCTCTCCCTAGCTCACGTCGTCCTCCCGGTCTCCTCATATGCCGGAAGCCGTAGCCGCATCGCGCCCACCGACTCTCGCCGCTGCTCGCGCTCAGAACAGCACGCGCGCACGTGCAACCCCTTTTCCCCTCTGTTCTTCTGTGAAAAACCCGGCGATTCAGGATATATCTCGTCGGGCACCTTTTAGCAAAGTTGTAGACTATACTTGGATCTACATTTTCTCTCTTACCAGCATCGTCCGTTTCGGCCTCCATCGCTCGCCATCGTCTCCAGAAGATCATTCGAACCCGCTGTAAAACTGAATACTTCTGTCAGTTCCGACCCTTGTTTGTTCCTCTGATCATAGCAAGTTTCCGACGCGGTCGCTACCTCTCGGATGTTGATTACTTTACAAAACCTGTAGATATCACTTTCTTCTACATCTTTTCTCTTTACGGAGTTCCAAAATCCGCCACGAATCTCTCGAAATCTTCAGTCCAAAAATCGCTTGAGCTGGCCATATTTGCTCCTGGCAATTTTCGTTCGATCAGATCCATCCTTATCCTTTTCCACTGGAGCCCCTGATGGTTTCCTTCCCTTCACCCGTGATCCTGCACCCCGCGACATGGCGTTTCCCGCGTCTGCGTGCGTGCCTGGCCCGCGGAGGTTCCTGGCCCACCTGTCATCGGCTGCGGGTAGCCTTCCTAGTGTGACAAAAACGTTCAGCGATTTTCTGGAAATCAAAATAAAAACAGAAATGAATATCTCTTAAATAATTAATAACTTTCAAATAAATTTGAATTTGAATATAGACCCAAAACGAAAAGTGTTTAGTTTTTAACATGAATCCAACCATATATTCTAATCTGTTCAAATTTGGTTCAAACTAGTCAAACCTTTGACTTTAACCCTTTTAAATATATTGACTTTTAAAAATGCTTTAAATTACTAATTCCAAATAATGTAGAAAAGATATGATTTTTAGCTAGAAAATTGTGAGGAATAAGAATATGCTAATTATAATATCATTTGAGAATTTTAAAATTTTATAATTAATAAATATCGTTTCTTAATTATTGCATAACTTTTAATCCGTAACTTCGAATTCGACAAATAATATGTCTAAATTGATCAGCGCGACGAGACCTATCCAACCATGATATCCATGCTATCATTTGCATCATGCATTAAGAGCAGTTTTTAATCAGTATTGTTTATACAAGAAAAACATGATAAATAAAATTTGGGAACTAATTGTTTCATATCAATAATGCCTCACGAATGATATATCATTAATGTGATGCCCCTAATATCTTTTCGACATAGTTTGCATCACTAACTTGCCATGTCATGCATCATATCATGATCATGCCGATTCTTTCGCATTAGTTGTAATTGTTGCATCGCTTGTTCCTTTTAGTGTTTTGCTTCTTCCCGGATAGGACGATGAGATGTTGTGAGCTTCGACAAGTTCTTCGGTTATAAAACTTCGGCAATGTTTCCAGGCGAGCATTCTCCCCCTTTCTACCTATTTTATCTTTCTAGTCTTTATTTCCTCCTGTTGATCTATTGCTATCTGTGTTGCGATGCTCTAGTTTTCGTACCCGTGGTATCCCTTGCAGCCTTATATTGCCGTGGACACATCCTATTACCCGTTGTTTGGTAGATAGTTGGACTTGCGTGCCGTAGTCGCTTGCTCAAGCGTTGTTGCGTGTTGCCAAGTACCACAGTTATTGGAATACTGTCATATGCTTTATGTTGGAGATGATCATGGCTTTAATTATCGTTTAATAACTAAAATTGAAGTAAGTAAATAATGCAGAGGCACAGGTGGGCAATAGATGTTATTTGGTTTTTAACCGTCCACTTGTGTCCCGTAGGACCCCGAGTACTTGATACCTGTTCTTTGAATATTCGCACTATCCGCATGTGGGACCATGAATCCCCCTAGCCAGAGCTTGAGTCATATTTATTTCTTGGGGCCACAAAGTAGTTTGGGGCTTTATTACTATCCTGTACTTATGTCATGCTTTACTGCTTATTTACGATTGCGCGTGGAGCACATGTACTGTTTAGGAACAAATGTGGAATGTTTTCGCGGTATCGACAAGCCCAGTCACACTTTCGGGTTCCCGGTCGTTTACAGCCATTGGCACAAACCTCTGGGTCCGTCTCGGAGCCGGCCAACTTCGTCGCGGGTAGCTTGGTGGCGTGGCCCCCTGAAATTTTTATGAATCTTGCAATTGCTCTGTCGTGATGCCTCGTTGGGTTTTTATTGGTTTTTCTCGAGGTTGATCGTGCGTGTGTTGCTATTTGTGCCCCCTGCAGGGTAAAACTTTATGAAAGCCGTGTCCGCGGTTATGGACGACTTGGAGCACAGTATCTTAATCATAGACAACTATAACTAAAGTAGTGCTATAAATTTGACTTTATAATGACTAGTAATCAGCCTCACTATAATGGAATGGCTAAATAGAAGTGCCAACAATTGCTTGTTTGGGTTATCACCTATTACCATTGTATCTGACTAGTAAGTATTGCAACTACAACGGAATGGCTAAATAAAATTACCAACAACTGCTGGGTTTTGGGATGCCTCATGCTATATGTATCTGACTAGTAAGTACTACAACTACAACGGAATGGTTAACTAAAAGTGCCCACTGCTTATTATATCAGGATGACTATCTAGACCTGACTAGTAATTGCTGCAACGATAACTGAATAATTAAAACTGCCAACTTTGTGAGTTCCTCGGTTGACTTCCTCGTTTGGTCTCGAGGGGGAAATACCAGGATGGGTAGGCTTGATGATAGTTTCAGGTTGGAACCGAATAGGTATTTCTTATCCCTATCTGATAGCCGCCAGTTGTATTGAGTCTCTATAGGTTGTTTAGTGCATGCTGCGCTGCCGCTTCAGTCCACCATACCTATGTAGGCGAGGACCGCCGAATTCTAGTCTCGCCGTGTACTGGCCTCAGTACTGACCGCTCTCTTTTTCCTTCGCTCTTTGTCGGCACCCCTTTTGTTAAGTAGGTTTTGAGATCGACATCGTTAGCAGGGTTACCCTTCCGGCTTGGCCTGGGCAGGGTTATGGACGCCATTGGTTATTCTTCAGGGCTCTTAGCCTAATTTGCATCTTGTCCGTACTCGGACGTTGTATCATTTTCAAGGTGATTTGGATCTTTGTACTGTATATTGTATTCTTGACTCGATGAGTCGCTGTTGTATATATCTGTTTTGTGGGTTACATCGTGGACTAATGTGTAATGATATTACTTCGTTTTCCACCCGCACGCAAGTGCCTGGTGGGCACCTTTGAATCGTTTCTATGCGGGTTTGGCGGGATTCGCTAAGACTTGCATAGGGCCGATTCTGAGGGTGTTACAAATATCCATCGGATCCCCGCAAACACAACATGCATGATTACAGATAGATTAGATCTTGATCATGAACGGAGATCACAAGATCTATACATGAAAGCACAAGGAGGAGATACAACCATCTAGCTACTACATGGACCCATAGTCCAAGGTGGAACTACTCACGCATCATACCGGAGAGAAGGCCTTCGGGATGATCTCCCCTCCGGAAGGGTGCCGAGAAGAACTTCAGATCCCCCTGATCTAGGCACGACGGTGGCGGTGGCTATAGAAGGTTTCGTGGAGTTTTGATCGGGTACTTAGGGTTTCTACATCGGGGCTTCTTATAGGTGAAGAGGCGAGGCCGGGAGGCGACCAGGGGGGCCACACCCTGCCCAGGAACGGGCCCACCCCTGGCCGCGCCTAGGGGGGTTTGGCCGCCCTGGTTTTCTTCTCCATCTTGTCTTCTAGATTCGTGTCCCCCACGGTAAAATATTGACTTTGGCTTTTGTCTCGTCCAATTCCGAGAATATTGATTTTCTGCCTTTTTGGAACCAAAAACAGAAGAAAACATGCAACTGGCACTGTGGCAACTTGTTAATAGGTTAGGTCCAGAAAAGATATAAAAACACCTCAAAGTGTAGACAAAGCAAAGAAAATTAGATACTAAACATGCATGGAGCATCAAAATTTATAAATACATTTCCGAAGTATCAAGCATCCCCAAGCTTAACTCCTACTCATCCTCGAGTAGGTAAGTGATAAAAAGAATAATTTTTTAGGTGACATGCACCATCAAAACCAAGATCAAACCATTTGCAAGCATTGAAAGGTGGGAACAAAGAACTCTAAACATGTGCATGAAAGATGGAGTTCTAACAATATGACATAGTAACTATGCATGCAACATGAAAGGGTACAAACAGTGATCATGAATAACATGCATGGAAAAACGTTTGTTTGTTTCACATACAGAAAACATAGCATAGTGGCATTCAGCTTATCCCTCATGGAGTAGCAAATAGATGCATATGACACCTTCAAAGTTCACAAGGGTGACTAGATACAGATAGCACAAGAACAAGTAATATCACAATATGCATCAATCAATAAGTTTTGGGACACTGCACACAGAATGGAACTATGCTCTCTTAATGGTGCCTAAAGGTAGAAGGTGGAGACTCAAATAATGGTGGAAGAAAGGCCCTTCACAAAGGGAAGCAGGGATTTCAAGTTTCAAAAAGATCTTCCAAAAATTATGGTACTTGTTAGCTTTCAGCCCTCATTGCCCCTATCATAAGCATCTTGAAGTGATTAAGGTTAAAGTGAACAAACTATGGAGTATATGCTTGATAAATTATAAGTTGGCAATCTCAAGTCCCTTGAATATGAGGGCCACACCTCATGCTACTCAACTTCAGTCACCTGTAATTTCTTGTCATTGTAAGTACATGCGTATCATAGAGAACCGCCAATGGGGTACCCCTTGCACATGGTATAGGAGCTATCCCATAACCAAAATGACAAGTCAAGCAGACAATGAGCATCTCAGCGATATTTTTATTTACTATATGCATAGCTTTTTATTGAGGATGTTTCATAGATAGCTCACTATGGTGATGCTGCAAGTTTCCACCATGATTAGGCATGGCTTAGGCTAGCGGCCTAGGCGTTTATCTAACACAAAATACATACTCCATGGACTTACAAGTTCCCTCTTTATTTCACACCGGTGACATCCATAGACAAAACAACATGATATCAACTGAGTACAAAGTACAAGTGCAATGTTGAAAACTTTCCCCATGATAGCATGGTTCTGCTAATTCCAACGTACAAGTGCAAGCATATAAAACATAGATGACACAATGGTTCAACTTTATTAGGGGCAAAGAATATAAAGTGTGCCATTAAGTTTGTGAGGGCTTTAATCACTAAGTTTTCACATAACAAAATAGTTTTTAATTGGAAGATAACTGAAAACAAGATTATACTTGGAATGGTGTAACACACCATGCATAGGAGTTTATAGTGGACACTTTGGGATAACTTGGTTTCTTGGGAGTTGGAAGCATGAGTAGATCTTACTCATACAAGTGGAGGCTAGCAAAAGACTAGGAGCAACCAACTAAGTGAGCAATAATGGCCATAATCATGCAGAGCAACCAAGCATTACTAATCAAAGCATAGAGTGGTACTAAAAGTCAAGGACTAGATGATCATAGAGGCTATGGTGACTTGTCATAGTCATAACATGGTGTGAGCATGTGCCAAGTCAACCCAAACAAAGCATCAAAGGAGAATACCACAATACTATGCTTTTGCATGCTAAAACAACGCATAATTTCTTCAAGGCACACTTAGCAATCCCAATTGTTTGGAACAAGACATGCTACAACAATAATCACTAAGCATAAGGTCAAAACAACACCTAACATGTCATGCTAAAGTCTAAGTCACAGTCAATGCAAGCTCCTCTTGCACTTTCAAGCACGAACTTACTACTCCTTTCCAACACCAAGAAACTTATTTGCAAGACAACACAACGAGAACGGGGGTCCAAACTACTTTATTCAAGAAAACTAAACAAACCAAGAAAACCAAACGAAAACTAAGATTCTCCAAGAACAACACAACTATGCATGAAACAATAAAAACGAAGTGTCTAGATAGACCTAAGCTTTTTATTGATGAAGAAGGGGATGCCTTGGGCATCCC
Source organism: Avena sativa (assembly GCA_916181665.1). Taxonomy (NCBI): domain Eukaryota; kingdom Viridiplantae; phylum Streptophyta; class Magnoliopsida; order Poales; family Poaceae; genus Avena; species Avena sativa. Next base: position 157,504,835 of record OV702281.1, on the reverse strand, counting down.
GAAGCTTTGACGCTTGTAACTCTTGGATATTTCTCAGGGTGACACAAGGGTGGCATCCCCAAGCTTGAGCTTTTGTCCATTCTTCATCTCATTACATCATTCTCTCTCTACACCTGAAATATTTCCTTCATACAAAAACTTCACACAATCTTCATTAGCAACATTAGTGTGTTCAAAAGATATAAGACCTTAGGCAAAGCTTTGGAACAGCAAAACTTTTCACTAAAAACCAAGCTACTTTAGCAACTCCTTTAAAAAGCACAATTCCCCAAAAGATAACTCAAAAAGGAACAAATAAGAAGCAAATGCAAATAATGGCAGAAATCTGTCAAAATAGAACAGCAGGTAGAAACCCATTTTTTCGAAGACCTTCTGTTGATCAAATCAAAAAGTGTTGAAATAACGAAAGTTAGCTATCATACCGGGGGATTTGTTATTAAATTTTGAGCTCAATACGAGTTACAGAGAGTCCTCACGAATTATATGGTGGAGGACAGAAATCTGTTTCGGGGCAGCAACTCCCCAAATCTTACTTCCCTCTCATTAGAGGTCATTATTGGCACAAAAATCAAATAAAAAGGATAATGAGAGGTCATTACTTAAATAATAACTTCCAAGACTCAAGGAAACTCTTGGGTTATCTCCCAACAAGTACTTTTCTTTAACGCCTTTAAGTTAGGCACAAGAGGCAAGAAGAATCAAGTATTTTCAAATGAGGAAGCATTAACATCAAACCTTGCTTTCAAAGGAGGAGCAAAATGCAACTTCTCTCTCCTCATAGGTAAGTGTTCAATACCTTTCTTGAATGGAAAATGATATTTAATGGTGCCTTCTTTCATATCAATGATGGCACCAACTGTTCTAAGAAAAGGTCTTCCCAAAGTAATAGGACAAGAAGCATTGTATTCAACATCCAAAACATAGAAATCCATAGGGACATAAGCATTGTTAACCAAAATGGGAACATCATTAATACTCCCCATGAGTTTCTTCTTAGTATTATCATTGAGTGGGACATCCAAATAACAATCTTCTAAAGGTGGCAAATCAAGCATTTCATAAATTTTCCTAGGTATAATAGAGACACTAGAACCAAGATCACATGAAGCTTTGATATCAAAGTCATTCACTTGCACATTAATAATGGGTTCCCAACTATCTTCTACTTTCCTAGGAATAGAAGCTTTGTGTTTTAGCTTCTCTTCTCAATTTTCACATGAGCATCTGTAATATGTTTAGTGAAAGCAACATGCATATCACTAGCATCAGGACTTCTAGCAAGCTTTTGCATGAACATAATTACTTCAGAAATATTGCAACCATCTATATCAAAATCAAACCTAGCATCACTAGTAGTAGGCTCAATAGGCTTAGGCATAGTAGGAGGAGCAATAGGGACTACTTGTGGTTTAGTGGTGAAAGTGCACACACTATTGTTTCTATCAATTTCAGCTTCCCTTTCCCACCTAGCATGAAGTTGAGCTAAAAATCTATCATTTTCATCAATAGTAACTTGTATGGCATGAGTGGCAGCAAAGGTACTTTCCATGGTCTCAGGTTTAGCAGCCATTTTATTAATCAAGGAGGAATGGCTTCAGACAAAGAGGATATGTTTTCCTCAACAGTTAAAAGCTTTTCCTCTACAGTTTTGTTGAAAGCAGTTTGTTTACTAATAAAGTCTTTGAGCATGACTTTGAGTTCAGAGGGGGAACTTCTAGCATTGTTGTAAGAGTTTCCATAGGAATTTCCATTATTAGGAGGATAAGGCATATAATTGTTGTTACCACCAAAATTATTCCTATAGGCATTGTTGTTGAAATTGTTGTTTCTAATGAAGTTCACCTCAACTTGCTCTTCTTGAGCAACCAAAGAGGCTAAGGGAACACTATTAGGATCTAGAGGAGCTTTCCCATTAGCAAGCATAGACATAATAACATCAATCTTATCACTCAAAGAGGAAGTTTCCTCAACAGAATTTACCTTCTTACCATGTGGAGCTCTCTCAGTGTGCCATTCAGAATAGTTAACCATCATATTATCAAGGTGATTTGTTGCAGCACCCAAGGTGAGGCCCATGAAGGTACCTCCAGTAGCTGAATCCAACAGGTTTCTTGAGGAGAAGTTCAAACTTACATAAAAGTCTGGATAATCATCCTAGCAGTGAGTCCATGAGTGGGACAATTCTTAACCAAAGATTTCTTTCCCAAGATTGAGCCACATGTTCATTATCAAGTTGTTTAAATTTCATAATGTCACTTCTCATAGATATAATCTTAGCAGGAGGATATTATTTTCCAATAAAAGCATCTTTGCACTTAGTCCAAGAATCAATACTATTTCTAGGCAAGGATAGCAACCATTCTTTAGATTTTCCTCTCAAGGAGAAAGGAAAAAGCTTGAGATTAATAATATCTCCATCTACATCCTTATACTTTTGCATCTCACAAAGTTGAACAAAGTTATTGAGATGGGCAGCAGCATCATCAGAACTAGCACCAGAAAATTGCTCTCTCATCACAAGATTCAACAAAGCAGGCTTAATTTCATAAAAGGTAGCATCAGGAGCAGGTGGAGCAATAGGTGTGCTAAGGAAATCATTATTGTTGGTGCTACTGAAGTCACACAACTTGGTGTTCTCAGCAGAGTTCATTTTGGCAAAGGTGGGCAAGCCAAAAACAGCAGCAGCAGCTAGAGCAGGAACTAATTTTTTTGTGTTTTTGAATAAAGAAAGCAAACTAAACTAGACTATTTTTTTTTGAGTTTTTGAAAAGAGGCAAACAAAACCAAGCAAAAGAAACCAAGCAAATTAAAAACAAAGTAAAGTGAAAGGAAGTGGAGGACTCCCCTTGTGAAGACGTCCTTATCCTCCCTGGCAACGGCGCAAGAAAAGCTTGATGATGCCCAGCACTATCGTGGGACGCTTCGTTGGAAACCCCAAGAGCAAGGTATGATGAGCACAGCAGCAAGTTTTACCCTAGTAGAAACCAAGGTTATCAAACGAGTAGGAGGAAGGAAACATCACACAGGTGTTGCAAGCAACGCGGAGACCTGCACAACACAAACTCAAGACTTTGCCCCAACGAATCAGTGAGGTTGTGAAGCTAACAGGTTTGTTGTAACAAAGGATTAAACGTATGGTGTGGAAGGTAATTTTTTGCAGCAAGTTAACAAATAACAGTGGAAGATGTATCAATGGTAAAGATTGGACCGGGGTCCATAGTTCACTAGACGTTCTCTCCTTAGATAAACAACATGGCATGAAGGGTAAACAAATTATAGCAGGGCAATTGACAGGAACTGAACCAGGCATAACAATGCAATACCAGACAAAAAGATCCTATGAGATTCGATTGGGAAATACAACAATATACATAGACCGCCATCCAACTGCATCTATGACTAGAAGTCCACCTTCAGGTTATCATCCGAACCCCCTCCAGTATTAAGTTGCAAGCAACAGACAACTTCTTTAAGCAAAGTGTGTAAGGTAAACAATCAACTTGTTCTATGAACAAGAGACCGTTGTTTTCTCCATAGTGGCAACAACAAATATACAACCGAAGAGATTTTTGTCACTTCCCTTGGAAACTAGAGGCATGAACCCACTATCGAGCATAAATACCCCCTCTTGGAGTCACTAGCAACTACTCGGCCAAGATAGCTACGAACAACGGAGAGCATGCAAGATCACAAACAACAAAGACATGATAGAATCATAAAGACAAAACCATTAATCAATCTGACATAGTAATCTCAAAATACATCGGATCCCCGCAAACACAACATGCATGATTACAAATAGATTAGATCTTGATCATGAACGAAGCTCACAAGATCTGTACATGAAAGCACAAGGAGGAGATACAACCATCTAGCTACTACATGGACCCATAGTACAAGGTGGAACTACTCACGCATCATACCGGAGAGAAGGCCTCCGGGATGATCTCCCCTCCGGCAGGGTGCCGGGAAGAACTTCAGATCCCCCTGATCAAGGGACGACGGTGGCGGCGGCTACAAAAGGTTTCGTTGAGTTTTGATCGGGTACTTAGGGTTTCTGCATCGGGGGCTTCTTATAGGCGAAGAGGAGAGGCCGGGAGGTGACCAGGGGGCCACACCCTGCCCAGTCACGGGCCCACCCCTGGCCGCGCCTAGGAGGGTTTGGCCGCCCTGGTTTTCTTCTCCATCTCGTCTTCTGGATTCATGTCCCCCATGGTAAAATATTGACTTTGGCTTTTTTCCCGTCCAATTTCGAGAATATTGATTTTTTGCCTTTCTGGAACCAAAAATAGAAGAAAATAGGCAACTGACACTGTGGCAACTTGTTAATAGGTTAGTTCTAGAAAAGATATAAAAAACCTCAAAGTGTAGACAAAGCAAAGCAAAGTAGATACTAAACAAGCATGGAGCATAAAAAATTATAGATATGTTTCCGACGTATCAATGTGTTGTTTGTATGTGTGCTTGGAATGAATGAAAAAGAGTTGTTGGCTTTCACACCCTAGCCTTACTCAAAGTTTAAAAGCTTTTAACCCCAACTCATAAACCTTAGAAAATTTCCCTCTTATCTTATGATCTATCTCAATCTTCATATGACTCATGGTGGAAGCAGCTCATCTCAAGACCCGATGGTAGAAATTTTGCAAATGCTAGTAGTAGATCGAGAAGCCGGTAGAACAGAGCGTCAAGCCAATCTCACCACTCTTCAATAGATCGCCCAACTGGCGCATGACAACCAAGGCCATGGAAATCAGGATCACCATGGATCCAATCTTAAGAACTTCCAAAACACCAATCCCCCTATCTTTAACAAATCTGAAGAGCCCCTAGATGCTAATGATTGGCTTCAAACCATGGAGAATAACTCAGAAGTTGTAGGAGTGGATGCTGCGGAGAAAGTGCTGTTTGCCACTCACTATCTGGCAGGTTCTGTAAGAGCATGGTGGAATAGCACTTGTACAATGAACGGAGGACAGATGATGACTTGGGAGGAATTCAAACTCAAATTCAGCTGAACCCATGTGCTACCAGGTTTGATTCTGAGGATGAGGGATGAATTCAAGGAACTGAAGCAGGGAAGGATGACTGTGGTAGAGTACCGTGAATGATTTCTGTCTCTGTCTAGGTATGTCCTTGATGAGATTGGTACTGGATCCAAGAAGAAGGAAAGATTTCTGAATGGTCTGCATGATGAGATGCAGATGGTGCTAGTCTGTAGCATCCCAATTGTCTAACAATTGTAATGCTACTTGGTCTAGTAATATAAATGCTACTTCCTATGTATAATTGTTGCATCATAATTATATCATGCTCATGTCATCATGTCTCCTTGCATTTGAGGATCGTATAAAACCCTTTTGATTTGGTTCTTCTCTCATATGCATTGTAAATTGTATTTGCCTCTTGATATTGTATTTGGTTCTTGATATATTGTTTAAATGCCCAAGTTGAGTTGGGGGCATATCTTTTATTGACTCCACCACCTTTCTTGTCATCACCCCATCATTCCACCATTCCACCATATATGAGCATTGCAATTTATTTGGTTTTACATCTAGCTCATGTGGGTTGGGATGGATCCAATTCTAGCTCCACATGCTCCCATGTATGCACCATGTTGTTTTCACATTATTGGTATATGAGAGCCACATGGCCACCTTTGCATGCTATGTGAGTGGAACCCCTTGTCAAGCTTTCATATGGGTTAAATATGAATATAAGCTCATGTAGGAATACCATTGGGGTCATGTTGGCTAGTGGCACATACACACAAGCTTGGCCACCTTATATTCATGCATGATCTTTTATTTAATCCATGTGGTAAACAAGCTCTCTTTTCTTTTGTTGGGCCTTATTCCAAAATTTGGGAAGCTTGCTTATACAAGTGCCATGAGATAATCTAGTGGTTTTCACTACTAGAGGAGGCATTTATTATTTATGCATGGCCCATGCAAGTATCACCACATTTAAGTCTTTTGGATTTTCTTTGAATTCTTGAGTGGATCATCTCTCATCTCATCTCTCTCCCTCTTTGTATCCCTATCTTGTTTTATACAATCCAGGACCATTGTTAGGGTCCAATATTTTGGAAAAAGAGTTTTGTTCTTTTACTAAAACCCTAATCTAGTAAAATGCCAAATAGACACATACACCTATTATGTATGTGGGCATCATCTCCCCTCTTGATCTTGTTCCCTCTCATCTAACTTGTTTCCCTAAACCTCCTTCCAATGCTCCTGCAAAGTTCAAAAGGTTTTGAATTAGTAACTTGTTTGGATTTTAAACAAACAAACAACAACAAATAAATAGTAAATAGAGCATCAAGAAAAATAGTGAGAGAGGAGAAGCAGCAGCCACCTAGCCCAGGCGGCATCCAGCAGAAGCAAGGCCCACTCGGGGTCCTTCTCTCCCTCTTCATGGCCCAGTACCCCTTCACCCCGACGCCGTCTTCTGTTTCTCTTCCTCTGTCGGCCTCCCCCTCTCTGCAACTCACGGAAGGAAGCAGGTGGCCGTCGCCTCCCGTCAGCCGCGTCACCACCTGCCCTTCTTATCCATCCCCAGATCGAGCCTTGGAACCCTAGCTTCTCCCTTTATCCCTTCCCCACGCCGCCGGTTCCTTGCTATCTGCCTCCCTCTCTTCTCTTCGAGTTCTCCAGACCAGAGAGGAAACCGAGCATGACCTCACCGCTGCCATGCTTCCATGGTCGCCCTCAAGCCGAGATGATCACGGCCCCGTCTCCGTTAGGTCCTCCTCTTTGCCCTGGCGAAAGGAATCGAGCTGGGAGTCTTCGCACGCGATGGAATCGGCCTCAACAATAGCTTCGGCCACCGTCGTGCATGGTCGATTCCGGCTGCCCTAGTCCTCCTCCGACCGCGTCGAGCACGATCACGACCTTCCGGTGAGGCCCCGCTCTGATTCCACTCCTTCCTTTGTCCTCCCTGCTAGCCAGTAGCTCGCCTCGTCGCCAATTTCTGCCGTGCGCGCAGGTGTTCGTAGGATCAGAGAGAGTCGGCCGATAGGTTAAGCCCCCACACCCCACCGCCACCCTGTTCGCGTCAATTTTACCGGCGCCCTGTTGATCTTCGTCGAGTTCTCCCTGTAGGAAACTTGTAGTTCGTTGAACCCTCTCCGTCTTTTGTTTTCGTGGAATGCCGGAATTCTCGATGGAATCGTCGCCATCGTCTTCCGAAGATCGAGTCAGCTAGCAGATTCATTCGATTCAATCTTCAGAATCGACATCATCCTCCAGAAGGTTTTGCAAATAAGCCCCTCCCCTTTTGAGAACATCAACCCGCCGTCCTCCCCTTCGCCACTTGTCGCTACCACGTCGCCCAGCGCTGCCGTGGCCCCCTTTTGTCCTCTGCCCCACATGTCATTGATGGTGGGTAGTATGTCCCTGAGTGAGGAAAATCGCCAAAGTTTTTCTGAAATCAAATAAATTTAGGAAATGTTTATAACTTAAAGGATTCATATCTTTTGAAATGTTTTGAATTTGAAAAAAATTATAAAATGAAATATGAATGTTTTTCAATTATAAACTCAACCATGTTTTCAAATTTAACCAGAGTTGACTCTATCTAGTCAAACCTTTGACTTTGATCCCTCTTTAATCTATTTGATTTAAATATGGGTTTAAATTATAATTCCAAATAATACAAATAATATATGTTTTGAAATCAGAAAAATGTGAGGATTTCAATTATGCCCTTCAAAATACTGTTTGAACACTTTAAATTTCAAGTTGATTAAAATTACAATAAAATGCCCTTTTCCTTAATTAATTAATAACTTTGGTTTTATAACTCCGAATTTGACAAATGATATGTCTAAAATGATTAGCTCGACGACCTTTCTGTTTATGCATTCCATGTTCTGAATTGCAGCATGCATCATATAAATATAAAGTATACAGCAACTTATTTGGGTATAAAATGTGACCAAAACTCAATAAAATGTTTATTTCTTGTAATCTACACCTCACCCATGCCATGCTACTTTATTGCCATGCAAATTGTGCATCATTCATCATGGCATGATTGTTTGATTGTCGCATTTTATTCTTATGCTTGTGCACTTTATTTATGTTGGCCCTTGTATGTTTGGTTCTTCTTCGAATAGACGCTGAGCAGGGGATATACCAAGAGACCCAGGAGCACTACCCAGATCCTTCTCTCGCTTCAACTGAGCTGCCAGGCAAGCACTACCACATGCTTGCATACATACGGTACCTAATGCCTCTATCTTATTCTTGCATCATCGAGTCGCGATTGCATTAAATTGAATCCCAAGTATTGCATAGCCTTTACTTTTAAACCCCACCAAAGCTTGTTCCTCCATCCCATGAGCCATTACTACAGGAGTTGTTTGAGCCATGCGAGTCGTAGAACAGCATGTGTAGGGTATGTGAGTGTCTGATGGATAACGAGGTACCTAAACAACTTAACCTGAGTAGTATGGGATAACTAATGAAAGTGGCACCGGTGAGCAATATCTGCTATTTGGTTTTTCATGCTCACTTGTGTCCCGTAGGACCCCGAGTACTTGATTCCTGTTCCTTGATTACTCGCGCTATCCACATCCAGGAGGCTTATGGGACCCCCCTGAGCCAGAGCTTGATTCATTCTTATTTCTTGGGGCCACAAACTAGTTTGAGGTTTTATTTACTATCCTGTACTTATGCCATGCTTTACTGCTTTATTTACGATTGTGCGAGGAGCACCTGTACTGTTTAGGATCGTGACCCGTTTTCGTGGTATCGACAAGCCCAGTCACACTTTCGGGTTCCCAGTCGTTTACAGCCGGCCCCACAAACCTTGAGTCTGTCTCGAAGTCAGCTAACTTCGTTGCGGGTATACTTAATGGGGTGGCCCCCTGAAATATTTCTGAATCTTGTGATTGCTTTGTCGTGAAAGCCTCGTTGGGTTTTGATTTGGTTTTTCCGAGGTTGATCGAGTGTGTGTTGCTATTTGTGCACCCCTGCAGGGTAAAACTTTCTGAAAGCCGTGTCCGCGGTTATGGACGACTTGGAGCACAGTTTCTCGATCATAGACAAGCATAACTAAAGTACCGCTTTTAATTTGACTAAGTAACTGACTAGTAAATAGTGCAACACTCATGGAATGGATAATAAAACTGCCAACGGATGGGGGTTGTTCGTCCGCTTCCTTGTCGGTAAGCGAGGAGGAGGATGGATCTGTTGATATTACTGTTATGACTGTTGCCATTAATTCACGGACATCCGTCTATTTTTGGTTAGGCGGATGGTTAGCGAGTATCTATAGAACTGTTAGGGTTTATCTTTTGCTGCAATTGCGTCACCCCAGGTTGTGTCCCCTTTAGAGGCATAAAGACTTGCTGAGTACCCCTAGGGTCTCACACGATAAATTGTTTGATTCAGATGGACAGGTACACTCACAAGATGGATACTGGGTGGAGGAGGCGGACGATGTGGGCAACAATCATTCGGTGTAGAGATTCCGGGAACAGGGATCCGTGAGATCTGTGGGCGGGATGTGTTTATTTATGGGGCATCTTATGCCGATTTGCTTCTTATCCGTACTCGGATCTTGTTTGCCGCTTCCGCCTGATACTCTGATGTTTGATGTATGAGGAGATATCCTAAACTATTATATCTATCTAGGACATTTGAATCTTGCCGTATGGCGTTGCTATATTTCCTTTCTTTTTAGATGGAATGGCTCTGATGTACTGTTGTATGGTGGCTTGCATACATACTCATTTGTGTATGTAGTTGATCCCTTCGCCTGCCGATTACGCCGCCCGTTCTTGTCCCGATGTTTGGAAATGGTTGGGACGGCCGCAAGGTCTACCTGTGAGTGGCATTTGGGCCCCACCGTACTATTTCAACCATTTCCGCTCATCCAGGCTTGTAACTAGGAGCGTAATTCACCGAGGTAGTTACAATTGGTATCAGAGCCATCCCGCCCTTCAGGGTCTCAGCCAAATGGTCGTTGTCAGTCTAGCAAATATTTTGGTAGTTATGTATACTCGGGAAAAACAAAACGCGAGAGTAGGACTGCTTCCACTTTTCTTCTTACCCACCCACCCACCCTTTTCTGGTAAGGAAGTGTAACGTTTTCAATCCTCTTCTTAAAATTCAAACTAGGATTCACGTGTTCTGGGTTTTCCGTAGTACCATAGAATGTGTGTGTGTGTGTGTAATTCCTTGTCTATCTGTTGCATCCAATTTGTTATCTTTATCTGCCTTTGGTTATCAACTGTTGGTACATTCCATACTGACAGGCTTTTGAATACCGGTGCGATCTATCTGACTCCTTGTTAACCGGTGCCATCTTCTTAAGGGTGTCCTTCCTTCTAGCAACTCCACATTCTGTGTAAGCATCTGTTGCTAATCACTACCTGATAAGTGTTTTTGCGCATCTATTGGTATTTTAATGCCGAAAATGCGGAAATTTTTTTCTTTGATACATCTGTGTTTCCACACTCCTTTCCAGTCATGTGTGAAACATTATCTATCTCCCTTTTATCAGCATGTCCATGCTAACTCATTCTTTTGTCACCGACGCTTAATCCTAGAGTTTCTTTTCATCTCCAATTCTCTTGGGCTAATTACATAACATGTGTCGATCCGATACTGGTAATTGTAATTTGGTTCTCGGCCTAGCTATATTCCACTCATGATAAGTGTCATATCGATCTGAATGATGGAGTGGAATATGGAAAAATGCAATCACCACTATCCTCCAAATGGTGACGGTTATCTCCTGTGATTTTGAGTACACCGCGATCATATCTATGCATATTCAAGCATCTTTGGCAATCCAGAGTTTCTCCAAGCACTACGGCGGTCTATCATCTGTTCATCATGCTGCACATCCTTTTGAACCCCATATCTGCACAATTCTCCTGGATACGAGGGAATTGCATCTTTTCGTCTCTGATAGCTTTGCTTAAGGTATGAGCTATCATCAGCTCTTATCCAAGATCTCTTTATCTTTGTAACCGGTGATCCGATCGACAATGTGAACCAGGTGACATCTCTTTTTCTTCCGAAGGACCAGTTAACCTATTCTGTCAGCGCATCTTCTTCAACACGAACCCGTGCTCTTAATATTGATCTTTCAAAGAGCGTTTCGAGCATTTGTTCGTTCTCCCGCCTCTTGAACTTGGTATTCTGGGAATATCTTGTTAATCCATGGTGGTATATGTTGATAATATGCTTGCCTATTCGATATCTATGGAAGGACATGGAAGATCATTGGTGTCTCTTTCTCTCAAGCTTCAGGAGCACTGCCTGTGTGCAAAGTCTCAAAGTGAGAATTCTGACTTTTTGAAGTCACATATCTCGACCACGTCCTTCTGCTAAATAGATCGCTTCAACTCTGGAATCAGCAAGTCCATTGTTAATTCCATCCTCCATCTTCAACCAATCCGGAGTTGTTCCTTGTTGGCAAGTTATCATCATCGTTCCGCTGAAGATTTCCTCAAGGCTGCTAAATCTCTCTCAATCATTTCAAGAAGAACATGGAGTTCTTTTACCTCAATCTCGTTAAGTAATCTCTTGAAACCCTCTTGCTATATCGTCTATGCCCAATCCACCGGAGGCCATGAAGACCTTCCAGATCTTGTATTCCTTCTGTTCAAGTGGTGCTATCTTTTTCTATATCTGTGAAATTTGCAGTTGTCTCCGTGATCTTCCTTTATATCTTTCCGGTGGCTTGGTACTTCCGACATGACGACAACATCATCATCTTTATCTATCTATGAATCCGGCGAATCGTTGCATCTATCCTTGTTTTCTAACGGAGTTCTATGAGTTTTTGCCAACACCTTCAGTCTGTTTTGGTAGTTGGGTTGCATGATTTTCTTATTCATGTGCGGAGTAATGCTTTGAGTGCGGGATGGAGTAGCTACCATACCACTACTCTTATCATTCGCTCTTGTACATTGAATTGGTGAATTAATGTGATTCCCCTCATTCCACGGAAGTTAGAAGTGGCCTTTATCCCTTGATACTTTTACTTCCGTCCTTGTTTTTCCGGAGTGCTCTTTCGAAGAAAGTAATCAATAATCTCTTGTTGGTGAACTCACCCTTTCTACCGGAGCAAAATCCTCAATTATCTGGTGGAAACATACGCAAACCTTTTTCTATCCTCGTCTTTCTACCGATGCTCGACATCCCCAAACAAGATGAAAGGAAACTATCTCTCTCTTTCTTTCATCAATTCTTTTTCTGTGGTAAAGCCAATTATGGTTGATGCCATCAGCCGCAAATCTATTGCGTTAGCCTCAAGGCTAAAGAAAGCAATAAGTATCTCTACAATAAACTCCAGATCCTCCATATTCTTTGCTTCTCAGGATTCCACAATCATCTGGCTTCACATCCATCTCTGGAAGTTATATCTGCGCACCTAAATTGCGTGATCCTTTGTTCTTACCGGCGCAACAAGAATCTAATCCGACGATGTATAACTAAATCTTTCTGTTGTTATCAAGGGACTCTATTGTTTGAAGGCAATATTGTTTCCGAATTTCATTTCTCAAATCCGAGAGAAGATACGATGCTATTGTCATAGTGGTTCAAAACTCTCCAATCTAGCTCTTTTTCTTCCGGCGAGATAAAGGTTCATCCTCTATAATATCGGGTAAATCTTTAATCTTAATGGTGTGTCTTTCTTTATCCATGATACATCATCTTCTCCTTTTCTTTCACAAGTGGTTATATTCTTTTATCATGATTCTTGGTAAAACCGGAGCTATGTCCATCCTATCCTTCTTGTCTCACGACAATCCTTCAATTCTTCTATCCCGTTGTTTCTCAAGCAACACGCAAGACTCGCAACAAGTCTAGCAAGTCTTGCTAGGTGTAGTGGCCGCACCATTCCGTTGTTCATCAACTTGGGAACGTGAGGGTCACCTTCGTTCGGACACCCGCCTCTCCTTGTGTTGTTTTCTTTTCCTAGGAATCTCGGGGCGAGATTCTTGTTTAGTGGGGGAGAGTTGTAGCATCCCAATTGTCTAACAATTGTAATGCTACTTGGTCTAGTAATATAAATGCTACTTCCTATATATAATTGTTGCATCATAATTATATCATGCTCATGTCATCATGTCTCCTTGCATTTGAGCATCATATAAAACCCTTTTGATTTGGTTCTTCTCTCATATGCATTGTAAATTGTATTTGCCTCTTGATATTGTATTTGGTTCTTGATATATTGTTTAAATGCCCAAGTTGAGTTGGGGGCATATCTTTTATTGACTCCACCACCTTTCTTGTCATCACCCCATCATTCCACCATTCCACCATATATGAGCATTGCAATTTATTTGGTTTTACATCTAGCTCATGTGGGTTGGGATGGATCCAATTCTAGCTCCACATGCTCCCATGTATGCACCATGTTGTTTTCACATTATTGGTATATGAGAGCCACATGGCCACCTTTGCATGCTATGTGAGTGGAACCCCTTGTCAAGCTTTCATATGGGTTAAATATGAATATAAGCTCATGTAGGAATACCATTGGGGTCATGTTGGCTAGTGGCACATACACACAAGCTTGGCCACCTTATATTCATGCATGATCTTTTATTTAATCCATGTGGTAAACAAGCTCTCTTTTCTTTTGTTGGGCCTTATTCCAAAATTTGGGAAGCTTGCTTATACAAGTGCCATGAGATAATCTAGTGGTTTTCACTACTAGAGGAGGCATTTATTATTTATGCATGGCCCATGCAAGTATCACCACATTTAAGTCTTTTGGATTTTCTTTGAATTCTTGAGTGGATCATCTCTCATCTCATCTCTCTCCCTCTTTGTATCCCTATCTTGTTTTATACAATCCAGGACCATTGTTAGGGTCCAATATTTTGGAAAAAGAGTTTTGTTCTTTTACTAAAACCCTAATTTAGTAAAATGCCAAATAGACACATACACCTATTATGTATGTGGGCATCATCTCCCCTCTTGATCTTGTTCCCTCTCATCTAACTTGTTTCCCTAAACCTCCTTCCAATGCTCCTGCAAAGTTCAAAAGGTTTTGAATTAGTAACTTGTTTGGATTTTAAACAAACAAACAACAACAAATAAATAGTAAATAGAGCATCAAGAAAAATAGTGAGAGAGGAGCAGCAGCAGCCACCTAGCCCAGGCGGCATCCAGCAGAAGCAAGGCCCACTCGGGGTCCTTCTCTCCCTCTTCATGGCCCAGTACCCCTTCACCCCGACGCCGTCTTCTGTTTCTCTTCCTCTGTCGGCCTCCCCCTCTCTGCAACTCACGGAAGGAAGCAGGTGGCCGTCGCCTCCCGTCAGCCGCGTCACCACCTGCCCTTCTTATCCATCCCCAGATCGAGCCTTGGAACCCTAGCTTCTCCCTTTATCCCTTCCCCACGCCGCCGGTTCCTTGCTATCTGCCTCCCTCTCTTCTCTTCGAGTTCTCCAGACCAGAGAGGAAACCGAGCATGACCTCACCGCTGCCCTGCTTCCATGGTCGCCCTCAAGCCGAGATGATCACGACCGCGTCTCCGTCAGGTCCTCCTCTTTGCCCTGGCGAAAGGAATCGAGCTGGGAGTCTTCGCACGCGATGGAATCGTCCTCAACAATAGCTTCGGCCACCGTCGTGCATGGTCGATTCCGGCTGCCCTAGTCCTCCTCCGACCGCGTCGAGCACGATCACGACCTTCCGGTGAGGCCCCGCTCTGATTCCCCTCCTTCCTTTGTCCTCCCTGCTAGCCAGTAGCTCGCCTCGTCGCCAATTTCCGCCGTGCGCGCAGGTGTTCGTAGGATCAGAGAGAGTCGGCCGATAGGTTAAGCCCCCACACCCCACCGCCACCCTGTTCGCGTCAATTTTACCGGCGCCCTGTTGATCTTCGTCGAGTTCTCCCTATAGGAAACTTGTAGTTCGTTGAACCCTCTCCATCTTTTGTTTTCGTGGAATGCCGGAATTCTCGATGGAATCGTCACCATCGTCTTCCGAAGATCGAGTCAGCTAGCAGATTCATTCGATTCAATCTTCAGAATCGACAGCATCCTCCAGAAGGTTTTGCAAATAAGCCCCTCCCCTTTTGAGAACATCAACCCGCCGTCCTCCCCTTCGCCACTTGTCGCTACCACGTCGCCCAGCGCTGCCGTGGCCCCCTTTTGTCCTCTGCCCCACATGTCATTGATGGTGGGTAGTATGTCCCTGAGTGAGGAAAATCGCCAGAGTTTTTCTGAAATCAAATAAATTTAGGAAATGTTTATAACTTAAAGGATTCATATCTTTTGAAATGTTTTGAATTTGAAAAAAATTATAAAATGAAATATGAATGTTTTTCAATTATAAACTCAACCATGTTTTCAAATTTAACCAGAGTTGACTCTATCTAGTTAAACCTTTGACTTTGACCCCTCTTTAATCTATTTGATTTAAATATGGGTTTAAATTATAATTCCAAATAATACAAATAATATATGTTTTGAAATCAGAAAAATGTGAGGATTTCAAATATGCCCTTCAAAATACTGTTTGAACACTTTAAATTTCAAGTTGATTAAAATTACAATAAAATGCCCTTTTCCTTAATTAATTAATAACTTTGGTTTTATAACTCCGAATTTGACAAATGATATGTCTAAAATGATTAGCTCGACGAGACCTTTCTGTTTATGCATTCCATGTTCTGAATTGCAGCATGCATCATATAAATATAAAGTATACAGCAACTTATTTGGGTATAAAATGTGACCAAAACTCAATAAAATGTTTATTTCTTGTAATCTACACCTCACCCATGCCATGCTACTTTATTGCCATGAAAATTGTGCATCATTCATCATGGCATGATTGTTTGCTTGTTGCATTTCATTCTTATGCTTGGGCACTTTATTTATGTTGGCCCTTGTATGTTTGGTTCTTCTTCGAATAGACGCTGAGCAGGGGATATACCAAGAGACCCAGGAGCACTACCCAGATCCTTCTCTCGCTTCAACTGAGCTGCCAGGCAAGCACTACCACATGCTTGCATACATACGGTACCTAATGCCTCTATCTTATTCTTGCATCATCGAGTCGCGATTGCATTAAATTGAATCCCAAGTATTGCATAGCCTTTACTTTTAAACCCCACCAAAGCTTGTTCCTCCATCCCATCAGCCATTACTATAGGAGTTGTTTGAGCCATGCGAGTCGTAGAACAGCATGTGTAGGGTATGTGAGTGTCTGATGGATAACGAGGTACCTAAACAACTTAACCTGAGTAGTATGGGATAACTAATGAAAGTGGCACCGGTGAGCAATATCTGCTATTTGGTTTTTCATGCTCACTTGTGTCCCGTAGGACCCCGAGTACTTGATTCCTGTTCCTTGATTACTCGCGCTATCCACATCCGGGAGGCTTATGGGACCCCCTTGAGCCAGAGCTTGATTCATTCTTATTTCTTGGGGCCACAAACTAGTTTGAGGTTTTATTTACTATCATGTACTTATGCCATGCTTTACTGCTTTATTTACGATTGTGCGAGGAGCACCTGTACTGTTTAGGATCATGACCCGTTTTCGCGGTATCGACAAGCCCAGTCACACTTTCGGGTTCCCAGTCGTTTACAGCCGGCCCCACAAACCTTGAGTCCGTCTCGAAGTCAGCTAACTTCGTTGCGGGTATACTTAATGGGGTGGCCCCCTGAAATATTTCTGAATCTTGTGATTGCTTTGTCGTGAAAGCCTCGTTGGGTTTTGATTTGGTTTTTCCGAGGTTGATCGAGTGTGTGTTGCTATTTGTGCACCCCTGCAGGGTAAAACTTTCTGAAAGCCGTGTCCGCGGTTATGGACGACTTGGAGCACAGTTTCTCGATCATAGACAAGCATAACTAAAGTACCGCTTTTAATTTGACTAAGTAACTGACTAGTAAATAGTGCAACACTCATGGAATGGATAATAAAACTGCCAACGGATGGGGGTTGTTCGTCCGCTTCCTCGTCGGTAAGCGAGGAGGAGGATGGATCTGTTGATATTACTGTTATGACTGTTGCCATTAATTCACAGACATCCGTCTATTTTTGGTTAGGCGGATGGTTAGCGAGTATCTATAGAACTGTTAGGGTTTATCTTTTGCTGCAATTGCGTCACCCCAGGTTGTGTCCCCTTTAGAGGCATAAAGACTTGCTGAGTACCCCTAGGATCTCACACGATAAATTGTTTGATTCAGATGGACAGGTACACTCACAAGATGGATACTGGGTGGAGGAGGCGGACGATGTGGGCAACGATCATTCGGTGTAGAGATTCCGGGAACGGGGATCCGTGAGATCTGTGGGTGGGATGTGTTTATTTATGGGGCATTTTATGCCGATTTGTTTCTTATCCGTACTCGGATCTTGTTTGCCGCTTCCGCCTGATACTCTGATGTTTGATGTATGAGGAGATATCCTAAACTATTATATCTATCTAGGACATTTGAATCTTGCCGTATGGCGTTGCTATATTTCCTTTCTTTTTAGATGGAATGGCTCTGATGTACTGTTGTATGGTGGCTTGCATACATACTCATTTGTGTATGTAGTTGATCCCTTCGCCTGCCGATTACGCCGCCCGTTCTTGTCCTGATGTTTGGAAATGGTTGGGACGGCCGCAAGGTCTACCTGTGAGTGGCATTTGGGCCCCACCGTACTATTTCAACCATTTCCGCTCATCCAGGCTTGTAACTAGGAGCGTAATTCACCGAGGTAGTTACATAGTCAATATCCCGTTTGCTGATCTAGAAGCTCTAGTGGATTCTAATATCCAGATGGAAGGAAAGATCAATCAAGCTACGGAGAACCGTAAGCGTCGTATGATGCATCAGCCTAGACCCCACCATACCCCAAAGTATCGCCCCAGTTCGTCTACAGAATTTACACCAAGGAACAACAAGCCACCTATGACTCGTCCGAACTTTCCCAATCGTAATGGAGGAAACCCGAGGCCCGGAGGCAACAACCACTACAACACTGGCAACCCCAATAACTTCAACCGTGCATCGCCAAGTCCCACCACCAACAACAAAAATACGGCCCCAAGGACTGGAAGCAATGCTGTGCCTATCGCAGGGAAGGACAAGTCCATGATCACCTTCTTTGAATGTGGAATGACGGGTCACTACTCCAATGAGTGCCCCAAGAATATTGCTGCAGCACCCAATGTCACTGCACCTGCTGTAGCATCCCAAAAATCATGATTTGTAAAAGTTTGCATTTCATCCATTCATTCATAGCATCCTTGTCTTGCACAAAAATTTTCAAAACAAAATTCAAAATAAAACCATTTATATGCTTATCATCTATATATCAATAAGGCATGGTTTTATTTTATTTTCAAAGTGTCAAAGTGCATTTGACTAAATAGTAGTGTTTTATACACAAACAAGTACAAAGTTTACACTACAAAAATCTAGAGGTGATTTGAATTTAAATCCATATGAATTTGGTTTGAATTTGATTCCTGAAAATCAAAATAGAAAAATAAAAAGAGAGAAGAAAAGGAAAAGGGCCGACGCCACCTATTCAGCCCAGCAGCAGAAGCAGCCCGCTAAGCCCACACGACCATCTCCCCTTCCCCCTCTCTCTCTCACCGCACTCCCTGTACCCCTCTCACTGACAGACATGGCCCACTACCACCTCAGCTCGTCTTCCCCAAATCACGCCCGCAGACCACGTCGCCGCTGCCGTTGCTCCATTGATGGCGCAGTGTAAATGCCCTTGATTCCGCGAGCGTTTCTCGCCGTGCCTCTGCCTACTTAAACCCCTACTCACCACGGCCATTTTCCCTCACCCAGCACTTTATCTCTGCCCCCAGGCTACCGGTAATTCGCATTGCAACACCGCTACCCGACCCTCTCCGGTGAGCTATTCCGGCTAACTCCGGCCGCCCCTTCCCCTCTGTTGCATACTGTTGTACTCTCCTTACTCGTGTGCTTCATCTCATGCCCCTAGTTTGTCTGCTCGTGACCTAGGTCGACGGATTCGTCAACCACCGCAAGTGCTCGACGCCCCTCACATCTCCAGCGAGAAATTCGGTAAGAAAACAAGCGCCCCTTGACTACTAGATCAAACGACCGTGTGCGCCGTGTCTTTGCACAGCCACTGATGCAGTTTATTTGTCCTAGGGAGGCCTAGAACATCGCCGTCGTCTCTGTCAAGCCGTGCCCAAAGTCTGCATGCTTTCCGACTAGCTCCTCCGGCCACCACAGCACGCCCCCGTCCACACCGACGACACGTTGAGCATGAGCGTAATCCCGCGAGTCTGGTAAGCCAAACCACAACCCCCAACCCCCTCTGTAGACGCCGGATCATCACTAACAGTGCACCACCGCCGCGTCGCCGTCGCCAGCGCCGCCAGACTATGGTCGTTTGAGGTAGCGCCGTTAGATCTAAATCGTAGGGCTAAGATTAGATCCGGCGCAAAACGGAATCCTTGGATCTGGGCCACTAGATCTGACTTAAATCCAATGCTCCATGTTGGCCGATCCGTGCGAAGCAGTACAGACCAATCAGAAGTGTCCACGTGTCTGGCAATTAGATTTAAATCTGTTTTTTTAATCTATTAGAGATTCAAACTTGTAAAAATCATAACTTTTGTTATGTTTATCCAAAAAATGCAAATAATATATCAATGGATTCACAAAAATAAATCCTACGCTACTGTGGGATTAGTTTTGTATTTTTTTTTCTGTAAAAATGGAATATTATGCAGAGACAAATATAGGCTTATTTTGACTATATAAATTATTTTGAAAATGTTTATAAGGCCAAATTAAGTTTATTTAGACTATATTTAATTGGTTTTGTGTTCAGTACTGTTTGACTTGTATTTTTTAGTTTAGAAAAAACATCACATGGAATTTGCATGCATTCATAATATTTTTTCTTGAATATTGGAATGTGAATTTGGTACTATTATTTTATGTGTATATTTTGGTGCTAGTGGTGATTGTGAAGATTGTTGATACTCCCCCAACTACCAAGGCAAGTGGTGATTCATGTATTTGTCCCATTATTTTGAGTATGCACTAGTGATATTTTGTATAGGGCTTGCAAGAATTTTTTGCTAAGTATCTATATGCTATGCTATGGGAAATCCTAGTAGTTGTAGTCTTGGTAGAATTATTCTCTAAGTTAATATACTTGTTGATATCATGCTTAGCCTAGCTAGTAGTAAACAAGGGTGGATTATATACACATGCTATGGAAATTTTACTAAGTCTTTGACCTATTTTTTTGCTTAAGAAAACAACTTTGTGAATGAATCACCTGGGTGGAATGGAAAGAATGGTTTGTGTTGAGTGGTTACTGAGTGGTCTACCTGGTGTATCTCACTTGTGGAAAGCCACCGAGGAACAAAGGGATTTGAGATACTTAGTGTTTAGAAGCTTCTAGTGCAGCCACATGGCATATGGGCTCTGCCTTTATCATATAGGTTGCAATAACTTAGTCAAATGGACAGATGGTGGTAGGGTGATAGGATGGAACGCGTCCATTTGGTCTAAGTGAAGGATTCTGAAAGATCTCGTCTCGATGCATGTCGAGTCTTGTGGGGAAAGTGCACCACCTCTCGAGAAGGGAAATCTAAGTACTTAGCCGTGTCCCCGGCAAAGGACAATTTGAGCATCAAGACATTGAAGCTATCAAGGATCTCCTTATCCCAATTTCTAAGTTAAAAACTTGTGGTTGAACAAGGGTTAAAGGTTCCTCAATATTCATTGGTGGTTCCTCGGGAGTTTTTGATAAACAAAACTTAGTGTTTTCAACTGATAGGAAAAACCTATTTTGAGCAAAGCAAGCCTAAGCTACACTTAGCCAAATTCATATAGAAGTTAGAAACTACTATTCCACTATGGTATCACTTGCCAATACTATTCCAATGTATTGACCCACTGTGGCTGTAACTTATGATGTTGCAGGTTACTCTGATGAGGATTAGGGTTATGAGTCTACACTCAACATGCTTGCCTGTGGCACATGAAGACTTTACTTTATTTACTTATGTTATGAACTCTTGTACTAGCCTTTGGCTATGGAGTTGTAAAAGACTATGTTATCCCTGGAATGTCGATGTAATAAAGACCTTTGTATCTGTGTACTTCATCTTAAACTATGGATGCTAGCATTTGATCCAGGGACTAGCATTGCAATCACAGGGTTCCTTTACCTTATAAAGGTGGGGTCTTACACCTGCCCAGCAGCAGCGTCGTGTCCAACCTGGAAAGAGATTTTCCTCAGGCAACTCGCACAACCGTACTGGCCGTCTGTTCAACATGAATGCTGAAGAAGCCCAGGAAGCGCCAGATGTCATGCTGGGTATATTTTCTATTAACTCAGTACTTTTTTGTTACCGAAGAATTTGCATGCACTAGTAAGATTCAACCAACAAATTTGAAGCATGTTATGATAGTTAAAATACCTGGGTCAACCACCAAAGGTAGAAAAATTTGTAAGGCTGTACCTATTAGAATTCATGGAATAGATTTCTATGCCAACCTAATAGTACTTGGAATAAAAGTTTTGGAAGTAGTACTAGGAATGGATTGGATGTCGAAACATCAAGGTTTAATAGACATTGCCAAGAAAGCCATAACCATGACCAGTAGCACCGGAGTATCAGTTGAGCATGTGTCTGAGACACCGCCCCGTCAATTCAAGTGCAACAAGAGTTTAGCCCAATCGACCCTAGATCAAGTCAGAGTAGTCCGTGAATACCCCAATGTGTTCCCAGATGAATTACCCGGTATGCCCCCAGATCGGGATATTGAGTTTATCATTGAACTACTCCCTAGAACTGGACCCATAGCTCAGAGACCCTATAGTATGAACCCGGCGGAGTTAGTGGAGCTCAAGAAGCAACTTGATGACATGATTAGCAAACATCTGATTCAACCAAGTGCCTCACCATGGAGATCACATGTTTTGTTTGGGGATAAGAAAGATGGTGCCACCCATTTATGTACGGATTACCAGAAGTTGAATGACGTCACCATCAAGAACAAGTACCCACTATCAAAGATAGAAGATTTGTTTGACCAGTTGACTGATGCCAGGGTATTCTCTAAGATTGATCTTAGAACTGCTTATCATCAACTAAAAATCCGTGCAATGGGTATTCCAAAAACTGCCTTCACTACTTGATATGGATTATATGAGTACAAGGTCATGTCATTTGGATTAACCAATTCCCCCTCTTATTTCATGAATCTCATGAATAAGATTTTCAAGAACTTCTTGTATAAGTTTGTCATTGTTTTCATTGATGACATTCTGATCTACTCCAAGCCGGAAGAAGAACATGAACAACACCTAAGGACCATCCTTGGAACCCTTAGAGAGCATCAGTTGTATGCCAAGTTTAGCAGATGTGAATTCTGGTTAAGGGAAGTAGGATTCCTAGGACATATCTTGTCAGCCGGAGGATTTGCCGTTGACCCCACCAAGATTAAGGATGTTGAAGAATGGAGAGCCCCGACCACTCAAACCGAAGTTCGTGCATTTCTTGGATTAGCGGGATAATACCGCAAGTTTGTTGAAGGATTTTCAAGCATCGCAAGGTTGATGACTCAGCTATTGAAGAAAGACAATAAGTTTGAATGGACGGACAAATGTGAAGCGAGTTTTCAAGAACTCAAGAAGAGATTGATTTCAACCCTAATTTTGATCATGCCGGATATCACGAAGCCCCTTGACATATATTGTGATGCATCCAAGATTTTCATCCATTGCTTAGAGACCCTATAGTATGAACCCAACGGAGTTAGTGGAGCTCAAGAAGCAACTTGTGTTGGAGATATGCCCTAGAGGCAATAATAAATGTGGTTATTATTATATCTTTGTGTTTATGATAAATGTTTACATTCATGCTATAATAGTATTAACAAGGAAACATTGATACTTGTGTGATTTGTAAACTTAATTTGAAGTCCCTAGTATAGCCTCTATACATCACTAGCTTGTTGGTTGATAAATGATTGTGGTTTCCCTATCATGAACATTGAGATGTTATCAACAACAAGATCATATCGTTAGGAGAATGATATGGTGGACATACTCCTATAGATAAGCGTAGCATAAAGATCAAGTCATTTTAATAGTTCAATTGCTATATGCTTTCTGATACATAGTAACCTAATTCCTTCGACCATGAGATCATGCATATCACCTTTACCGGATGGATACTTTGATGACATCAAACACCACACCGTAACTGGGTGGCTATAAAGGTGGCATTGAGTGTTCGGAAAGTATTGGTTGAGACACATGGATCAAGAGTGGGATTTGTCCATCCATATGACGGATAGATATACTCTGGGCCCTCTCGGTGGAATGTCATCCAATTAGCTTGCAAGCATGTGACTGGCTCACAAGGGATCACATATCACGGGAACGAGAAAAGAGTACTTATCGGTAACGAGGTTGAACTAGGTATGCAGAGATACCGACGATCATAACCTCAGATAAGTAAACTATTGTGAGACAAAGGGAAATTGGTATCGTATGTAAGTGGTTCATTCGATCGCAAAGTAATCGTAGAAATATGTGGGAGCCATATGAATTTCCAGATTCCTCTATTGGTTATTGTTCGGAGAAGTGTCTCGATCATGTCCGCATAATTCACGAACCGTAGGGAGACACACTTAAGGATTCGACGTTGTTTGAGTAGTTATGGTATTATGAGAAAGAGACCGAATGTTGTTCGGAGTCTCGGATGGGATCCGGGATATCACGAGGTGATCCGGAATGGTCCGGAGAATAAGATTCATATAAGGAAAGTCCCGTTTCGGAGTTCGGGAATGATTCCGGTGTTTTCATCGGGAATGTTCTAGAAGGTTCCGGAATGTCCGACACTCCAGAGGGGAAGGGGTACATGAGTGTGTCATTGTAAGTTGGAATGATTGCATCATGTACTAAGTGTATTCGCTGTCCAAAATTAGGGGTTTATTCAAATCCTAAATTGAAAAGTCAAACGACTAGTTTGAAAGTCAAACGGCAAGTTTTGGAAAGTGGAAAAGAGGAGGGAGTGTGAAACCGAGTTGGGGAGGGAGTCCTCCTCCCCAAGCCGGCGCACCACCCAAGCCGAGTTGGGGAGGGACTCCCCTCCCTCCCCTTGGCCGCCGGCCCCTCCACCTATATAAGGAGGGGCAGGGCTCCCTCCTAGCACACACAAGTCCCTCACCTCAAACCCTAGAAGCTGCAGCCCACCATAGCTGCCGCCGTCGCCCCCCTAGGGTTTTGCCCTAGCCGCTGACTTGGGGTCTCTGGAACCCTAGCCGCCGGCTCTAGCATCCCCTCCTTGGTGTGACTAAACCCTAGATCACCGAGGAGCTCTCTCATACTCCACCATACTCGCTCCGGCTTAAGGCGAAGCCCTGCGGGATTTCCCCTCTACTTCCGGTACCACGCCGTTGTGCTGCCGGAATCGCGAGGAGAGTGCTACAACCTCCGCTGCCTGCTGGAACAAGGGAGAGGAAGGTCTTCGTCGAGTACCGAACGTGTGACCGACTGCGGGAGCGCTGTCGGAACGCAGCGCCGGAAGGATCGTCTACGCGATCTTGAGATCGGGAAGAGTACGACTACATCACCCACGAGAATCCGCTCTCGTTAAAAACTTTGGAATCTTCGAGGGTAAGTTATTCCATCGACTCGTTGCTACAATCTAGTAGATAGATCTTGGCTTGTTTGTTTGTATGCGGTAGAAATTTTTTGTTTTCCATGCTACGAAACCCTACAACTTGATGACATGATTAGCAAAGATCTGATTCAACCAAGTGCCTCGCCATGGAGATCACCTGTTTTTTTGGGGATATGAAAGATGGTGCCACCCGTTTATGTACGGATTACCGGAAGTTGAATGACGCCACCATCAAGAACAAGTACCCACTGCCGAAACCCTAAACCCCGACAATTGATGCAAGAAGGCAAAGTAATATCCTATCTATCTTGAAAACTAAAGCAACATGAATAGAATTATCCAACCCATGACTTAGTATTGGAAGCCGTAGTTTTAGCCTTGAAGACACGGCGACATTACCTCATGGGTAACCGCTGTGAGATTTATTCAGAACACAAGAGTTTGAAGTATATTTTCACCCAGAAGGAGCTGAATATGAGGCAAAGGAGATGGATAGAGTTAATCAAGGATTATGTCCTTAACATTCACTACCACCCCGATAAGGCCAATGTGGTAGCGGATACTCTTAGTAGACTGCCGTGTAGGTTAAACACCATGATTATGAAAGATAAGCCAAGTTTGCATAAGGAGTTGGAAGATTTTAGAATGCAGCTAGTTAGCGAAGGATTCCTAGCCAGTATTGAACTTCAACCCACTTTGATCAGTCAAAGGAAGCTTAGAAAGGAAACACCAGTATTGATGGAATTAAGCATCATATCATTACACGAAAGGTACCTGGATTCATGGAAGATGAAGGAGTTCTATGGTATAAGGGACAAATCTGTGTGCCAGCAGATTCAGAGTTGAAGCAAGTCATTTTGAAAGAAGCCCATGATACTCTTTATTCTATTCACCGGGAGGAACTAAGATGTATGAGGATTTGAAGGAGCAATTTTGGTGGCATAAGATGAAGAGAGAAGTCAAAAGCTATATCGCCAAGTGTGATATCTGTTAGAGAGTCAAAGCGGAACACCAGTGACCCGCAGGACTGTTACAACCTTTGCAAATTCCGGAATGGAAATGGGATTCAGTTGGAATGGATTTCATCACAGGTTTGCCTACATCTAATAGGGGAAATGACTCTATTCGGATCATAGTGGATAGACTTTCCAAGTTAGCTTATTTCATACCGGTCAAGACCACTTATCACAGCTCAAAGCTAGCAGAGTTATATATTGGTAGAATAATCACTCTGCACGGAACCCCCAGGACCATTGTATCAGATCGAGGAACCCAGTTTACCTCGAGATTTTGGAAGAAAGTCCAAGAAGGATTAGGAACCAAACTGAATTTCAGCACAGCTTATCACCCGCAGACCGATGGACAAACAGAAAGAGTAAACCAGATAATCGAGGATATGTTGAAAGCTTGTGTATTGGAATATGGATCTAAATGGGAAGACTGCCTACCTTTCGCAGAATTCTCATACAACAATAGTTATCAAGCCAGTTTGCAAATGGCCCAATTTGAGTTTTTGTATGGAAGAAAGTGTCGTACCCCCTGAGTTGGTCGCAAGTAGGAGAGAGGCAGATATTCGGACCAGACATCTTACGAGAAGCCGAAGAGAAGGTTCACAAGATTCATGAGCACCTCAAGACCGCTCAATCCAGACAGAAGAGTTATGCTGACAAGAGACGTCGAGATCTATCCTTCAATATAAGAGACTTTGTTTATCTCAAAGTATCACCCTTGAAAGGAATGAAGCGTTTCCAACTCAAAGGAAAGCTTGCACCCAGATATATTGGAACCTTCAAGATTTTAAGTCACCAAGGAGAAGTATCGTATCAGATAGAACTACCAGAAGAGATGTCAACCGTTCATGATGTGTTTCATATCTCGTTACTTCGGAAATGCTTAGAAGTTCCAGAGAAGTTAGAAGTGTTCAAGAACATCGATCACAGAGACGTGTAGATCAACCCAGATTTAACCTATCATGAAGTACCCGTTCGTATTTTGGAAGAATCCTTCAGAACTACCCGGACTAGAAGTATCAAGTTTCTCAAAATTTAGTGGAGCAACCATACTAAAGAAGAAGCCACCTGGGAACGAGAAGATTACATGAGGACAAAGTTTCCCAATATATTTAGTTCCTAGTTTTTCTTGAATCGCAGGACGAGATTCTTTTTAAGGGGGGAAGGGTTGTAACATCTCAAAAATATTAATCAGGATATCAATTTATAAACAATCAAAATTAGGGTTAACAAAAGCTTTTATTAATTAAACCCTATATTAATGCATGTGTGTTATGAATGTGTATGAATGTTTTCAATGCCATGTTTGATTGTTGTAAATGATGAGAAATGGCTTAAAGATCAAATCCATATCATCTAGGTCAAATCCAAACTAGATCAAAACAAAAGAAAATCAATATATGAAGCATATGACCTAATGGTCATTTCTGCCAAAGTTATACCTTAGCTCATGTAACATCCCAAAAATCATAGTTTCAAAACTCATTCATATCATCTTTGCATCATTCATCCATTTAGGGTTTTCTCAAAAATCACTTAGAAACAGAAGTTGGGGCTATGATTTCATGTGGACATTTTTATTCCAAAATGACCATCACCCCTTTGAAATGTGAAAGTTTAAATACTGGTTCACTTGACTCCATTGATGGAAAGTTTAGGTGAAGCTTTTACCCAAGTTTTCAAATTTGGAAATGGTTTCAAAATCTTTTTCAAATATTTACAAACTAGAGCAAATCTCTGTTTACTTTGAAAACCAAGCTTGACCAAGCCTTGCATGGTAAACACTTAGTTAAAATGACTGTTTTTGAATCCACAAAACCCTGCAAAAATTCCCAGAACAGCTTGGATTCAAAAGGATTTGAATTCATATCAAAAATCATTCCAGAAAATAGAAATAGAAAAAGAAAAGAAACAAACAAAAGAAAAGGGCCAGGCGCCAGGTATCTGGCCCAGCAACCAATCGAGCCCAGCAAGCCCACCCGGGGATTTCTTTTTCTCCTCTCACACGCGAGCGCACACACTGAGCCGCTGACAGCCAGACCCCACACTCACTTCGCGCACATCGCTGACGAGTGGACCCTGGACACGCTGTCATCGTCTTCCCCAAAACTCGCCCGCGACCACGTCGCAGCTGCAGTGACTGCCGGTGATGGCGCGGCTTAATTGGGCAATTAAACGCAGGCGTTTCCTGTCGAGGCACCGGCTATAGGATCCCCACCTCCCCACGATCATTTTCCCCCAGTCAATCGCACACTCACGCCCCTAGGCTGCCACCGATTCGCACAAAACCACCGCAGACAGAGCAACTCCGGCGACCGATTCAGGTGAGCCTCGAGCGCCCCTTTCCCTCTGGTTTGTTCGAGACGCTTAGTAAACCTCCCGCGCACCTTCTAACCACAACAGAGCATCCTGTATTGCCCCAGGTCGACGTGTTCGCTTGACGCCGTAGGCACCCGACGACCACCCCAACTCCGGCGAGCAATCTTAGTAAGTTTCGAGCGCCCCATGCTTTCTTATTCACCCGAGCGTGTTCGCAGTTGTCCTGCGCATCTTCTAAACCCATTGGTTCGCGCTCAGGCGACGCAGAACTTCGGCAACGACTCCGACAACACCCACCCGACGCCAGACGCAACTCCGACGAGATCTAGAGCCCATCTCTGAGCGCCCCTCCGCAAGCCAGCACCACGACGAGCTTCAGCAGCCTCCGGCGAACCTGGTAATACCCCTCTCCCTCTCGCGGACGATGTAGAACGCCGGCGCCGCCGTAGTCAGACGCGCCGCCGCCAGTTAGCACTGCCAGCGCCGCCCGTTTCTGGCTTGGTGATGTGGACCGTTGGATCTGCATCGCAGCGCTAGGATAGATTCACTTAAACCGAAGAGGTACGCGATCTGAGCCGTGCAGCGTTAGTTAGATCCAACGGCACAGAAGGGTGATCCGGTGCAAACCGGTACGGGCGAATAAAAACATGACGCGTGGCTAGGTTAAATCTAAAAACAGATTTAAAAACCAGATTTAGTTTCAAACTTCAAATGCTTATAACTTTTGAATGCCACGTTGGATTTTTGCAAACTTTATACCGTTGGATTCAGTGAAACAAGGCCTTTCTGAATATCCAATTTGTTTAGCATATAGTAATAGATAAAATGATTTTATTTGTGGGACAAGTTTTAGGCTAATTTAGGTATAGATTTAATTTGGTAAATTAAAATGGAGCCAAATGAATTTAGTTGGCAAACTTGTGACATGTTAAGTTTCTGTACCCATGAGCATACTTGGTAGAATTTTCAAAAATCACCACTTAGTAAATTCTTGCATACATGCATTCATATTATTTTTGGTTGTATATATTTGTGTGTAATTGTATGCTATTGTTTCTTGTGTAGATTTTGCTAGTAATTGTGATTGTGAAGAGTGCTACTCTCCCCACTACCAAGGCAAGTGATATTTACATGAATAAATTTGTCCTATATATCTTGAACTAGCATTAGATATTTTGTTATAGTGTTGCATGCTATTTTTGTCTAATGTAAAAGATGGGGAAATCCTATGTAGTCTAGTAGATTTGCTAAGGAATCATCCCTAAGATATGTTGCCATACTTTGCTTAGCCTAGATTATAGCAAAACAAGGGTTGGTGAAAAACTACTCATACTATAAAGAAAATATTCAATGTCAAGAGACTTATACTTTTCTAATAAAACCACTAAGTCAAATGAACCTCCTGGGTGGAATGGAAAGTATGGGTTATGTTGAGTGGTTACACAAGGCCATGGACTTGGGTTGTGTATCTCACTTGTGGTAAGCCACCCAGGCACAAAGGGATTTGGAGGCCAAGTGTTGAGAAAGCTTACAGTGCAACCACTTGGCAATATGGGCTCTGCCATGATCATATAGGTTGCTAGAACTTAGTCACTTGGACAGTTGGTGGTAGATGGGATGATAGGATGGAACGCGTCCATTTGACTAAGGAAAAGCTTCTGAAAGGTCCTGTCTTGGGAAACCAAGTCTGGTGGGGAAAGTGCACAACCTCTGCAGATGGGAAACCTAAGTACTTAGCCTTGTCCAAGGAAATGGACACTTTGAGCATCAAGACATGGAAGCTACAAGAATCTCATCACTCCAACTTCTAAATAAAAATTGATGGGTGAACAAGGGTGAAGGACCTCAATGTCTATTGGTGGTTCCATGGGAATGTTTTGATAAAGAAAAACTTAGTGATTTCAAATAATAGGAAAAACCTATTTTCAAGCAAAGCTAGCCAAGCTACACATAGCCAAAATGCATATAGTAATATAGTCCACTTAAAATATAATAAGGTATCACTTGCCAATACTATTCCAAAGTATTGACCCACTGTGGCTGTAACTTGTGATGTTGCAGGTTACTCCGATGATGAATAGGAGTCATGAGTCTACACTCAACATGCTTGCCTGTGGCACATGAAGATGAAGACTTGTGTTTATTTACTTGTTCCTTAAAACTCTTGTATTAGGCCTATGGCCAGGAGTTGTAAAAGACTATGTTTTTATCTCTGGAATGAATGTAATAAACGACCTTTGTATCTGTGTACTTCATCTTAAACTGTGGATGCTAGCATTGATCCAGGGACTAGCATTGCAATCACAGGGATCCTATCCTTTATAAAGGAGGGGTCTAACAGATGGTATCAGAGCACTGTGTTGCCTGTAGGATTATGACCCTAGGATTGGAAAACCACTAAGGAAAAAGTTTTTCAAATACTCCTACACTTGTCTATTCTTCTCGTAAAACTTTTCTAATCTCTTTCAACTTCCTTTGTAGATGAACTCCATCAACGAAGCCGTGAAGCAGGGACCACTCATGACCATGACCTTGGAGTGTGAAACTGAGTTTCCCAATGTTCTCAAGGATCTCATGGAGGCAATGGATGCACATGGTGAAGCTGTGTACAAGGGCTTTCCAGTGATGGATGAAGGAGTGGAATATTGGTGGGTGCAACTTCACTTGTACAAAAACAAGGAAGACAACCACAAAGAAAGGGGATTCTGTATGTACACCAACACTACAATGCACACCACATTCTTTGAGTCAGCCAGGGATGCAGCTTGGAGGACTATCAAAGAACTAAGTGCTAGAGTCAAGTGCAGAATGCTCAACCTCCAAAAGGACTTAGAGAAAGAGAAAGAACTTACTCAAGAGTTGGAAGACACCAACCAAGAGATAAGGGGAGATGTTATAGACTTAGTGATAGAGTCAAGAGAGCAAGATTGGTGGATTGCATCTAGGAACATAGTGTTTAATAATAGGTCCCGTGAGATTGGATTGTAAGAACACTTCGTTAGTTGGACCACCACTTATCACCTTATTTTCCAAAATGATACCTTAAATAAATTGGACCTTGTTTGATGTAATGGATTGTGTATGCATGACATGTGTGGTATTTGTGTTCCATGGTTATGTATGAGATGGTTGTTTTGTGTTCATTTTAAATAAGTGTTGTTCTAACTTTTCAATTTTATAAATAGATGCCTATTGCCGTCAGCACTGTTGAGGAGTTCCAGATTACTCGTTTCGGACCCCGTATCATTGAGCTTACCACTTTGCTTGATCTCCCTCTTCCTACCATCACGGTGTACCCACTCACCAAGTTCGAGAGGAAGGACCTCTGGGGCTTCAAGGTGAACCAGCCCGGACGCCAGACTGAGCCTACTACGGAGGCCATCGTCTTCAAGTTGATGCACGATGACAGGGAGAGAGGCATGGAGGTAGTCATGCAGGACCTGATAGGACGACTGTTAGGCCGTCACTCCCGACAGGTTAGGGGCACTCACTTTCACGCCTTCGGAAGGTGTGATGTTGATGGAGATTCCATCGACTTTGAGGACGACTCGAGGAGCACTGCAGAGCCGATACGCCTCTATCTTCAGGACTTAGAGACTCTTCTCAGGCACGTAGATACGGATAGGACGAACGTCATGCTTGGCAATGACGAGCTTCAGGTGCAGCTACGCGAGAAGGACAAGCTTTTCGCACAGCAGGATGAGATGATCAAGGAAATGGAGACGAAGTTCAAGGCTCAAGATCGCAAGTTCAAGAGTCAGGAGAAACGCGTCCAAGACAGGAACAAGAAAATCCGGGACATGACCGAGGAACTGAAGTCCAAGGACTTCGAGCTTGAGCAGCAGCAGATGGTCATTGAGAGGCTTCGCTCCCAGAAGAGGGCTCTCAAGGCCAAGGTCGATTCCTTGACCACTACTATTGAGGAGAACAAGACCGCGATGGAGAACGCAGGTCTTACCTTCGTCGAGGAGGAGATTGACGCTGATGAGTAGACTTGACTACTTGTTTACCTTTCATGTTCATACTCGTTATTGTGAACTTATTATTGGACCACCCGACATGTGGATGGCTTGCCACTTGTGTGTTCTACTTCATGAGCTTATTATGTGGTTGTTGAACCTTTGTTCTTATGTTGCTTGTTATGTGTTTGCTTATATTGTATTGTGCATGAAACATCTATGGGTATCTCATTCTTATCTATTTGAACAAACCACAGATGCCTCCCCGTCGCGCAAACCCCAACCCCAACAACATCACCCCGGAAATGCAACAAATGATGAATGCACAAACGCAGCTTATGCAAATGATGACAACATTCATCCAAAACCAGAATAACAACAACAACAACAACAACCCTCCGGGTTTTGATATGCTCACCAGATTTCTGCGTCTGAGGCCAGCAAAGTTTTCGGGAACAACTGATCCCATGGTAGCCAATGACTAGTTACGTTCTGTGAACAAAGACTTAGTGACCGTGGGCTGCACGGATGCTGAAAAGGTCAGGTTTGCAGCACATCTGTTGGAAGGACCAGCCGCCACATGGTGGGACAACTTCCAAATCACCACTCCTATTGATGAAGTGACTTGGGCTATCTTTGAAGATGGTTTTCGCACAGCTCATATCTCATCAGGGATAATGAGTCTGAAAAAGGAGTTTCACAACCTGAAACAGCACCACCGCAGCGTGGCAGAATACATAGAAGAGTTCAACAATCTGGCGCGCTATGCACCGGATGAGGTTGATACAGATGCCAAGAGAAAGGAAAAGTTCTTGGAGGGTTTGAATGATGATCTGAACCTACAGTTTTCTGTGGCATATGTTCCAACTTATCAGTCGTTGTGTGACAAGGCTGCTATTTTGGAAAGTAAAATGAAGCAAGTCGAGAGTAGAAAGAGGAAACACTCCGACAAGCACAGCTCGGGATCGTCTCACAAACGATCTCACTATGATGACAGTGGCAGCTCAGGATCCCATAAACATGGGAAATTCAGCAAGCACAACCGTCATGACAACAAGCATCACCGCAGTCATGACAAGGACAAGTACAAGAACCACATGGGTGGACATAAGAGCCACTATAGTGGAAATGGTAGTGGAAGTGGAGGCCAACCTCCTAAAAAGGACATCAGTCAGGTTGAATGCTTCAAATGCAAGAAGATGGGACACTATGCAAATGAGTGCCCCGAAAAGAAGGTGGAAGGACCTAACAAGCCGAATCCTTTCCAGAAAGGACAGGTAAACCACATCAATGTGGAGGAGGTCTATGAGGAACCTGATGCCGTGGCTGGTAAGTTCAGACTCAATTCTATTTCAGCATTTGTACTCTTTGATACCGGTGCATCTCATTCGTTCATATCAAAGGCATTTGTTGAAAGAAATGAACTGCCAGTAGAAACCATTGGGTGCCCTATAAGAGTAAGTTCTCCGGGGGGAGAAATGATAGTAAACTCGGGTTGTCATGACTTAGTCATAGAGTTAGGAAAATATAAGTTTCCAGTGAATCTAATAATTCTGGATTCCCAAGGACTAGATGTAATTTTGGGAATGGATTGGATGGCTAAACATGAAGGAGTACTAGATTGTGCCAATCGTACAGTTACACTCACAACCCCCGAAGGTAAAAGGATAAAATTCAAGTCAAACTTTGAATCCAAAGGAGGTAAGTTAAATTCTCTTAAGGGGGTTAGCATGGACAGCGTACCAATAGTATGTGAATATCCGGATGTATTTCCGGAGGAATTACCAGGAATGCCACCGGATAGAGATGTGGAGTTTCTGATAGATTTGGTGCCAGGATCAGGACCAATAGCTAAGAGACCGTACAAAATGTCTGTGGATGAATTGAAAGAGCTCAAGAAACAACTAGGTGAACAGTTACAGAAAGGGTTTATTCAACCAAGTTCTTCATCTTGGGGAGCCCCAGTGTTGTTCGTGGAGAAGAAGGATAGGACCCAAAGATTATGTATTGACTACCGTTCTCTCAACGAAGTTACCATCAAGAACAAATATCCTTTACCAAGAATCAACGACTTATTTGATCAGCTAGAAGGAGCATGTGTATTCTCGAAGATTGATCTTTGGCCAGGTTATTTTCAACTCAAGATACGAGAGCAAGACATACCAAAAACAGCATTCACCACAAGGTATGGATTGTATGAGTATACTGTGATGCCTTTTGGATTAACCAACGCTCCGGCATACTTCATGAATATGATGAACAAGGTGTTCATGGAATTCCTTGACAAGTTCGTTGTCGTTTTCATCGATGACATCTTGGTCTACTCCAAGAGTAAGGAAGAGCATGAGAGACACTTACGCTTGATACTTGAGAAACTAAGGGAACATAAACTATATGCCAAATTCAGCAAGTGTGAGTTCTGGTTAGAGGAAGTTGGTTTTCTTGGTCATGTGATGACAAAAGATGGTGTGGCAGTTGATCCTGCTAAGGTTTCAGCTGTGACAGAATGGGAATCACCTAAGAATGTGAAAGAAGTTCGTAGTTTCCTCGGCTTAGCAGGTTACTACAGAAGGTTCATTGAAAATTTCTCGAAAGTTGCTAAGCCTATGACAGAATTGCTAAAGAAGGACAAGAAGTTTGCCTGGTCTGAAGGTTGCGAAGTCAGTTTTCAAGAATTGAAGAAGAGACTTGTAACAGCACCAGTTCTATGTCTGCCAGATTTGGAAAAGGATTTCCAAGTGTATTGTGATGCTTCTCATCAAGGTTTGGGTGCCGTACTTATGCAAGATGGTAAAGTCGTAGCCTATGCTTCGAGACAACTCAAAACTCATGAAGTAAACTATCCTACTCATGATTTGGAGTTAGCCTCTGTCGTCCATGCACTCAAAACATGGAGACATTACCTTTTGGGAAAGCGTTGTGAAGTGTTCACCGATCATAAGAGTTTGAAGTATATCTTCACCCAGAAGGAAATCAACATGAGACAAAGGAGATGGTTAGAACTTATCAAAGATTACGACTTAAGTTTGCAATACCATCCCGGTAAAGCAAATGTAGTAGCGGATGCTCTAAGTCGTAAGACATTTGTAAATGGCCTTACCAAAAGGGAATTGCCAGATGACTTGTGTAAGCAATTCAAAGAACTCAGGTTGGAGATTGTGCCAGAAGGACATCTCATGTCCTTAGATGTTCAACCCACTCTATTGGACAAGATCCGAGAAGTCCAGAAGACTGATGAGGAAATTGAAAAGATTAAGGTAAATATTGGTCTGGGGAAAGCTAAGAGTTTTCATGTTGACGAACAGGGTACTTTATGGCACGGAAAACGTATATGTGTTCCACAAGACCCAGAATTGCGGAAACTGATCTTACAAGAAGGTCACAACTCTCCATATTCTATTCACCCGGGAAATACCAAGATGTACATGGACATGAAGGAAAGGTTTTGGTGGAACAATCTCAAAAGGGACATCGCCGAACACATTGCTTTGTGTGACGTGTGTAGCAGAGTCAAAGCGGAGCACCAGAAACCAGCAGGTTTACTTCAACCACTGCCTATTCCTGAATGGAAGTGGGAGAATATCGGTATGGATTTCATTACCGGATTACCAAGGACCAGATCAGGGTATGATTCCATATGGGTAGTAGTGGATCGCCTAACAAAAGTGGCTCATTTTATACCCGTGAAGACAACTTATACAAGTGCCAAGTTAGCAAAAATTTACATGAGCAGGATTGTATGCCTTCACGGTGTGCCAAAGAGTATTGTGTCAGATAGAGGAACCCAGTTCACATCTCACTTTTGGAGACAACTTCATGAATCCTTAGGAACGAGATTGGAGTTTAGCACTGCTTTTCATCCTCAAACAGATGGACAAACAGAGAGGACCAACCAAATTCTTGAGGACATGTTGAGGGCCTGTGCTCTAGATTATGGAGCAAGTTGGGATGAAAGTTTGCCTTACGCGGAGTTCTCTTACAATAACAGCCATCAATCTAGTATTGGAATGGCACCGTTTGAGTTACTCTACGGAAGGAAATGTACCACCCCATTATTATGGAATGGTGTGGGAGAAAGAAGCTTATTTGGACCTGATCTTATCAAGGACGCCGAAGAGAAAGTCAAATTGGTTAAGGACAGATTGAAAATAGCACAGTCCCGACAGAAAAGCTACGCGGATTCTAAGCGTAGAGAAGTCACCTACGAAGTTGGGGATAGAGCTTATCTCAGGGTATCACCACTTCGTGGAGTGAAAAGATTTGGAGTCAAAGGAAAGTTGGCACCAAGATATGTTGGGCCATTCAAGATTCTAAGTCGCAAGGGAGAAGTTGCATATGAAGTTGAATTGCCAGAATCTCTATCAGCAGTCCATAACGTATTTCATGTGAGTCAGCTTAAGAAATGTCACCCCGAAATGGAAGAGTCTTCTTTGAAGGATACCATACCTTTGGAAGAAGTTCAGCTAGAAAGTGATCTCACTTATGAGGAAAAGCCTGTCAAGATTCTAGAGACAGCAGAAAGAGTCACCAGGACCAAGAATATCAAGTTTTGTAAAGTGCAATGGAACCATCACTCTGAAGAGGAAGCAACATGGGAAAGAGAAGATGATCTTCGGAAAGACCACCCTCACCTATTTGCTAGCCAAACCGAATCTCGAGGGCGAGATTCATCTTAAGGGGGTTAGATTTGTAACATCCCAAAAATCATAGTTTCAAAACTCATTCATATCATCTTTGCATCATTCATCCATTTAGGGTTTTCTCAAAAATCACTTAGAAACAGAAGTTGGGGATATGATTTCATGTGGACATTTTTATTCCAAAATGACCATCACCCCTTTGAAATGTGAAAGTTTAAATACTGGTTCACTTGACTCCATTGATGGAAAGTTTAGGTGAAGCTTTTACCCAAGTTTTCAAATTTGGAAATGGTTTCAAAATCTTTTTCAAATATTTACAAACTAGAGCAAATCTTTGTTTACTTTGAAAACCAAGCTTGACCAAGCCTTGCATGGTAAACACTTAGTTAAAATGACTGTTTTTGAATCCACAAAACCCTGCAAAAATTCCCAGAACAGCTTGGATTCAAAAGGATTTGAATTCATATCAAAAATCATTCCAGAAAATAGAAATAGAAAAAGAAAAGAAACAAACAAAAGAAAAGGGCCAAGCGCAGGTATCTGGCCCAGCAACCAATCGAGCCCAGCAAGCCCACCCGGGGATTTCTTTTTCTCCTCTCACGCGCGAGCGCACACACTGAGCCGCTGACAGCCAGACCCCACACTCACTTCGCGCACATCGCTGACGAGTGGACCCTGGACACGCTGTCATCGTCTTCCCCAAAACTCGCCCGCGACCACGTCGTAGCTGCAGTGACTGCCGGTGATGGCGCGGCTTAATTGGGCAATCAAACGCAGGCGTTTCCTGTCGAGGCACCGGCTATAAGATCCCCACCTCCCCACGATCATTTTCCCCCAGTCAATCGCACACTCACGCCCCCAGGCTGCCCCCGATTCGCACAAAACCACCGCAGACAGAGCAACTCCGGCGACCGATTCAGGTGAGCCTCGAGCGCCCCTTTCCCTCTGGTTTGTTCGAGACGCTTAGTAAACCTCCCGCGCACCTTCTAACCACAACAGAGCATCCTGTATTGCCCCAGGTCGACGTGTTCGCTTGACGCCGTAGGCACCCGACGACCACCCCAACTCCGGCGAGCAATCTCAGTAAGTTTCGAGCGCCCCTTGCTTTCTTATTCACCCGAGCGTGTTCGCAGTTGTCCTGCGCATCTTCTAAACCCATTGGTTCGCGCTCAGGCGACGCAGAACTTCGGCAACGACTCCGACAACACCCACCCGACGCCAGACGCAACTCCGACGAGATCTAGAGCCCATCTCTGAGCGCCCCTCCGCAAGCCAGCACCACGACGAGCTTCAGCAGCCTCCGGCGAACCTGGTAATACCCCTCTCCCTCTCGCGGACGATGTAGAACGCCGGCGCCGCCGTAGTCAGACGCGCCGCCGCCAGTTAGCACCGCCAGCGCCGCCCGTTTCTGGCTTGGTGATGTGGACCGTTGGATCTGCATCGCAGCGCTAGGATAGATTCACTTAAACCGAAGAGGTACGCGATCTGAGCCGTGCAGCGTTAGTTAGATCCAACGGCACAGAAGGGTGATCCGGTGCGAACCGGTACGGGCGAATAAAAACATGACGTGTGGCTAGGTTAAATCTAAAAACAGATTTAAAAACCAGATTTAGTTTCAAACTTCAAATGCTTATAACTTTTGAATGCCACGTTGGATTTTTGCAAACTTTATACCGTTGGATTCAGTGAAACAAGGCCTTTCTGAATATCCAATTTTTTTAGCATATAGTAATAGATAAAATGATTTTATTTGTGGGACAAGTTTTAGGCTAATTTAGGTATAGATTTAATTTGGTAAATTAAAATGGAGCCAAATGAATTTAGTTGGCAAACTTGTGACATGTTAAGTTTCTGTACCCATGAGCATACTTGGTAGAATTTTCAAAAATCACCACTTAGTAAATTCTTGCATACATGCATTCATATTATTTTTGGTTGTATATATTTGTGTGTAATTGTATGCTATTGTTTCTTGTGTAGATTTTGCTAGTGATTGTGATTGTGAAGAGTGCTACTCTCCCCACTACCAAGGCAAGTGATATTTACATGAATAAATTTGTCCTATATATCTTGAACTAGCATTAGATATTTTGTTATAGTGTTGCATGCTATTTTTGTCTAATGTAAAAGATGGGGAAATCCTATGTAGTCTAGTAGATTTGCTAAGGAATCATCCCTAAGATATGTTGCCATACTTTGCTTAGCCTAGCTTATAGCAAAACAAGGGTTGGTGAAAAACTACTCATACTATAAAGAAAATATTCTATGTCAAGAGACTTATACTTTTCTAATAAAACCACTAAGTCACATGAACCTCCTGGGTGGAATGGAAAGTATGGGTTATGTTGAGTGGTTACACAAGGTCATGGACTTGGGTTGTGTGTCTCACTTGTGGTAAGCCACCCAGGCACAAAGGGATTTGGAGGCCAAGTGTTGAGAAAGCTTACAGTGCAACCACTTGGCAATATGGGCTCTGCCATGATCATATAGGTTGCTAGAACTTAGTCACTTGGACAGTTGGTGGTAGATGGGATGATAGGATGGAACGCGTCCATTTGACTAAGGAAAAGCTTCTGAAAGGTCCTGTCTTGGGAAACCAAGTCTGGTGGGGAAAGTGCACAACCTCTGCAGATGGGAAACCTAAGTACTTAGCCTTGTCCAAGGAAATGGACACTTTGAGCATGAAGACATGGAAGCTACAAGAATCTCATCACTCCAACTTCTAAATAAAAATTGATGGGTGAACAAGGGTGAAGGACCTCAATGTCTATTGGTGGTTCCATGGGAATGTTTTGATAAAGAAAAACTTAATGATTTCAAATAATAGGAAAAACCTATTTTCAAGCAAAGCAAGCCAAGCTACACATAGCCAAAATGCATATAGTAATATAGTCCACTTAAAATATAATAAGGTATCACTTGCCAATACTATTCCAAAGTATTGACCCACTATGGCTGTAACTTGTGATGTTGCAGGTTACTCCGATGATGAATAGGAGTCATGAGTCTACACTCAACATGCTTGCCTGTGGCACATGAAGATGAAGACTTGTGTTTATTTACTTGTTCCTTAAAACTCTTGTATTAGGCCTATGGCCAGGAGTTGTAAAAGACTATGTTTTTATCTCTGGAATGAATGTAATAAACGACCTTTGTATCTGTGTACTTCATCTTATACTGTGGATGCTAGCATTGATCCAGGGACTAGCATTGCAATCACAGGGATCCTATCCTTTATAAAGGAGGGGTCTAACAGCTCACTTTGAGCATCTCTAGAAAATAATATCAAACAAAAACAATTCCATTTGTTTTCTCACCTTGCTAGACCAAGTGACGCTGAACACAATGGAGCTTTCCAATCTTGCAGAAACATTTTCAAACCCATTTCAAAGGAAATTCAAAATTGAATCTATCTTATGCATCAAGATAGTCATTTTTTGAAAACCACTCAAACCTTCACCACTTAGCAAACCCTTACACCCAAAAACTACCAAGATTATGATCAAAACACCCAGCAAAAATAACTTGAAAATATGAAATTTTAGTTCTTGCGGCCATTTGATCAAACACCTGGTGATCACAGTACAACCTCAACAACTCTCTGCTGTTTTCATTGATCCTTTGATCATCTTTTTGACCTCACCGAGCTCCCACGACATGCCCTTAACTCACCCAGTACCATCCCGTGCATTAGAGCTCATATCACTCGCCATTGTGACATTTATAAATGTTACCCGAGCTCACCCTTGCCACCCTAACATGGACACGCGGCCACATACCTCGCCGCCCTCTCCCACGATGTCTAGGAGGTAGACATGACCTCACTGACCCTGCCTGTGCATGCCTCGACCAACGACCGCCCACGAAGACGCCAGCGCGGCCGCGCCCATTTAACACCCGATCATGCTGATCGCCGTGCCAGAGCGCCGAGCAATATCGCACGCACACGCCGCGCCTCGCTCTCTCCTTGCGCCAATAAGTTTGTCGTCGACTCCAGCAAGTGCCCTGGCATGATCATTTGACCCCGCGAGCACCATGACCACCGTATGACGTGACGAATGCCGACAGTACCACCACAGAGAATGTATGTTCCAGAACAATGGAGATCGCTCCTCGCCGTGTCACTATTCTCATGAAGACCGCCCTTAAGCACCGCGTCTACCTACACACTTGGCCATGCCGATAGCGCACTGTAACTACGTCGCCAACGAGCCCGAGCCATGTCGCTGTGCCCCCCTTCGCTGCAGTATAAATAGAACCCTCCCCTTGTGTAAGATCTCTCCCTCTATGAAGGTAAGGATCCTTGTGATTGCAATGCTAGTCCCTGGATCAATGCTAGCATTCACAGTTTAAGATGAAGTACACAGAAACAAAGGTCATTATTACATATCATTTTAGAGACAAACATAGTCTTTTACAAACTCCATGGCCACAGGCCTAATACAAGAGTTCAATATATAATAAGATAAATAAGTCTTCATCTTCATGTGCCACATGCAAGCATGTTGAGTGTAGACTCATAACCCCTAATCATCATCAGAATAACCTGCAACATCACAAGTTACAACCACAGTGGGTCAATACATTGGAATAGTATTGGCAAGTGATACCTTAGTAGAATATTAGTAGTCTAGATACTATATGCATTTTGGCTAAGTGTAGCTTAGGCTTGCTTTTC
This sequence comes from Avena sativa, assembly GCA_916181665.1. Classification (NCBI taxonomy): domain Eukaryota; kingdom Viridiplantae; phylum Streptophyta; class Magnoliopsida; order Poales; family Poaceae; genus Avena; species Avena sativa. The sequence goes on along the minus strand of OV702281.1, from coordinate 157,463,614 downwards.
TCAAAATAGGTTTTACCTATCAGTTGAAAGCACTAAGTTTTTCTTTGACAAAACTTTCCCAAGGAACCACCAATAGAAATTGGTGAACCTTCACCCTTGTTCAACCACAAGTTTTTACTTAGAAACTGGGATGAGGAGATTCTTGATAGCTTCCATGTCTTGATGCTCAAGTTGTCCAATACCAGGGACATGGCTAAGTACTTAGATTCTTCCATCTGCAGTGGTTGTGCACTTTCCCCACAAGACTTGATTTTCACCAAGACAGGACCTTTCAGAAGCCTTCCCTTAGACCAAATGGACGCGTTCCAACCTATCATCCCACTACCACCAACTGTCCAAATGGCTAAGTTATTGCAACCTATGTGATCCAGGCAGAGCCCATATTGCCATGTGGCTGCACTAGAAGCTTCTTAACATATGGCATCTCAAATCCCTTTGTTCCTGGGTGGCTTTCCACAAGTGAGATACACAAGGTAAACCATAGACATGGGCCTTGTGTAACAACTCAACACAAACCATTCTTTCCATTCCACCCAGGTGTTTCATTCACTTAGTTGTTTTATTAAGCAAAAACACAAGTCCAAAGACTTAGAAATATTTTCTCATAGCATGAATATATAACCACCCTTGGTTGCTACTAGATAGGCTAAGCATGGCATTGATAAGCATCTTAACTTAGAAATTTCAAGCAATTCTACAACTACTAGGATTACCCAAGCATAGCATATAGATCAAAATATTCATGCAAGTCTACCAAAATATTTCTAGTGCATAGTTGAAAAACATAGGAGTAAAATCATGAACCACCACTTGCCTTGGTAGTTTGGGGATTAGCAACAATCTTCACAATCACAATCACTATTTGCACCAAAATCTACACATAACATAATGGCACCAAATCACATACAAAATATAAACAAGCAAAAATATATGAATGCATGCAAAATGCCAGGTGATGATTTCCTACACCAAACAAGACAAGTGCACAGTACTGAATCATAAACAAGTTCAAAACATGCCAAATAAACTTTATTTGAATAACATAACATTTTTCAAATAATTACTATACACAAATTATGCCTACAAATGTTTCTGTAAAAACAATCATTTTAACAGAGGCAAAATATTAAACACATTGCATAAATAGAAAGGATTTTCTCTCCTGATTCCAATGATATAAAATTTGTAAAATTTGGGCGTGTGGTTTGAAAGTTATGAATTTTGCAAGTTTACAAATCTAATAGATCAAATTCTATTTTTAAAACCAGAGTCTGGCCACGTGGCGTGTTTCTATTCGCCCATACCGTTTTGCATGGATCGATTAGTGTGGACCGTCAAATCTAATTTAAATCGCTCGGCCAGATCTGCTCTGTACCCCTTCGATTAAGTGATCTATCCAACACGTTGGATCTAGATCCAATAGTGGCCGATCAAACGACCAAAGTTTGGCGGCACGCGGCGACGGTGAGCGGCGGTGCGCTCAGTCTACGACGTCGCGGTGGCTACAGAGGGGGCTGGGGTCGTCAGAGAGGCTTACCAGACTCGCAGAGGTGTGCCGGAGCTCAATGCGGCAGTGGCTTGTCAAGGGGCACACGGACACGGTGGGAATTCCTCGTCGGAGTGGAGGCAGACGTCGGGTGCGGCTATTCGTTGTCGTGGCCGGAGTTGTAGACCATTCCAGAGTGAAACAAACGCTGGGTTAGGTGCGCACGTGTCTGGCAAAAACGTGAGCGTCAATAAGAGGGACGGGGGCGGTCGGAATTTACCAGGAGGCGTCGCCGGAGTTGAGACAGACGGCGGCGTTTACTTGTCGTTGAAGTTGCCGACGAATGGGAGCGCGCATGGACGAGTGGGTGATGCTGGCAGGTGCAGAGGGAGATGGGTAACTTGCTCGTGGTGTCTGGGAGGCAAGGGGCGACGGTGGCTGGCCGGAATTTACTGCCGGAGTTCAACTGTGCAACGGTGGAGTGAGAGAAAATACTGGCAGCCTGGTGGCGCTTCTGGCTAGCTCGGTTGGGGGAAATAGTCGCGAGGGGGAGGGGTTTAAGTAGCCGGAGAGGGGGCGAGATTAACGCGCGGCATCAATGGGATTGAAGAGCATTTTCTCGGGAGGAAACGACCGCGGCGGCGCTGGTCGCAGGCGAGATTTGGGGACGACGGGGTGACGTGGCTGCGAGGCCCGGTTGTCAGCGAGGGGGTGTGCGCGAGCGCGGTGAGAAACAGAGGAGAAAGAGGGAACCCGGGTGGGCTGTTTTGCTTGCTGGGCTGGAATGCTGGCGCCAGGCCCAGTTGGGTTTTCAATTTCTTTTTTCTTTTTCTGAGTTGATTTTCAGGAATCATTTTCAAATAAATTCAAAAGCAATTGAATTCAAATCTTTTCGGATTTTTGTAAAGTGTAACCTTCATACTTTTGTGCATAAAATCATGTTGTTTCTCTATACTTGCTTGGTCTCTTTGAGTAAACAAATAAACAGTGCTATAGTTCAAGATTTGAATAGATTTTGCAAATGGTTTAAAACCATATTTGTTTTGGTAAATTTTTTTCCAAGCCTTGACACACAACCAAACCAACTTAAGAGCAAACTAATCTTGGTTTAAAACAAATATTCGCTCACTTGAGAGTGGCATTAGATCAATGCATGCTCACATAAAATAATAGCACTTAGTGCTTCTAATTTCTTGAAATGAGTTTGATATTTGATCCCTAAATGATATGCATTCATGGATGATATGCAATCTTTGAAAACATGATTTTAGGGATGTTAAAAATCTAACCCCCTTAAGGTGAATCTCGCCCTCGAGATTCGGGTTGGCTAGCAAACAGGTGATGGTGGTCTTTCTGAAGATCATCTTCTCTTTCCCATGTGGCTTCTTCTTCGGAATGATGGTTCCATTGAACTTTGCAGAATTTGATAGTCTTAGTCCAAGTAACTCTTTATGCAATCTCAAGAATCTTGATAGGTTTTTCCTCATAAGTGAGATCACTTTCCAATTGAACTTCCTCTAATGGTATAGTATCCTTCAAAGAAGTCTCTTCCATTTCTGGATGGCATTTCTTAAGCTGACTCACATGAAACACATTGTGAACGGAAAACAATGATTCTGGCAATTCAATCTCATAAGATACTTCTCCTTTATGACTCAAAATCTTGAATGGTCCAACATATCTTGGGGCCAATTTTCCTTTGACTCCAAATCTCTTCACTCCACGAAGTGGTGACACTCTAAGATAAGCTCTATCACCCACTTCATAGGTGACTTCTCTATGCTTAGGATCTGCGTAGCTCTTCTGTCGGGACTGTGCTATCTTCAATCTGTCCTTAACTAGCTTGACTTTCTCTTCAGCCTCCTTGATTAGTTCTGGTCTGAACAAACTTCTTTCTCCCACACCATTCCATAGCAATGGGGTGGTACACTTTCTCCCATAGAGAAACTCGAATGGTGCCATCTCAATACTGGATTGATAGATGTTATTGTAAGAGAATTTTGCGTAAGGCAGACTTCCATCCCAACTGGCTCCATAGTCTAGGGCACATTCCCTCAACATATCTTCAAGAATCTGGTTGGTCCTTTCTATTTGTCCATCAGTCTGAGGATGAAAAGCAGTGCTGAATTCCAACCTCGTTCCCAACGACTCATGTAGTTGCCTCCAAAAATGAGAAGTGAATTGAGTTCCCCTATCAGACACAATACTCTTGGGTACTCCATGTAGACATACAATTCTATCATATAGATCTTGGCTAACTTAGCACTTGTGTAGGTTGTCTTCACGGGTATAAAATGATCCACTTTAGTTAAGCGATCCACTACTACCCAAATAGAATCATATCCTGGCCGGGTCCTTGGCAATCTGGTAATGAAATCCATGCCAATCTTGTCCCACTTCCAATCAGGAATAGGTAGTGGTTGTAACAATCCTACTGGTTTCTGATGTTCCGCTTTCACTCTACTACATACATCACACAAAGCAATATGTTCGGCGATGTCCTTCTTGAGATTATTCCACCAAAATCTTTCTTTCATATCCATGTAAATTTTGGTGTTACCCGGATGAATGGAATACAGTGAGTTATGTGCTTCTTGTAAAATCAGTTTTCGAAGTTCCTGATCTTGTGGAACACAGATACGTTTTCCATGCCATAAAGTACCCTGTTCATGTTCATGGAATCCTTTGGCTTTTCCCTTGCCAATCTTTTCCTTAATCTCTTAAATTTCCTTATCTGTCTTTTGGGCTTCTTTGATTTTGTCCAACAAAGTGGGTTGAACATCCAATGACATGAGATGTCCTTCAGGCACAATCTCCAATCTAAGATCTCTAAATTGGGCACACAGATCATCTGGCAATTATCCCTTAGTAAGGCCATTCACAAAAACCTTACGGCTTAGAGCATCCGCTACAACATTTGCTTTACTGTGGTGGTATTGCAAACTCAAGTCATAGTCCTTGATGAGTTCTAGCCATCTTCTTTGTCTCGTGTTAATTTCTTTCTCGGTGAAGATATACTTCAAACTTTTGTGATCTGTGAACACTTCACATCGCTTTCCCAAAATATAGTGTCTCCATGTTTTGAGTGCATGGACAACAGAGGCTAACTCTAAATCATGAGTAGGGTAATTTACCTCATGAGTTTTGAGTTATCTCGAGGCATAAGCCACAACTTTCCCTTCTTGCATAAGTACTGCACCTATTCCATGATGAGATGCATCACAATACACTTGGAAATCCTTCTCCAAATCTGGCAGACATAAGACTGGTGCTGTCACTAGTCTCTTCTTCAATTCTTGGCAACTGAGTTCACATCCTTCAGACCAAGCAAATTTCTTGTCTTTATTTAGTAACTCTATCATTGGCTTAGCTATCTTGGAGAAATTCTCAATGAACCTTCTGTAGTATCCTGCCAAGCCAAGGAAACTACGAACCTCTTTCACTGACTTAGGAGATTCCCATTCAGTTACAGATGAAACTTTAGCAGGATCAACTGCTACACCATCTCCTGACACAACGTGTCCAAGAAATCCAACTTCATTCAACCAAAACTCACACTTGCTGAATTTGGCATACAACTTATGCTCTCTAAGCTTCTCAAGTATCAAACGCAAATGTCCTTCATGCTCTTCTTTGTTCTTGGAGTAGATCAAAATGTCATCAATGAATACGACAATAAACTTGTCAAGGAACTCCATGAACACCTTGTTCATCATGTTCATGAAATAAGCTGGGGCATTGGTCATACCAAAAGGCATCACGTTGTACTCATACAATCCATACCTAGTGGTGAAAGTTGTCTTAGGTATGTCTTGTTCCCTTATTTTGAGATGGAAATATCCTGATCGGAGATCAATTTTTGAGAACACACAGGCTCCTTCTAGCTGATCAAACAAGTCATTGATTCTAGGCAAATGGTATTTGTTCTTGATAGTCACCTCATTGAGTGAGCGGTAATCTATGCATAAACTTTGACTCCTATCCTTCTTTTCCACAAACAAAACTGGTGCTCCCCAAGATGAAGAACTTGGTTGAATAAATCCTTTCTGCAACTGTTCTCCAAGTTGTTTCTTGAGTTCTTTCAATTCGTCTACTGACATCTTGTACGGTCTCTTTGCTATTGGTCCAGATCCTGGTAGCAAATCAATAAGAAACTCCACATCTCTATCCGGTGGCATTCCCGGCAATTCTTCCGGAAACACATCCGGATATTCACTCACAATTGGCACACTATCTATGCTAACCCCCTTAAGAGAATTTAGCTTACTCCTTTTCGATTCAAAGTTGGTCTTGAATCTGATCCTTTTGTTTTCTGGAGTTGTGAGCGAGACAGTATGGTCGGCACAATCTAGCACTCCCTTGTGCTTAGTCATCCAGTCCATTCCCAAAATGACATCCAATCCTTGGGAGTTTAGGATTATTAGATTAACGGGAAACTTATACTTCCCAAACTCTATGACTAGATCATGACATCCTGAGTTCACTATCATTTCTCCGCCAGGAGAACTTACTTTTATAGGACACCCAATAGTTTCTACCGGTAGTTCATTTCTTTCAACAAATGCTCTTGATATGAATGAATGAGATGCACCAATATCAAAGAGAACAAATGCTGGAACAGAATTGAGTTTGAACTTACCAGCAACAGCATCAGGTTCCTCATAGATCTCTTCCACATTGATGTGGTTCACCTGTCCCTTTTGAAAAGGGTTGGGCTTGTTGGGTCCTTCAACTTTATTTTCTAGGCATTCATTTGCATAATGTCCCATCTTGTTTGTAACATACCTAAATTCATGATTTCAAAGATTGCATATCATTCATGCATGCATATAGTTTTGAGATCAATTTCAAACCAATTTCAAGAAAACAGAAGCACATAGTGCTATCATTTTATGTGAGCAAACTTAAATCAAATTACCATCCTCATTTGAGAGCTTAGTGTTTTAAACCAAGTTTGTTTGCTTCCTTGTTGATTGGTTTGAGTGTGGAGTTAGAACAAAATTATACAAAATAAAAATGGTTTCAAAACCATTTTCAAACATTTGCAAACCAAGTGCTATGTCACTGTTATTTTGTCTTTCCAAAAATGACCAAGCCAATTCAAAGTGACCACATGGTTTTATGCCTAGAATTGTGACTGTTGCACACTGCAAAAATCCTGAAAAGATTTGAATTCAAATAGAGTTTGAATTCATTTGTAAATCATTCCAGAAAATCAAATTAGAAAAAGAAAAGGAATAAAGAAAAGGAAAAGGGCCGGCGCTACTATTCTGGCCCAACAGCGAAACCAGCCCAGCTAGCCCACCCGGGTCCCCTCTCTCTCTCTCACGCGCAGAAGCACCCCCAGAGTCGCTGACACTCGGACCCCACTCCCCCTCTGTTTATTTCGCTGACAAGTGGACCTCTCCACGTCGACTCCTTCTTCCCCAATTCTCGCGCAAACGCCGTCGCCGCTGGCCGTTGCTGCGTTGATTCCGCGGCGTAATTGCCATTGATTCACCGAGCGTTTCTTGTCGAGCTCCTGCCTATTTAAACCCCTCCCTCTCGCGGCCATTTCCTCTCACTCACCAACCACAGAGCGCCCCCAGGCTGCGAGTATTTCTCGCTGTAACTCCGCTGTTCCGACGACCTCGCCGATGAATTCCGGTGAGCACCGTGCCTCCCTCTGTCCATGGTTCATACTAGCATGCTCTGCAGCTCCGTGCGCATCTACTGACACCTCCCTTTTGCTCGCGCATGGTCTGTAGCCTCGGCAACAACAACGACTGAACGCCGCCGCTCTCTGATCGAACTCCGGCGACCTCTCCCCGTAAGTACCAGCCGCCCCTTGCCCTCTTTTGATACGCCTAAGATCCCCATCGTCTTGCGCGTCTAACGGTGCCCTCCTTTTGTCTCAACATGACACAAAACCTCTCCAACGTCGACCAATAGCCGTACCCGATGCATTCGCGAACTCCGGCGAGGAATCCCCGACAACTCCGAGCGCCCCTTCGCCAACCAGAGACACGTTGAGCTTCACCTCGACACGGCGGTTCTGGTGAGCATCTTCTCCCCTCCCCGGACGACCTAGAACGCCGGCACCGCCACTGACAGACACGCCACCGCCAGTCGCCGCCGCTAGCGCCGCTAGGCTATGGTCAAAGCAACAGCAGCCGTGAGATGTAGATCGTGCGGTTTAAATTAGATCCGAGCAAAGCGTTTTCTTTGAATCTGGCGCGTTGGATCTGACTTGATCTGACGGCGCGGAAGGGTGATCCTGAGTGAAACGGTATCGGCCAATAGGAAACAGACGCGTGGCTAGGGTTTGATTTTAAAACAGATTTTGAATCTGATTTATATCCAATTTTGAAATAGCTATAACTTTTGATTCCCACGTTAGATTTTGACAAATTTTATACCGTTGGAATCAGGAGAGCAAGCTCTATCAGATTATGCAATGTGTTTAATGTTTAGCTCCTGTTAAAAAGGTTTTATTTGCAGAAACTTGAGTAGGGCTTATTTGGTTATATGAATTGTTTAGGAATTGTTTTTAGTGTTAAATAAAATTTTGTTTGGCAAAGTTTTGACTTGTTTAGAATCAGTACTATGCACTTGCTTGGTTGAGTTTTAAAAATCATCACTTAGCATCTTGCATGCATGCATATATATTTTTGATTGTATATGTCTTATATGTGATTATGGCTATATTCTATGTGTAGATTTTGGTGCTAGTGATTGTGATTGTGAAGAGTGCTACTCTCCCAACTACCAAGGCAAGTGGTACTTCATGAATATTTCTATCCCTATATTTTATACTAAGCATTAGAAATATTTTGCTAAGTCTTGCATGTTAATATTTTGCCTAATGCCATGTTGGGAAATCCTAAGTAGTTGTAGAATTGCTAGGAAATTTCTAAGTTAAGTTACTATCTATGCCATGCTTAGCCTAGCTAGTAGCAAACAAGGGTTGGTGGAATATACATGCTATGATGAAAAATATTTCTAAGTCTTTGGACTTGTTTTACTTAATAAAACAACTAAGTCAATGAATCACCTGGGTGGAAAGGGACTTGATTGGTGGTTTTTGGTTGAGTGGTTACACAAGGCCCATGGCTATGGTTTACCTTGTGTATCTCACTTGTGGTAAGCCACCCAGGAACAAAGAGATTTTAGAGGCCAAGTGTTAAGAAGCTTCTAGTGAAGCCACTTGGCAATATGGGCTCTGCCTGGATCACATAAGTTGCTAGAACTTAGCCATTTGGAAAGTTGGTGGTAGTGGGAATGATAGGTTGGAACGCGTCCATTTGGTCTACGGAAAGGCTTCTGAAAGGTCCTGTCTTGGTGAAACCAAGTCTGGTGGGGAAAGTGCACAACCTCCGCAGATGGAAAAATCTAAGTACTTAGCCAAGTCCATGGCAATGGACAACTTGAGCATCAAGGCATGGAAGCTATCAAGAATCTCCTCATCCCAATTTCTAAGTAAAAAAAATTGTGGGTGAACAAGGGTGAAGGACCTCAATGTCTATTGATGGTTCCTTGGGAAAAGTTTTGACAAAGAAAAACTTAGTGATTTCAACTAATAGGAAAAACCTATTTTGAGCAAAGCAAGCCAGGCTACACTTAGCCAAATTGCATATAGTAATATAGTCCACCTAAATTATACTAAGGTATCACTTGCCAATACTATTCCAAAGTATTGACCCACTGTGGCTGTAACTTGTGATGTTGCAGGTTACTCTGACGAGGATTAGGTGTCATGAGTCTACACTCAACATGTTTGCCTGTGGCACATGAAGATGAAGACTTACATTTATTTACTTATTCAAACTCTTGTATTAGGCCTGTGGCCTTGAGTTGTAAAGACTATGTTTATCTCTGGAATGGATGTAATAAATGACCTTTGTATCTGTGTACTTCATCTTAAACTGTGGATGCTAGCAATGATCCAGGGACTAGCATTACAATCACAGGGATCCTTTTCCTTTACAAATGAGGGATCTTACAGATGGTATCAGAGCACTGTGTTTCCTTTAGGATTTTGACCCTAGGATTGGAAACCACTAAGGAAAAAATTTCAACTTCTACACTTGTCTATTCTTCTCGTAAACTTTTCTAATCTTCTCTCTCATCTCTATTTGTAGATGAACTCCATCAACGAAGCCGTGAGGAAAGGACCACTCATGACAATGACTTTGGAGTGTGAGACAGAATTCCCCAAGGCTCTCAAGGACCTCATGGTTTCATTAGAGATACAAGGTGCAACTGTGTACAAAGGTTTTCCTGTGATGGATGAAGGAGTGGAATACTGGTGGGTGCAACTTCACTTGTATAAAAACAAGGAAGACAACCATCAGGAAAAAGGATTCTGCAAGTTCACCAATTCAGTGGTGCACCCTACATTCTTTGAATCAGCAAGGTATGCAGCTTGGAAGACCATCAAAGAACTTGGTGATAGAGTCAAGTGCATAATGCTCAACCTCCAAAATGATCTAAGGAAAGAGAAGGAACATACCCAAGAGTTGGAAGCTACCAACCAAACCTTAAGAGGAGACATTATGGACTTAGTGATGGAATCATGTGAGCAAGATAGGCTGATTGCTTCTAGAAACATTGTGTTAGCCAACAGATCCAGTGAGATAGGATTGTAAACGTACTTCGTTAGTTGGACCACCACCTATCACCTTATTTTCCAAAATGTTGCTCTAAAATAAGATTGAACCTTGGTTGTTGTAATGGTTTCATGTATGCATGACTTGTGTGTTTTGCTTCCCAAGGATATGTATGTGATGTTTTGTCTTTTGTTTTATCTTGATTAGTGTTGTTCTAACTTTTCTATCTTATAAATAGATGCCTATTACCATCAGCACTGTTGAGGAGTTCCAAGTTACCCGCTTTGGTCCTCGTATCGTTGAGCTTACTACTTTGCTCAATCTCCCTCTTCCCACCATCATGGTGCATCCCCTAACCAAGTTTGAGAAGAAGGACCTCTGGGGCTTCAAGGTCAACCAGCCCGGACGCCAGACAGAGCCTACCACGGAGGCCATTGTCTTCAAGCTCATGCACGATGACAGGGAGAGAGGCCTCGAGGTAGTTATGCAGGATCTGATAGGACGTCTGCTAGGGCGACACTCCCGACAGGTTAGAGGTACCCACTTCCACGTCTTCGGAAGACGTGATGAGGATGGAGAGTCCATCGACTTCGAGGATGATTCGAGGGACGCAGCAGAGCCGATACGCCTGTACCTCCAGGACTTAGAGTCTCTCATTAGGCACGTGGACACTGACAGGACCAATGTCATGCTCAGCAATGACGAGCTCCAGGTGCAGCTTCGCGAGAAGGACAAGCTCTTCGTGCAGCAAGACGAGATAGTCAAGGAAATGGAGGCGAAGTTCGAGACCCAGGACAGGAAGTTCAAGAGTCAGGAGAAGCGTGTCCAGGATAGGAACAAGAAGATCCGGGACATGACTGAAGAACTGCAGTCCAAGGACTTCGAGTTAGAGCAGTAGCAGACAGTGATAGAGAGGCTTCGTTCCCAGAAGAGGGCTCTCAAGGCCAAGATAGAGACTTTGACCACTAGCATCGAGGAAAACAAGACCGCGATGGAGAACGCAGGTCTTACCTTTGTCGAGGAGGAGATTGATGCCGATGAGTAGATTTGACTACTCATTTATCTTGTATTATAGTACTTGTTATTTGAGAACTTGTTATTTGACCATCCGACATGTGGATGGCTTGCCACTTGTGTGTTTTACTTTGTGAACTTGTTAGCTTGTTGTTGAACCTTTATCTTTGTGTTGCATGCTTTAAGTTTGTTTATGTGGTGTAATGTGCATGAAATCATCTATGGGTATCTCATTCTTATCTCTATTTGAACAAACCACAGATGCCTCCCCGTCGTGCAAACCCCAACCCCAACAACAACAACATCACTCCAGAAATGCAACAAATGATGACTGCTCAAACTCAGCTAATGCAGATGATGACGACGTTCATCCAGAACCAAAACAACAACAACAATAATAACAACAATAACAACAACAACAACCCACCGGGTTTTGATATGCTCACCAGGTTCTTGAGATTGAGGCCAGCTAAGTTCTCAGGGACGACTGATCCCATGGTGGCCAATGACTGGCTATGTTCGGTAAACAAGGACTTGGTAACCGTGGGCTGTACGGATGCTGAAAAGGTCAGATTTGCAGCACATCTGCTGGAAGGACCAGCCGCCACTTGGTGGGACAACTTCCAGATCACCACTCCCATAGATGAAGTGACATGAGCTATCTTTGAGGATGGCTTTCACACTGCTCATATCTCATCTGGAGTGATGAGTCTGAAAAGGAAAGAGTTCCACAATCTGAAGCAGCACCACCGCAGCGTGGCTGAAAATATTGAGGAGTTCAACAATCTGGCGCGTTATGCACCGGATGAAGTTGACACTGATGCCAAGAGAAAGGAAAAATTTCTTGAAGGCTTGAATGATGAGCTGAATCTGCAATTGGCTATGGCATATGTTCCCACTTATCAGTCGCTCTGTGACAAGGCTGCTATTTTGGAGAACAAAATGAAGCAAGTTGAGAGTAGAAAGAGAAAGCACTCCGACAAGCACAGCTCGGGATCGTCTCACAAACGATCTCATTATGATGACAGTGGAAGCTCAGGATACCACAAGCATGGGAAATTCAACAAGCACCACAACCACAACCGTCATGACAACAAGCATCACCACAGTCATGACAATGACAAGTACAAGAACCACAAGAGTGGACATAAGAGCCACCACAGTGGTAATGGAAGTGGAAGTGGGAGTCAGCCTGTTAAGAGAGACATCAGTCAGGTTGAATGCTTCAAATGCAAGAAGATGGGGCATTATGCAAATGAATGCCCAGAAAAGAAAGTTGAAGGACCCAACAAGCCCAACCCTTTCCAGAAGGGACAAGTAAACCACATCAATGTGGAGGAGGTCTATGAGGAACCTGATGCTATTGCTAGTAAGTTCAGACTAAATTCTATTCCAGCATTTGTACTCTTTGATACTGGTGCATCTCATTCATTCATATCAAGAGAATTTGTTGAAATAAATGAACTACCGGTAGAAACTATTGGGTGTCCTATAAAAGTAAGTTCTCCTGGTGGAGAAATGATAGTGAATTCAGGATGTCATGATCTAGTCATAGAATTTGGGAAGTATAAGTTTCCCGTTAACTTGATAATTCTAAACTCCCAAGGATTGGATGTCATTCTGGGAATGGACTGGATGACTAAGTACAAAGGAGTGATAGATTGTGCCAACCATACTGTCTCACTCACAACTCCAGAAAATAAAAGGATCAGATTCAAGACCAACTTTGAAGCAAAAAGGAGTATGCTTAACTCTCTTAAGGGGGTTAGCATGGACAGTGTGCCAATTGTGAGTGAGTATCCGGATGTGTTTCCAGAAGAATTGCCGGGAATGCCACCAGATAGAGATGTGGAGTTTCTGATAGATTTGGTACCAGGGTCTGGACCAATAGCAAAGAGACCTTATAAAATGTCAGTTGATGATCTGAAAGAACTCAAGAAACAACTTGGAGAACAGTTGAAGAAAGGATTCATTCAACCAAGTTCTTCATCTTGGGGAGCCCCAGTTTTGTTCGTGGAGAAGAAAGATAGAAGTCAAAGGTTATGCATAGATTACCGTTCACTCAACGAGGTAACTATCAAGAACAAATACCCTTTTCCTAGAATCAATGACTTGTTTGATCAGCTAGAAGGAGCATGTGTATTCTCAAAGATTGATCTCCGGTCAGGCTATTTTCAACTCAAGATAAGAGAACAAGACATCCCTAAGACAGTGTTCACCTACAAGGTATGGATTGTATGAGTATACCGTAATGCCTTTTGGGTTGACCAATGCTCCAGCATACTTCATGAATATGATGAACAAGGTGTTCATGGAATTCCTTGACAAGTTTGTTGTCGTTTTCATCGATGACATCTTAGTCTACTCCAAGAGCAAAGAAGAGCATGAAGGACACTTGCGTTTGATACTTGAGAAATTAAGAGACCATAAACTTTATGCCAAATTCAGCAAGTGTGAGTTCTGGTTGGATGAAGTTGGTTTTCTTGGTCATGTTATGACAAAGGATGGTGTAGCAGTTGATCCTGCTAAAGTTTCAGCGGTAACTGAATTGGAATCTCCCAAGTCCGTGAAAGAAGTTCGTAGCTTCCTTGGCTTAGCAGGTTACTACAGGAGGTTCATTGAGAATTTCTCCAAAGTAGCTAAACCTATGACAGAATTGCTAAAGAAAGACAAGAAGTTTGCTTGGTCTAAAGGTTGTGAACTCAGCTTTCAGGAATTGAAGAAGAGACTTATGACAGCACCAGTCTTGTGTCTGCCAGATTTGTAAAAAGATTTCCAAGTATATTGTGATGCATCTCATCAAGGATTGGGTGCAGTACTTATGCAAGACGGTAAAGTTGTGGCTTATGCCTCGAGACAACTCAAAATTCATGAAGTGAACTATCCTACTCATGATTGTAACTACCTCGGTGAATTACGCTCCTAGATACAAGCCTGGATGAGCGGAAGTGGTTGAAATAGTACGGTGGGGCCCCAAAAGCCACTCACGGGTAGACCTTTCGGCCGTCCCAACCACTTCCAATCATCGGGACAAGTACGGGCGGCGTAATCGGCAGGCGAAGGGATCAACTACATACACAAATGAGTATGTATGCAAGCCACCATACAATAGTACATCAGAGCCATTCCATCTAGAAAGAAAGGAAATATAGCAATGCCATACGGCAAGATTCAAATGACCTAGATAGATCTAATAGTTTAGGATATTTCCTCATACATCACACATCAGAGTATCAGGCGGAAGCGGCAAACAAGTTCCGAGTACGGATAAGAAGCAAATCAGCATAAGATGCCACATAAATAAGCACATCCCGCCCACAGATCTCACGGATCCCCGTTCCCAGAATCTCTACACCGAACGATCGTTGCCCACATCGTCAGCCTCCTCCACCCAGTATCCGTCCTGCGAGTGTACTTGTTCATCTGAACCAATAATTTATCGTGTGAGACCCTAAGGGTACTCAGCAAGTCTTTATGCCTCTAAAGGGGACACAACCTGGGGTGACGCAATTGCAGCAAAAGATAAACCCTAACAGTCCTATAGATACTCGCTAACCATCTGCCTAACCAAAGATAGACGGATGTCCGTGAATTAATGCCAACAGTTATAACAGTAATATCACCAGATCCATCCTCCTCCTCGCTTACCGACGAGGAAGCGGACGGACAACCCCTCCCATCCGTTGGCAGTTTTATTAACCATTCCATGAGTGTTGCTCTATTTACTAGTCAGTTATTTAGTCAAGTTAAAATCGGTACTTTAGTTATGCTTGTCTATGATCGAGAAACTGTGCTCCAAGTCGTCCATAACCGCGGACACGGCTTTCAGAAAGTTTTACCCTGCAGGGGTGCACAAATAGCAACACACACTCGATCGACCTCGAAAAAACCAAATCAAAACCCAACGAGGCCTTCACGACAAAGCAATCACAGGATTCAGAATTATTTCAGGGGGCCACCCCTTGGAGTACACCCGCAACGAAGCTAGCTGACTCCGAGACGGACCCGAGGTTTGGGTGGACGGCTGTGAACAACTGGGAACCCAAAACTGAGCTTGTCGACACCGTGGAATCGTGTCCCGATCCTAAACAGTACAGTGTGCTCCTCGCACAATCGTAATAAAAACAGTAAAGCATGGCATAAGTATAGGATCGTAAATAAAACCTCAAACTAGTTTGTGGCCCCAAGAAATAAGAATGAATCAAGCTCTGGCTCAGGGAGGTCCCATAAGCCTCCCGGATGTGGATAGCGCGAATATTCAAGGAACAGGTTTCAAGTACTCGGGGTCCTACGGGACACAAGTGAGCAGGAAAACCAAATAGCAGATATTGCCCACCGGTGCCACTTTCATTAGTTATCCCATTACTACTCAGGTTAAGTTGTTTAGGTACCTCGTTATCCAGCAGACTCTCACATACCCTACACATGCTGTTCTACGACTCGCATGGCTCAAACAACTCCTGTAGTAATGGCTCATGGGATGGAGGAACAAGCTTGGTGGGGTATAAAAGTAAAAGCTATGCAATACTTGGGATTCAGTTTAATGCTATTGCGACTCAATGATGCAAGAATAAGATAGAGGAAATAGGTACTGTATGTATGCAAGCATGTGGTAGTGCTTGCCTGGCAACTCAGTTGAAGCGAGAGACGGATCTGGGTAGTGCTCCTGGTTCTCTTGATATATCCCCTGCTCAGTGTCTATTCGAAGAAGAACCAAACAAACAAGGGCCAACATAAATAAAGTGCACAAGCATATGAATAAAATGCGACAAGCAAACAATCATGCTATGATGAATGATGCACCAGTTGCATGGCATTAATGTAGCATGGCATGGGTGAGGTGTAGAATACAAGAAATAACATTTTTATGGGGTTTTGGTCCCATTTTATTATCATATTAGTTGCTGTATACTATATGTTTATATGATGCATGCTGCAATTGAAGCCATGGATAGCATAAACAGAAAGGTCTCGTCGAGCTGATCATTTTAGACATACCATTTGTCAATTTCGGAGTTATAAAACAAAAGTTATTAATTTATTAAGTTCTAGTGGCATTTTGTTGTAATTTACCCAACTTGGAATTTTAAATGTGCAAAAGGTAATTTGAAAGCATATTTGAAATCCTCACATTTTTCTGATTCAAACACATATATTATTTGTGTTATTTGGAATTATGAATTTAAATTTATCTATGGCAAAAATTAATAAATAGGGTCAAAGTCAAAGGTTGACTAATTAAATTAATTCTGAAAATATTTGATTAAAGATTTGAATTAACATTCAAAAACTAAACATTTTTCATATAAGGTTTGGATTCAAATTCGAAATAATGGATTAGTTATGAATTTATCTGATAATAATCATTTTCTGAGATTTTTATTGATTTAGAAATGGCTGTGGGCTTTTCTTACTCGGGCTAGAGCTACCCCAGTCACTGACTGGTGGGGACACAGGTGGCCCGGCCCACTGCGCAGCGGCAGCCACGCGGGCACAGCGGGACCGCGGGTTGGGAGCCCAAAAGGGGGAGGGGCTCTGTGCAAAACAACCAAGAGGCTGTCGGGTGGGGTCCGGGGACGGCGGGTTGATAACAAGAAACCCTAGGGGCCTATGCAGGAAAGCGTCTGGGGGGGGGGGGTTGTTAGTCTGACGAAACTGTCGTTGAAACAGGGAAAACCGCAAGCTGGCCGAAAGTTCAAACGATTCTGGCGAGCAAACGGATGCGAATTTCGCTAAACCGTAAAAACCAAAAACGAAGAGGGATGTACCGGCTGCAAGTTTTGTGTTCGGGGTGCCACCAACGGAGGAATCTACACGCCGGGAAACTACGACGAACAGAGGCCGACCCGAGGCAAAAACTGAAAACCAACGTCAGGTAAAAGAGGGTTTTTCTCAGGATCTTTCGAGGACGATGGCGAAGGATACAACGCGATTTTGGAGATGATGTAAAAACTAAAAACGCAGAGGAAAGGTAGGGCTATGACTTTCATGTTGGGGATTTTTGCGAAGGAGGGCTGTAGCAGACGGGGCGAGGTGAAGAACAGGGGGTGCGCTCGGGCTGTTGCTGAACTGACGAGCGGCTTCGTTGGCGGGGTTCAGCTATCGCGCGCGCTGACAGCAACGGCTACCGATGGTTGGGGACGCCGGCCTGGTGATGATCCTCGACCGAGGCGAGGCTACGGTACACCACAGCAACGGAGGAGGAGGGGAAAAAGAAAAGGGTGCTCACCTGGACCGATTCCCAGAGGAATCGAGGACGGGGGAGGTCGGAGTGGAGGATGGCGACGGCTGCGCTGCTCCGGTACTTGGTCAGGAAGAAGGGGAAGCAGAGCTCCTGGGCGTACAGCTCCTCTCGAGGTACCCTCACAGCGGCGTGGACGAAGGCGAGCGACCCCCGGCTTCAGCGGGGCTCACCGGCGACCATGGCGACGGGGCGGCGACTGCTCGGCTTGCTGCTGCACGCGGGAGGGCGGAGGACAGGGGAACAGGGGATGGCGGCGGAGAAGAGGGGAAGAGGGAGGCTAGGGTTGTAGGGGGGCCTCCGTGGCTTGGGGATAAGAAGGGGCGGGTGGATGATGCGGCTGACGGAGGTCGACGCCCACCTGCTCGCTCCGCTGCTTTCCGTCTGTTGCCGAGGGTGAGCGGCCGAACGGCGTCAGGGCAGGAAGAAGAACAGGAGCGAGCGACGGCGACGAAGCGGTACTGGGCCAGGGGAGGTGGGCTGGGCTGCTGCTGCTCTCGATCGGCTGAGGCGACTGGGCCAAAGTGGCTGCTACCAGGTATGGCTTTCCCATTTTATTTATTTTGTCTTTTAGTTATTTGTTTGTCATTTTTATTCTATTTCAATTTTCAAACCAGTTTATAATTTCAAAAATCTTTTGAACCTTTTTACCAGGAGGTTTTGAATAGGGGGCTTGACTAAGGAGGGAGGCAAGGGCAAAAGAGATGGAGGATAAGGAGATGCCACATTCATGGCTTATGAATGAGCCAAGAGGGGTATTTTACAAGATTAAGAAGATATGGGGTTTTTGCAGATAGAAGAAAACATGTGTAAAGTTAGGGGAACTTCACATGGAACCAAGGCTTGAAGAAAACAAAACAGAGGGAAAGAGATGAGGTGGTTCTTGCATGGCCCATGCAAATGCATTAAAGGCTAGGTCTTATCCTGTGAAAACAAAACAATACCCCATGGCATTTATTTATTTGCATCCTCCAAAGTTGGAGTAAGGGCCAAGCAAAAGGATTGGTATTGGATCCACCCAACCCACATGAGCTAGGTAAACTCAACAAATGCCAGCTCATATTAATTGGATGGTGGAATTATATGGTGGTGAAGACAAGGTGGTGGAGTCAATAAGAGATATGCCCCCAACTCAACTTGGGCATTTAACAATATATCAAGGACCAAATACAATATCAAGAGACAAATACAAATATTAATGCATATGAGATAAGAACCAAAACAAAAGGGTTTTTGTATGATGCTCAAATGCAAGGTGGCATGATGACATGAACATGACATGATGATGATGCAACAATTATTTGTAGGAAGTGGCCCTTTTATTACTAGATCAAGTAGCATTACAGGTGTTAGACAACTAGGATGCTACAACTCTCCCCCACTAAACAGGAATCTCGCCCCGAGATTCTAGGAAGAAGAAGAAGACACAAAGAGGGTAGGATAGTTGGCACGGAGTTCATCTTCATGTTCCCAAGTGGCTTCATCAACAGAATGGTGTGACCACTGCAGCTTGCAGAACTTAATGGACTTGTTGCGAGTCCTTCTTTCTGCGGTCTCAAGGATTTTTGTGGGGTGTTCTTGATAAGACAGGTCTTCTTGGAGATCGATTAGCTCATGATCCACGGTTCTGCCGGGATCTTTGAAGCACTTCTTGAGCTGAGAGATGTGGAAAACATCATGGACTTTGAGTTTCTCCGGGAGCTCAAGAGCATAAGCAACTTCTCCTCTCCTTCCACGAATTTTGAATGGACCGATGTATCTAGGAGCCAGCTTTCCTTTGGTACCAAAGCGGTGTGTGCCTCTCATGGGGGTGACACGAAGGTAAACGAGATCACCAGGGGCATACACCATGTCCATGTGCTTCCTGTCATAATTGCTCTTCTGACGACTTTGAGCAATCTTCAGGTTCTCAAGAATGATATGCACCTTCTCCTCCGCTTGAGTTACAATATCAGGGCCAAACCATATTCTTTCTCCTGCACCTGACCAACCAATCGGAGTTCTGCATTTGCGACCATAGAGAGCCTCAAATGGTGCCATCTTCAGACTTTTCTGGAAGCTGTTGTTGTAAGAGAATTCAGCATAAGGAAGACATTCCTCCCACTTCATGCCAAAAGAGATGACGCAAGCACGAAGCATATCCTCCAGAATCTGATTGATCCTTTCAACTTGTCCTTCCGACTGAGGGTGGTAAGCTGTGCTGAAGTTCAACTTTGTTCCCAAAGCATTTTGGAAACTCTCCCAGAACTTGGAAGTGAAGATGCTCCCACGGTCTGAACTGATCTCAAGCAGAACCCCATATAGAGAGACAATTCTGTTGATATAGAGCTCAGCCAACTGAATTCCAGAAATTGTTTCCTTGACGGGGAAGAAATGAGCCACTTTAGAAAGCCTGTCGATGACAACAAAGATTGCATTGTTGCCCTTCTGCGACCTTGGAAAACCAGTGATGAAGTCCATCTCTACTTTCTCCCATTTCCATTCCGGAGGTTTCAATGGCTGTAGAAGACCGAAAGGTTTCTGATGGACAGCTTTCACTCTGCGGCAGACATCACACTCCGAGACATACTTGGCACAATACCGTTTCAAACCAGGCCACCAATATTGTGTTTTCAAGTCCATGTACATCTTTGTGCTGCCAGGGTGGATAGAGAGGACAGAATCATGCGCCTCCTTGAGAACTTGCTCTCTCAAACCCGCGTAGTTTGGAACAAACATCCGGTGTTCAAAGAAAAGCGTGCCTTGATCATCTACGTGGAAGGACTCATACTTCGGAAGCTGAAGCTGGGAGGTGATCTTTCTGGTGTGCGGATCACCACGCTGACGAAAACGAATCTTTTCTTCCAAGAGAGGAGTAGCCAGAAGGTTCAGGAGATGCCCTTGTTCCACAATTTCCAGGTTGAGCTGACGGAATTCCTCGCACAAAAGAGGTTGTTGTTCTTCCATCATGAGGTTGTTGACATAAGCTTTGCGGCTGAGAGCATCGGCCATGACATTAGCTTTGCCCGGTGTGTAGTTGATGGTCAAATCAAAATCATTGATTGCTTCAATCCATCTCCTCTGCCGAAGGTTGAGATCAGGCTGAGTGAATATATACTTCAAACTCTTGTGATCAGAAAAGATCTCACAACGGTTGCCAAGCAAGTAGTGCCTCCATAGCTTCAAAGCAAAGACAACTGCTGCGAGCTCGAGGTCATGTGTAGGATAGTTGATCTCATGCGTCTTCAACTGCCGAGAGGCATAAGCAACCACCTGTTTCTCTTGCATAAGGACCGCACCCAATGCTTGCAAAGAGGCGTCACAGAATATCTGGAAAGGCTTAGATGTATCCGGAGGAACCAAGACTGGTGTGGAAGTGAGCTTCTCTTTGAGTGTCTCAAAGCTTGCTTGACATGCAGGAGTCCAAAGGTATTTCTTTCCTTTCTTGAGGAGATCGGTAAGAGGCTTCGCTATCTTCGAAAAGTTCTGAACGAAGCGACGGCAATAACTAGCCAAACCGAGGAAACTCCGCACTTCTTTTACATTAACAAGAGGAAGCCATTCAACAATTGTCTTTACCGTTTCCGGGTTGACTGCAATGCCCTTGGCAGAGATGACGTGACCAAGATAGGTTACTTGAGGCAGCCAAAACTCACACTTTGAGAACTTTGCATACAAGCGGTTCTCGCGAAGCTTGTTTAGGACACAACGAAGGTGTTCTTCATGCTCTTCCTTGGACTTAGAATAGACCAGGATGTCATCCAGATAGACCACAACGAACTTATCAAGGTACTCCATGAAAACCGAGTTCATAAGCCTCGAGAAGGTAGTCGGTGCGTTGGTGAGACCGAAAGACATGACTGTGTACTCATACAGGCCATAGCGGGTGGTGAAAGCTGTTTTAGGCACATCTTCCTTGCGAATCTTGATTTGGTGATAACCACTTCTCAAGTCAAGCTTAGAGAATACCACAGCTCCAGCTAGCTGATCAAAGAGATCATTAATCCGCGGAAGGGGATATTTGTTCTTGATGGTTTTAGCATTGAGAGCCCGATAGTCAACACAAAGTCTATCAGTTCTGTCACGCTTCTTCACAAAGATTGTTGGGCTACCCCAAGAAGAAGTATTGTGTTGAATGAAACCCAACTTCTCTTGTTCATCAAGCTGTCGTTTGAGTTCAGCCAACTCAGCAGGACCCATTTTATATGGCCGCTTGGAGATAGGAGCCGTTCCAGGTTCAAGCTCAATTACAAACTCAACCTCACGATCTGGAGGCATACCCGGCAACTCTTCAGGAAAGACATCCGGAAACTCACAGACAACTGGGACTCTCTGAATAGCTTCCATAGCATCATCATTCAGAGCCACCAAAGAGAAAAGCTGGACAGCAGGAGTCAGGCTCGGAGAAAAGACTATATGGCCTTCAGGAATCTTCAGAGAAACCGAGCGTTCAGCACAATCAATCACAGCTGCATTTTCCGTCAACCAATCCATGCCCAAGATGACATCAATGTCAGAATTGCCCAGAACAATTAAGGAAGCCGAGAACGAAGAGCCACCAATCTCAATTTGATTGCCATGGCTGATATGAACAACCCTCTTGTTTGCTCCAGGAGAAAGGACCATTAACCGCTTGAGGAGAGGAACCAAGACTAACTCATTCTCATTTGCAAACTTGTGAGAAACAAATGAATGCGATGCACCAGAATCGAACAAAACTCGTGCAGGGACTGAGTTAACGGATAGCATACCCATCACAACTCAGCTTGAGCGGCGTTGACACAGTTGGCACGAGCAACAGTAGACCCGGGCTTAGTGTTGATGTTGAGAGCCCGAGGTGGTGGTGCACGAACCATAGGAGAGCTTGCCGCAGATCTTGGAGGGGGTGGAGGAAGAGCTTTGTTTTTCAACGGACAGTTCCAGTTGAGATGTCCAGGATCACCACACATGAAGCAAGCACCAGGTGGACGTGGAGCAACGTAGCCAGGGACTCCGCCAGGCGCTCCAGGGTAGTTGTGGGTGTAGCCCCTGGGAGCCGCAACGATGAAGTTTGGTGGCCTTGACGCGTAGCTTGCAGGTCTTGGTGAAGCCGGGAGCGACGGTGGGGTGTTAGGAACCCAGACACGCCGCTTAGAAGGAGCTGACATAGCTGAAGAGCTTGGTGCATCACGGTTGTGTTTCTTGGACTCCTCAAACACTTGCCTACTTGCTTCCTCCTGCAAAGCTGTATGCTGAAGTTCCAGAAAAGACGCTGGCCTTGCATGTGTGATTGCATATTTGATCGATGCATTGATCCCTTGCCTGAACCTCTTTTGCTTCTTCTTGTCATCGGAGACCTCATCGCCACCATAACGAGAAAGGTTCATGAAGTTCCTGATGTAGGTGTTGACATTATCATTTCCCTGCTTGAGGTTGAGAAACGCTTCCTTCATCCTTTCCATGACAATCTCTGACAGGAATTGCTCTTTGAAAGCTCCAGAGAACTGTTCCCAAGTGGGCTGAAAACTAGTGCAGCTTGCCTTCAGATAATTCTCCCACCAGAGAGCTGCATCTCCCTTCAGAAGGTGAGTAGCACATTTCACCCATTCTTGCTCAGGAACATCAGCAGTCTCCAGTAGCCTTGACGTCTCACGTAACCAATCATCAGCATCAAGTGGTTGATCAGAAACATCAAATTGGCGAGGGTTGAACTTCAGGAAGCTTTTGATGTCGCCCCGCTTGGGAGGTGGAGGGAGTGGAGCAAACTCATTTCTCCTGACACTTTCTTCCAAACGCTGCTGGTTCTGCTGCATTGCTGCCAAGGCATTGGCTATGTTTGACAACGCGGCCCCCAATTCCGGTGGTATGTCCTCATCTGAACGGCGTGGTGGAGCCATCCTGAGATTGATATAAAACACAAGTCAGTACTATAATGGAGAATAATAATAATCCAAAATAGTACCAAGATGGAATTAACCAAGATTAAAGGATACAATTTACTAAGATGATATTAAAATATCAACAAAGTTCAAAGCACCTAGAAGATATTAAGCATATCGCACACGACTGAAAAGGAGTGTGGTACACAAATATATCAAAGAAAAATTTTCCACAAATTTCGGCATTAAAATACCAATAGATGCGCAAAATTACTTAACGAATCAAGATTAGTGACTCTACCAATTCAATATACAAAAGCGAATGATAAGAGTAGTAGTATGGTCGCGACTCCATCCCGCACTCAAATCATTACTCCGCACATGAATAAGTGGAACACATATCCTAACTCCTTCTTCTCACGTTGAACCTAAGATTGGTAACTACGGAAACGAACAACCCAAACAAGATAACGTCGGATAACAAAGAGTAAGACAGATCGCGTCGGTTTGCAAAAGCCTGTCGGTATGGAATGTACCAACAGTTGATAACCAAAAGGCTGATTAGACAACAACTTGGATGCAACAGATAGACAAAGAATTACACACACACACACACAACCTATGGTACTACGGAAACCCAAAACACGTGAATCCTATTTTGAATTTTTAGAAGAGGATTGAAAACGTTACACTTCCTTACCAGAAAAGGGTGGGTGGGTGGGTAAGAAGAAAAATGGAAGCAGTCCTACTCTCACGTTTTGTTTTTCCCTAGTATACATAACTACCAAAAATATTTGCTAGACTGACAACGACCGTTTGGCTGAGATCCTGAAGGTCGGGATGGCTCTGATACCAATTGTAACTACCTCGGTGAATTACGCTCCTAGATACAAGCCTGGATGAGCGGAAGTGGTTGAAATAGTACGGTGGGGCCCCAAAAGCCACTCACGGGTAGACCTTTCGGCCGTCCCAACCACTTCCAATCATCGGGACAAGTACGGGCGGCGTAATCGGCAGGCGAAGGGATCAACTACATACACAAATGAGTATGTATGCAAGCCACCATACAATAGTACATCAGAGCCATTCCATCTAGAAAGAAAGGAAATATAGCAACGCCATACGACAAGATTCAGATGACCTAGATAGATCTAATAGTTTAGGATATTTCCTCATACATCACACATCAGAGTATCAGGCGGAAGCGGCAAACAACAAATCGGCATAAGATGCCACATAAATAAGCACATCCCGCCCACAGATCTCACGGATCCCCGTTCCCGGAATCTCTACACCAAACGATCGTTGCCCACATCGTCAGCCTCCTCCACCCAACCCACATGAGCTAGGTAAACTCAAATAAATGCCAGCTCATATTAATTGGATGGTGGAATTATATGGTGGTGAAGACAAGGTGGTGGAGTCAATAAGAGATATGCCCCCAACTCAACTTGGGCATTTAACAATATATCAAGAACCAAATACAATATCAAGAGACAAATACAAATATTAATGCATATGAGATAAGAACCAAAACAAAAGGGTTTTTGTATGATGCTCAAATGCAAGGTGGCATGATGACATGAGCATGATATGATGATGATGCAACAATTATATGTAGGAAGTAACCATTTTATTACTAGACCAAGTAGCATTACAGTTGTTAGACAAATGGGATGCTACAATGATTTAGAGTTAGCCTCTATTGTCCATGCACTAAAAACATGGAGACACTATCTTTTGGGAAAACGTTGTGAGGTGTTCACGGATCACAAGAGTTTGAAGTATATCTTCACCCAGAAGGAAATTAATATGAGACAAAGAAGATGGCTAGAACTTATCAAGGACTATGACATAAGTTTGCAATACCATCCCGGTAAAGCAAATGTTGTAGCAGATGCTCTAAGTCGTAAGGTATTTGTGAATGGCCTTACCAAAGGAGAATTGCCAGATGATCTGTGTACCCAATTTAGGAAACTCAGATTGGAGATTGTGCCTGAAGGACATCTCATGTCTTTGGATGTTCAACCCACTTTGTTGGATAAGATCAAAGAAGCCCAGAAGACTGATAAGGAAATTGAAGAGATTAAGGAAAATATTGGCAAAGGAAAAGCCAAAGAATTCCATGAAGACGAACAGGGTACTTTATGGCATGGGAAACGTATCTGTGTTCCACAAGACCAGGAATTGCAGAAACTGATTTTGCAAGAAGCACACAACTCTCCGTATTCCATTCACCCGGGTAACACCAAAATGTACATGGACATGAAAGAAATATTTTGGTGGAATAATCTCAAGAAGGACATCGCCGAACATATGGCTTTGTGTGATGTGTGTAGTAGAGTGAAAGCGGAGCATCAGAAACCAGCAGGTTTGCTTCAACCACTACCTATTCCTGATTGGAAGTGGGACAAGATTGGTATGGATTTCATTACCAGATTACCAAGGACCCGGTCAGGATACGATTCTATTTGGGTTGTAGTGGATCGCCTAACTAAAGTGGCTCATTTCATACCCGTGAAGACAACCTACACAAGTGCTAAGTTAGCCAGAATCTACATGATTAGAATTGTATGTCTGCATTGTGACACCCCGGTTCTGAAAAGACCGTGGCCTCTATGTGACATGCCAATCCCTGGATCGGTTCATTGGCCCACAATAGAGTAAGATAGATAATCATAGCAAATAACCGTGTATCATGATCTACCAAGATCTAGAGTACCATTATTACAATATAAAAGCTTAGCATATAGCTAGCTCAAATTGTTCAGGTAGAAACAAAAGCAAGTAAATCCTCCAATCTTCAAATTGCCCACAAGTGAACAAGTGCCGAGTGGAGTACCGTGGCCTATAACGATCAATCAGAATCGGAATAACCTGCAGCATAAAACGCAACAGCCCCGAAGGGTCAATACATGGAATGTATGTCAAGTAGAGCTAGTAATGGAGACAATAGTACTAACATCTACATGCATATTAGGCAAGTGGAGCTGTGTCTGGCTTGCATTTGCAAATATCTTTGTCCTACTTTCATAAACAGTTTTGAATTTTTTTTGAAAAGATCCCAATTAAGTTAACCCAACAATATTAAAACAATTATGAAATTAGAATGAGCGAGAAACATGTCATGGGATCAATATCTAGCAACTCAAATGTCCATAACCGGGGACACGGCTAATCGATTAGATTATACACTCTGCAGAGGTTAGTACACTTTACCCATGTGACTTGGCCAGCCCAGCTCGTACCATCACTCTCATTTTGGGTGATGATAGGGAGAAGACCAAGAAGAGACTGTTCGGGAAGTAGCTCCTCAATCCCGACGCGCACCGGTCCAACCTACCAAAATTCTACATCTCTGGATACGCGGGTTCGAGTTACCACAACCTACTAAGTCCAACCAACCGCCCATTTCATTATTGGCACATGGTTGTACACGTAAGCTACACAATAAAGAAGCCAATCAATTTCTCTTGATACCTGGGTGCCTTTCCGCAATGAAACCACCAAAATTTATCAATACCATCACACCCAGGGGGTTCATTAATTAAGTTGTTTTAGTTTTCACAAACCAATACTTTGAGAAAACAAGTATCAATGATGTAATCCAGCCCTCGTTCAACATAGCATGGCTAAGCACATCTACAACGGTGGTTCATCTACAAGGAAAGCCCTACCACATAATAGGACATAGCATAGCGATAGTATCATCCTACACATGCATCTATAAAATACACAACAATGCATTGAAAATAGTAGGATGATATCATGAACAAAGTAGCATCTACTTGCCTTGGTTGTAGCGATCGGAGAAACAATCCACACACGAGCAAGGGTTGCACTCCACACAATCTACACGACACAATTGCATTCATAAACAAACAACTCACAAACATATGCAACAAAGATGATGCATGAATACAAGAACGGCAAGTGAATTGGTGCTACAGCTGCACCACATAATACTAATACATATTATTACCGAATACATGCATGGAAAATAGATTTGGCGCAAGGGAAACTATTAACCAAAAATAGTGATCACTACTAGAGTTGGAACTTAAATAATTCACTACCGGTAGTAAACAGTTCGTAAAATCCTGGAAAAAGTCTACCGCATAGGCATCGCTGATAAGAAACAGTACCAATTGGAATTACTCAAAAAGGAGTTATAAAACATCCCGAGTAATTCAAACACTGCAGAAAGCCATTAGACAAATACTGCAGAAGTTTTTACAGTAAGCCTATCTTTTTATTTCACGATGAGATTCCCCTCGTTCATACGAGTTCAGGGACATATTATACGCGATTTTTGGAGCTATGAAACTTTTACTACGAATTTATTACTCCGAAAAGGCCATTAACTCATTTGATTAAACTGTACTAAATATGATGGTAAAAGTCTGAACCAAAGGTACAGCGAGATTCTACACGACTCACTGAACTCGTGCATATTTTATTTGCAATTTTTGGCCAAGCGGTTTAATTTCTACGCAATTTACAAGATTCTACCGAAATCTGCCAACTAATAGGATTAACGAAATTGACCCAGTCAACTGTGTCCGATGACTGGGCGCTGACTGGGCGTCTGACCAGTCAACGTCTAGAGCGTCTGACTAGTCAACGTCTGGAATGCTGACCAGTCAACGAACGATCTAAGCCGCTGATCTGAGATCTGACGGTGGTTGCTGTCTTACCGGAAACGGACTGCGAATCGAACTCAGGCGAGCTCCGGACGGCGGCGACGGTCACTTCCGGCGTCGTGGTTCTTCCTGCACGGGTACGTACACGGTTAACTATGGTCCGGAAAAATAATTGCGCATACGGGACGTATGCGCGCTTGCAATAACGCGCGCGCGCATGCGAAGACGCGCACGTGCACGTGCGTGTGTACATGTGTGGGGCAGCAGCGAGGCGGGCAGCGGGAGGCGGCGCAGACGCGCGGCGGCGGCGGGGTGGACGCGCGGTGGCGGGGCGCGGGTCGCGGCGGCGGCGTGCTGCAATGGAGGTGGCGGGCGGCGAGGCCATGGCGGCGCGGAGGCGGCGGTAGATGGGATCGGCGGCGGCCATGAACGGCGACGCGAAGGGCGGGAATAGAGAGAGGACGGCGAGGCGAACCCGGCAGTGGTGGCGGAGATGGCCGGCGGCGGCGAGGTGGCCGGCGACGGCGAGGTGACCGGGCGGCGGCGGCGGCGTGATCGGTCTCGGGAGGCGCGCCAGGAGGTGTTGGCGGCGGGGTCGGTTGTCGAGTAGGGGCACAGATCCCAAGGCCCCGGGTGGGTCCTTTCAAGTAGTCCTACGCGTGAGAAGAGAGGAAGAAAAAAAAATCCTGAACCGAATCGGTCCGCAGTTGGACTACAACTCGGAAATCGGTCCGAAATTTCGGACCGTTTTCCGGCGGTTTACTAAAACGTCCGAGTCTTTTGCATACGAACTCCGATTGGAGCGATTCTCGCGCCTACGGGTTCGTATCGTCGAGGGGAACAACCTTCAGTCAAAGTTTGTGCGAAAACTCGAACCTACAGGGGTGGTTGTTGCAAGTCTCTCTAAAGCTTCCCGCAGGAAACTCGTAGCGAAACAAAATAGGGTTTTGCAATAGGCGCTTCGCCGAACCTTCCTACTCGACGGTTTTGCATGGAAAGATATGATGCAATGCTATGAATGATATGCAAGACCAAATCTAAAATTTGGGATGTGACAAGACTAAACGCCTTAAGATGAATCTCGTCCTCGAGATTCGGCGCGGCTAGCAAATAGGTGTGGGTAGTCCTCTCGGATGTCATCTTCACGCTCCCAAGTGGCTTCCTCTTCGGTGTGGTGACTCCACTGTACTTTGCAAAACTTGATTGTCTTGGTACGGGTAGTCCTTTCTGCTGTCTCCAGAATCTTGACCGGTTTCTCCTCATAGGTCAAATCATTCTCAAGATGAACCTCCTCTAGTGGTACAGTGTCTCTCAATGGTGTATCCACCATCTCCGGATGGCACTTCTTCAGCTGGGACACGTGGAACACATTTTGAATAGCAGACAGAGCCTCTGGCAACTCCAACTGATAAGCAACCTCTCCTTTGCATGCTAAGACTCGATACGGTCCAATAAATCGAGGTGCCAGCTTACCCTTAATTCCAAATCTCTTGATTCCACGAAGCGGCGATACTCTGAGGTATGCTCTATCACCTATCTCGTACACCACTTCCTTGCGCTTGGCATCAGCGTAGCTCTTCTGCCTAGATTGTGCTACCTTCAGTCTGTCTCTAATCAAGGCGACCTTCTCCTCAGCGTCCTTGATCAAATCAGGTCCAAACAACTGACGTTCTCCTACTCCATCCCATAGCAATGGTGTTCGGCACCGTTTCCCATACAGTACGTCGAACGGTGACGTCTTGATGCTGGTTTGATAGCTGTTGTTGTAGGAAAACTCGGCATACGGCAAATTCTCATCCCAACTAGAACCATGAGCCAAGGCGCAAGCTCTCAACATGTCCTCCAAAATCTGATTCACCCTCTCGGTCTGTCCATCAGTCTGTGGGTGAAACGCTGTGCTAAACTCCAATCTAGTACCAAGTGACTCGTGCAGCTGGCGCCAGAATGTGAGGTAAATTGGGTGCCTCTATCAGATACGATACTCTTGGGAACTCCATGTAGGCACACAATCTTGTCCATGTAAATCTTGGCCAACTTTGCACTCGTATAGGTCGTCTTCACCGGTATAAAGTGGGCTACCTTGGTCAAATGGTCGACCACTACCCAAATAGAGTCATATCCTGACCTGGTCCTGGGCAGTCCTGTGATAAAGTCCATTCCCACTCTATCCCATTTCCAATCCGGCACGGGCAAAGGCTGTAGCAGTCCTGCTGGTTTCTGGTGTTCCGCCTTCACTCGGCTACATACATCACATAGGGCGATATGCTCTGCGATGTCTCCCTTCATGTTGTTCCACCAGAATCTGTCCTTTAAGTCCATATACATCTTCGTATTGCCCGGATGTATGGAATACGGCGAGTCATGAGCTTCCTGCATAATCAACTTCCTTAACTCCGGATCGTTGGGCACACACAAACGATCTCCATACCACAAGGTACCTTGCTCATCCTCGCGGAATTCCCTTGCTCGACCTTCCTTCATCTTTTCCTTAACTTCATCTATCTCTTTGTCTCCCACTTGAGCCTTCTTGATTCTGTCTTGAAGCGTTGGTTGGACTTCCATTGTAGCCAAGTATCCTTCAGATACTACCTCCAGTCTAAGGTCCTTGAATTGCTTGCACAAATCCTCAGGCAATTCACCAATTGTCAATCCATTGGCATAAACCTTCCGGCTCAGAGCATCTGCTACTACATTGGCCTTTCCTGGGTGGTATTGTAGATTCATATCATAATCCTTGATAAGTTCCAACCATCTCCTTTGTCTCATGTTCAGTTCCTTCTGTGTAAATATGTACTTCAGGCTCTTGTGGTCGGTGTACACATCACAGTGTTTTCCCATTAAGTAATGCCTCCATACCTTGAGCGCATGAACCACTGACGCTAACTCCAAGTCATGTGTGGGGTAATTCCGCTCATGGTGCTTGAGTTGTCGCGAGGCATAAGACACTACTCTCCCATCTTGCATCAGCACACTCCCAAGTCCCTGTCGAGAAGCATCGCAGTACACTTGGAAATCCTTCTGAAGATCTGGTAAACACAGAACAGGCGCAGTCACTAGTCGACGCTTCAGTTCCTGAAAGCTGGCTTCACATACGTCTGACCATTCGAACTTCCTCTCCTTCTTCAGAAGTTCAGTCATCGGCTTAGCAATCTTGGAAAAGTTTTCAATGAACCTCTTGTAATATCCAGCAAGTCCCAAAAAGCTTCGAATCTCTCCCGCATTCTTGGGTGCTTCCCACTCAGTTACTGCAGTCACTTTGCTTGGATCAACAACGACTCCTTCTCCTGACACTACGTGTCCAAGAAACCCAACGGTGTTAAGCCAGAATTCACACTTGCTGAATTTGGCATAAAACTTGTGTTCCCTCAGCTTCTCCATAATCATTCTCAGATGTTTCTCATGCTCAGCATCATCCTTGGAATATATCAGTATGTCATCAATAAACACCACCATGAACTTGTCCAAGTACTCCATAAATACCTTGTTCATCATGGTCATGAAGTATGCCGGGGCATTCGTTAGTCCAAAAGACATAACGGTATACTCATATAAACCATACCTAGTGGTGAAAGCGGTTTTTGGTACGTCCTCCTCCCGGATCTTCAATTGAAAGTAGCTAGATCGCAAATCAATCTTGTTGAACACCTTTGCTCCTTCCAGTTGATCGAACAAGTCATTTATGTTCGGCAGAGGGTACTTGTTCTTGATGGTCACCTCGTTCAGCGAGCGATAGTCCACCACTAATCTCTTGGTGCTGTCTTTCTTCTCCACAAACAGAACAGGTGCTCCCCATGACGACGCACTAGGCTGAATGAATCCCTTTTCCAGCTGTTCTTTCAACTGTTTCTTCAATTCCTTCAGCTCATCCACATCCATCTTATATGGTTTCTTTGCTATTGGTCCTGTTCCCGGCATCAGGTCGATAACAAACTCTACTTCCCTGTCAGGTGGCATCCCTGGCAGCTCTTCCGGAAACACGTCGGGGTAATCCCTAATCACTGGCACAGTATCCATGCTAACCCCCTTAAGAGAATTCAACTTACACCTTCTCGGTCGTGCAGCCGACTTGAATCTAATCCTCTTACCATCTGGGGTTTTGAGTGAAACAGCTCGCTGTGCACAATCTATGTGTCCCCCATGCATAGACATCCAATCCATACCCAGAATGACATCTAATCCCTGTGAATCCAATACTACTAGATGTGCAATAAAGTTGTGTGTTCCAATCCTCACAGTCAAGTCGCGACATCCCGCACTAGCTATCATATCTCCTCCAGGTGAACTCACTCTAATAGACCTCTTCATAGACTCAGTAGGTAACTTATACTTATCCACAAATGCCCTTGATATGAATGAATGCGATGCACCAGTATCAAAAAGTATAAGTGTAGGGTAAGTGTTGATTGGGAACTTACCAATCACAAGGTCAGGCTCATCTGGAATCTCCTCCACATTCATGTGGTTCACTGTGGCCTTCTCACCGTTGGTTGGCTTCAGTCCTTTCCTCTCCGGACAGTTGTCAGCATAGTGTCCCTTCTGCTTGCACTTGAAGCATGTCACCTCACTCAGATCCTTCTTCATGAAGTTGCGATCACGGTTGCGGTCATGTCCACCATGTCCTCCAGAGTGGTGAGAGTGTCCTCCCTTGTGGTTGTGGTGGCTGCTCCTATGGTTGTCATGGCGATGTCCATCGCCTCCATGGTGGTGGCGGTCATGGCTCCCATGGTCACTCCCTCCATGCTTGGAGTATCCATCATAGGAAGTGCGAGACTTGTGGTGAGAACAGAGTGATGATTGTTGCTCTTTCTCTTGCGGTTCTCCACCTGCTTGTGCTTCCCTTCCAAGATTCTGGCCTTGTCCATAAGCTCCTGGAAAGTGGGGCAGTAAACCACAAGTAGTTGTACTGAAAGCTCATCACTGAGGCCATCCAGGAATCTCTCCCTCCTTTTGGCATTAGTGTCAACATCCTCAGGTGCATAACGGAACAAGTTGTTGAACTCCTCAATGTACTCGGCCACAGTGCGATTGGTTTGGCGCAAGTTGCGGAACTCCTTCCTCTCCAGGCTCAGAACTCCTGAAGACACGTGGTTGGTCCTGAAACCTTCCTCAAACATTGCCCAAGTCACGGTATCCAGCGGGTGGGTGATCTGAAATGTGTCCCACCAAGAAGCGGCTGGTCCCTCCAGTAGGTGAGCGGCAAACCTCACCTTCTCAGCATCAGTGCATCCTACAGTTACTAGATCCTTGTTGACTGAACGCAACCAATCGAGAGCAACCATTGGTTCCGTTGCAGTAGAGAACTTAGCTGGCCTTAACCTCAGAAATCTGGTGAGAGCATCTCCCTGAGGCTGATTGTTTCCATTGTTGTTGTTCTGATTCGCCATGAACTGAATTATCACTTGGGTCAGCTGTGCCTGAGCTGCTCCATCTCAGTGGGTTGGCGGCGAGGAGGCATCTGCGGTTCAGCATAGGTAAGTTTAGAAAGAATCAACTACGACAATAGGATTCTACCCATACATATGATCAATCAACAACAATCAATAGCAGACAATCACAAGCAAGCAACACATCAACAAACAAGCGATCCAGCAACATCCCAGGTGTTATCCTAGCAGTATATACCTACTGAAATAGTTTTGCAAGAGTTGGCAATGGTTAACTAAACAATAGATCATCTAATCAACCAAAACAGCAATCTGCCAAAACAGTTCAGCAGCGTTCACGAATTTTTCCGCCTGACTTAAACTCGTCAGAAAAATTAGTCAATTTTTGTGCATATGGCACAGAGAGTTTCGCATCAGCCCAATTGTTTTCTGATTTTTCCGAGTTACCAGAAAAATATGAAAAATCGCGCAGTACTGCTGTATCAGCAGAAAAACTGCAGCGAAAAACACACAGATGATAACCAAATTGCCATAACTCTTTCATAAAATTCGCACAAATAAATCCTGGGATATTGGAGTACACAAATAAGCAACTAAACACTTTTAATCTAACACAAACTAAGCTTCACAACGATCGAGACTAATCTTAACGAGTTCTCCTAACGTGGACTAATTGGTGGACTTCTATCTACTTCTTGAAGAGATTGAGGTAGGTCCTTGCGGTCATGCGTTGGCGCTTCGGCTCGCGGTACAACCATGGCGGCGGAGTGTACACCTGTTCTGAACCATCACTTGATACCTCATACTCCACCTCTTCTGGATCCTCCTCTTCTTCTTCATCCTCAGCTGCAACAGCAACAACTTCATCTCCTCCACCATCATCGTCTCCATCATCATCATCCTCGTCCTCATCATCATCATCGTCTCCACTGTCATCATCATCCCCATTGTTTCCATCATCTCCATTGTCATCATTAGAGGGTGGATTCAGCTGTGCTTGGAGAGCGGCAATCTGGGCTGTCATAGCTTCAATGGTTTGGTCCCTTTCCTGGACGGTCCCTTGCAATTGCTGTATGTTCTGGGTATTCTCTTGCACAGTGCCATGAAGATGGGATATGGTCTCATCTCTGGCTATCAGGGCAGTCTCCAGAACTCCCACAGCTTCATGCAAAGTGTCAATCTCCTGTCCTTGGACCACCATTCCATTGCTAGTAAAGTCTGCAATCTCCTTCAACATCCTCACCTTCTCTGCTAGAGCTCCATTCTCCCTTTCCATGTCCTCTATGTGCCTCCGACGGGGCGGCATGTTGTTCCTATCGCCCGGGGTAATCACAATGTTCCCTTCGTCATCACGCCTTCCATAATCACGGTAGGGTGAATCTGCTGGCAGTATGTGTCGGACATAGTGGCACTGGCGAGACAGGGCTTCATGTACAGCCAAGTTGATCCCAAGTCCCCAGTTGCAGTATATCTTGGTGTAGACCAAGTGCGCGGGGTTTGGCAAGGCGGCATCTCTGAATATGAAGGTAGTGATCTCCCATGCATCCTCTCCATATCCATAGGTGTACAGCCTTCTTGCCTTGAACATAGGCAGTGGCAATCCCAATGACTGAGAGAGTTGGGCTAACTGCCTTGCAAAGGGCCTTGGTGACTCCATGGTGACATACTCAGTCCTGACGTCTCCCATCTATCAAGTAAAAGAGGTAAGTGTGAGAATAGCATATGGTAAGAATTTACGAGGGTGAAAGGCATAAGAGAAAAGACAGTGTTAATATAGGCTTAATAATTCTATGGCTTCCTAATCCAATCCTAGGTCACGATCCTACAGTCGACACACGGGCTCTCATACCATCCTGTGACACCCCGGTTCTGAAAAGACCGTGGCCTCTATGTGACATGCCAATCCTTGGATCGGTTCATTGGCCCACAATAGAGTAAGATAGATAATCATAGCAAATAACCGTGTATCATGATCTACAAAGATCCAGAGTACCATTATTACAATATAAAAGCTTAGCATAAAGCTAGCTCAAATTGTTCAGGTAGCAACAAAAGCAAGTAAATCCTCCAATCTTCAAATTGCCCACAAGTGAACAAGTGCCGAGTGGAGTACCGTGGCCTATAACGATCAATCAGAATCGGAATAACCTGCAGCATAAAACGCAACAGCCCCGAAGGGTCAATACATGGAATGTATGGCAAGTAGAGCTAGTAATGGAGACAATAGTACTAACATCTACATGCATATTTGGAAAGTGGAGCTGTGTCTGGCTTGCATTTGCAAATATCTTTGTCCTACTTTCATAAACAGTTTTGAATTTTCTTTGAAAAGATCCCAATTAAGTTAACCCAACAATATTAAAACAATTATGAAATTAGAATGAGCGAGAAACATGTCATGGGATCAATATCTAGCAACTCAAATATCCATAATCGGGGACACGGCTAATCGATTAGATTATACACTCTGCAGAGGTTAGTACACTTTACCCATGTGACTTGGCCAGCCCAGCTCGTACCATCACTCTCATTTTGGTTGATGATAGGGAGAAGACCAAGAAGGGACTGTTCGGGAAGTAGCTCCTCAATCCCGACGCGCACCGGTCCAACCTACCAAAATTCTACATCTCTGGATACGCGGGTTCGAGTTACCACAACCTACTAAGTCCAACCAACCGCCCATTTCATTATTGGCACATGGTTGTATACGTAAGCTACACAATAAAGAAGCCAATCAATTTCTCTTGATACCTGGGTGCCTTTCCGCAATGAAACCACCAAAATTTATCAATACCATCACACCCAGGGGGTTCATTGATTAAGTTGTTTTAGTTTTCACAAACCAATACTTTGAGAAAACAAGTATCAATGATGTAACCCAGCCCTCGTTCAACATAGCATGGCTAAGCACATCTACAACGGTGGTTCATCTACAAGGAAAGCCCTACCACATAATAGGACATAGCATAGCGATAGTATCATCCTACACATGCATCTATAAAATACACAACAATGCATTGAAAATAGTAGGACGATATCATGAACAAAGTAGCATCTACTTGTCTTGGTTGTAGCGGTCGGAGGAACAATCCACACACGAGCAAGGGTTGCACTTCACACAATCTACACGACACAATTGCATTCATAAACAAACAACTCACAAACATATGCAACAAAGATGATGCATGAATGCAAGAACGGCAAGTGAATTGGTGCTACAGCTGCACCACATAATACTAATACATATTACTACCGAATACATGCATGGAAAATAGATTTGGCGCAAGGGAAACTATTAACCAAAAGTAGTGATCACTACTAGAGCTGGAACTTAAATAATTCACTACCGGTAGTAAACAGTTCGTAAAATCCTGGAAAAATTTTACCGCATAGGCATCGCTGATAAGAAACAGTACCAATTGGAATTACTCAAAAAGGAGTTATAAAACATCCCGAGTAATTCAAACACTGCAGAAAGCCATTAGACAAATACTGCAGAAGTTTTTACTGTAAGCCTATCTTTTTATTTCACGATGAGATTCCCCTCGTTCATACGAGTTCAGGGACATATCATACGCGATTTTTGGAGCTACGAAACTTTTACTACGAATTTATTACTCCGAAAAGGCCATTAACTCATTTGATTAAACTGTACTAAATCTGACGGTAAAAGTCTGAACCAAAGGTACAGCGAGATTCTACACGACTCACTGAACTCGTGCATATTTTATTTGCAATTTTTGGCCAAGCGGTTTAATTTCTACGCAATTTACAAGATTCTACCAAAATCTGCCAACTAATAGAATTAACGAAATTGATCCAGTCAACTGTGTCTGATGACTGGGCGCTGACTGGGCGTCTGACCAGTCAACGTCTGGGGCGTCTGACTAGTCAACGTCTGGAGTGCTGACCAGTCAACGAACGATCTAAGCCGTTGATCTGAGATCTGACGGTGGCCGCTGTCTTACCGGAAACGGACTGCGAATCGAACTCCGGCGAGCTCCGGACGGCGGCGACGGTCACTTCCGGCGTCGTGGTTCTTCCTGCACGGGTACGTACACGGTTAACTATGGTCCGGAAAAATAATTGCGCGCGCGTACGGGACGTATGCGCGCTTGTAATAACGCGCGCGCGCATGCGAAGACGCGCACGTGCACGTGCGTGTGTACGTGTGTGGGCAGCAGCGAGGCGGGCAGCGGGAGGCGGCGCAGACGCGCGGCGGCGGCGGGGTGGACACGCGGTGGCGGGGCGCGGGTCGCGGCTGCGGCGTGCTGCGATGGAGGTGGCGGGCGGCGAGGCCATGGCGGCGCGGAGGCGACAGTAGATGGGATCGGCGGCGGCGATGAACGGCGACGCGAAGGGCGGGAATAGAGAGAGGACGGCGAGGCGAACCCGGCGGTGGTGGCGGCGATGGCCGGCGGCGGCGAGGTGGCCGGCGACGGCGAGGAGACCGGGCGGCGGCGGCGTGATCGGTCTCGGGAGGCGCGCCAGGAGGTGTTGGCGGCAGGGTCGGTTGTCGAGTGGGGGCACGGATCCCAAGGCCCCGGGTGGGTCCTTTCAAGTAGTACTACGCGTGAGAAGAGAAGAAGAAAAAAAAAATCCTGAACCGAATCGGTCCGTAGTTGGACTACAACTCGGAAATCGGTCCGAAATTTCGGACCGTTTTCCGGCGGTTTACTAAAACGTCCGAGTCTTTTGCATACGAACTCCGATTGGAGCGATTCTCGCGCCTACGGGTTCGTATCGTCGAGGGGAACAACCTTCAGTCAAAGTTTGTGCGAAAACTCGAACCTACAGGGGTGGTTGTTGCAAGTCTCTCTAAAGCTTCCCGCAGGAAACTCGTAGCGAAACAAAATAGGGTTTTGCAATAGGCGCTTCGCCGAACCTTCCTACTCGACGGTTTTGCATGGAAAGATATGATGCAATGCTATGAATGATATGCAAGACCAAATCTAAAATTTGGGATGTGACATGCATGGAGTACCCAAGAGTATTGTGTCTGATAGGGGAACTCAATTCACTTCCCATTTTTGGAGACAGTTGCATGAGTCATTGGGAACGAGGTTGGAATTCAGTACTGCTTTTCATCCTCAAACCGATGGACAAACAGAAAGGACTAATCAGATTCTTGAAGACATGTTGAGGGCATGTGCCCTAGACTATGGAGCCAGTTGGGATGAAAGTCTGCCTTACGAAGAATTTTCTTATAACAACAGCTATCAAGCCAGTATTGAGATGGCACCATTTGAGTTTCTCTACGGAAGAAAATGTACCACCCCATTGCTATGGAATGGTGTGGGAGAAAGAAGTTTATTTGGGCCAGATCTTATCAAAGAAGCCGAAGAGAAGGTCAAGTTGGTTAAGGACAGGTTGAAGATAGCACAGTCCCGACAGAAAAGCTACGCAGATCCTAAGCGTAGAGAAGTCACCTACGAAGTTGGATATAGAGCTTATCTTAGAGTGTCACCACTTCGTGGAGTGAAAAGGTTCGGAGTCAAAGGAAAATTGGCACCAAGATATGTTGGGCCATTCAAGATTCTGAATCGCAAAGGAGAAGTTGCCTATGAAATTGAACTGCCAGAATCTCTGTCAGCTGTCCATAATGTGTTTCATGTGAGTCAACTTAAGAAATATCATCCAGAAATGGAAGAAACTTCTTTGAAGGATACTATACCTTTGGAGGAGGTTCAATTGGAAAGTGATCTCACTTATGTAGATAAGCCTATCAAGATTCTTGAGACTGCAGAAAGAGTCACACGGACCAAGACTATCAAGTTCTGCAAAGTGCAGTGGAATCATCATTCCGAAGAGGAAGCAACATGGGAAAGAGAAGATGATCTTCGGAAAGACCACACTCACCTATTTTCTAGCCAAACCGAATCTCAAGGGCGAGATTCACCTTAAGGGGGTGAGATTTGTAACATCCCTAAATTCATGATTTCAAAGATTGCATATCATTCATGCATGCATATAGTTTTGAGATCAATTTCAAACCAATTTCAAGAAAACAGAAGCACATAGTGCTATCATTTTATGTGAGCAAACTTAAATCAAATGACCGTCCTCATTTGAGAGCTTAGTTTTTAAACCAAGTTTGTTTTCTTCCTTGTTGATTGGTTTGAGTGTGGAGTTAGAGCAAAATTATAAAAAATAAAAATGGTTTCAAAACCATTTTCAAACATTTGCAAACCAAGTGCTATGTCACTGTTATTTTGTCTTTCCAAAAATGACCAAGCCAATTCAAAGTGACCACATGGTTTTATGCCTAGAATTGTGACTGTTGCACACTGCAAAAATCCTGAAAAGATTTGGATTCAAATAGAGTTTGAATTCATTTGAAAATCATTCCAGAAAATCAAATTAGAAAAAGAAAAGGAATAAAGAAAAGGAAAAGGGCCGGCGCTACTATTCTGGCCCAACAGCGAAACTAGCCCAGCTAGCCCACCCGGGTCCCCTCTCTCTCTCACGCGCAGAAGCACCCCCAGAGTCGCTGACACTTAGACCCCACTCCCCCTCTGTTTATTTCGCTGACAAGTGGACCTCTCCACGTCCACTCCTTCTTCCCTAATTCTCGCGCGCAGACGCCGTCGCCGCTGGCCGTTGCTGCGTTGATTCCGCTGCGTAATTGCCATTGATTCGCCGAGCGTTTCTTGTCGATCTCCTGCCTATTTAAACCCCTCCCTCTCGCGGCCATTTCCCCTCACTCACCAACCACAGAGCGCCCCCAGGCTGCGAGTATTTCTCGCCGTAACTCCGCTGTTCCGACGACCTCGCCGACGAATTCCGGTGAGCACCATGCCTCCCTCTGTCCATGGTTCATACTAGCATGCTCTGCAGCTCAGTGCGCATCTACTGACACCTCCCTTTTGCTCGTGCATGGTCTGTAGCCTCGGCAACGACAACGACTGAACGCCGCCGCTCTCTGCTCGAACTTCGGCGACCTCTCCCCGTAAGTACCAGCCGCCCCTTGCCCTCTGTTGATACGCCTAAGATCCCCATCGTCTTGCGCGTCTAACGGTGCCCTCCTTTTGTCTTAGCGCGACGCAGAACCTCGCCAACGTCGACCAGCAGTCGTACCCGACGACTCCGAGCGCCCCTTCGCCAACCAGAGACACATTGAGCTTCACCTCGACATGGCGGTTCTGGTGAGCATCTTCTCCCTTCCCCGGACGACCTAGAACGCCGGCACCACCACTGACAGACATGCCACTGTCAGTCGCCGCCGCTAGCGCCGCTAGGCTATGGTCAAAGCAACAGCAGCCGTTAGATGTAGATCGTGCGGTTTAAATTAGATCTGAGCGAAGCGTTTTCCTTGAATCTGGCGCGTTGGATCTGACTTGATCTGACGGCGCGGAAGGGTGATCCTGAGTGAAACGGTATCGGCCAATAGGAAACAGACTTGTGGCTAGGGTTTGATTTTAAAACAGATTTTGAATCTGATTTATATCCAATTTTGAAATAGCTATAACTTTTGATTCCCACGTTAGATTTTGACAAATTTTATACCGTTGGAATCAGGAGAGCAAGCTCTATCAGATTATGCAATGTGTTTAATGTTTAGCTCCTGTTAAAAAGGTTTTATTTGCAGAAACTTGAGTAGGGCTTATTTGGTTATATGAATTGTTTAGGAATTGTTTTTAGTGTTAAATAAAATTTGGTTTGGCAAAGTTTTGACTTGTTTAGAATTCAGTACTATGCACTTGCTTGGTTGAGTTTTAAAAATCATCACTTAGCATCTTGCATGCATGCATATATATTTTTGATTGTATATGTCTTGTATGTGATTATGGCTATATTCTATGTGTAGATTTTGGTGCTAGTGATTGTGATTGTGAAGAGTGCTACTCTCCCAACTACCAAGGCAAGTGGTACTTCATGAATATTTCTATCCCTATATTTTATACTAAGCATTAGAAATATTTTGCTAAGTCTTGCATGTTAATATTTTGCCTAATGCCATGTTGGGAAATCCTAAGTAGTTGTAGAATTGCTAGGAAATTTCTAAGTTAAGTTACTATCTATGCCATGCTTAGCCTAGCTAGTAGCAAACAAGGGTTGGTGGAATATACATGCTATGATGAAAAATATTTCCAAGTCTTTGGACTTGTTTTACTTAATAAAACAACTAAGTCAATGAATCACCTGGGTGGAAAGGGACTTGATTGGTGGTTTTTGGTTGAGTGGTTACACAAGGCCCATGTCTATGGTTTACCTTGTGTATCTCACTTGTGGTAAGCCACCCAAGAACAACGAGATTTTAGAGGCCAAGTGTTAAGAAGCTTCTAGTGCAGCCACTTGGCAATATGGGCTCTGCCTGGATCACATAAGTTGCTAGAACTTAGCCATTTGGATAGTTGGTGGTAGTGGGAATGATAGGTTGGAACGCGTCCATTTGGTCTAAGGAAAGGCTTCTGAAAGGTCCTGTCTTGGTGAAACCAAGTCTGGTGGGGAAAGTGCACAACCTCTGCAGATGAAAAAATCTAAGTACTTAGCCAAGTCCATGGCAATGGATAACTTGAGCATCAAGGCATGGAAGCTATCAAGAATCTCCTCATCCCAATTTCTAAGTAAAAAAAATTGTGGGTGAACAAGGGTGAAGGACCTCAATGTCTATTGATGGTTCCTTGGGAAAAGTTTTGACAAAGAAAAACTTAGTGATTTCAACTAATAGGAAAATCCTATTTTGAGCAAAGCAAGCCAAGCTACACTTAGCCAAATTGCATATAGTAATATAGTCCACCTAAATTATACTAAGGTATCACTTGCCAATACTATTCCAAAGTATTGACCCACTGTGGCTGTAACTTGTGATGTTGCAGGTTACTCTGATGAGGATTAGGTGTCATGAGTCTACACTCAACATGTTTGCCTGTGGCACATGAAGATGAAGACTTACATTTATTTATTTATTCAAACTCTT